>CM024764.1:64822494-65223274 GCA_014218235.1 Colocasia esculenta | reverse complement strand
ACGCGACCATGCTTTTGGCATGAAGGCGTCGTGCATGGCGGACGCGTTTATGAGCACGTGTATAAAATGGCGTCCACTTCGTTGGAAGCGATTTAAAGTCAAAAAGGATATGCCCCCAAAGTCGTCGCACCTAAGGTTGCCACGTCGTGTAATCATGACAAAATCCTTGAATTGCGGCCTTGTCAGTCGACGCGATTTAGAAGGTCAAATCCGCAATCCCGCGTCAGCAGATAGCACATTCATGAGCTGATTGCCTCGAAACCATGCAAGTCTTAATTGCGGCGGACAAGGCGGACACGATTCAAGTCGCGGCGGCCTGGCCCAATGCGATTCCAAAGTGTAGCTGCAGCTATGGTCATGATGCGCCTGTCACATCGGTTTGACTTTCTTAATTGTGGCCTGCCGTCCGGACGCGATTCAATTCATAATCGTGGCTTCCTGTGTGGACATGATTTTAGAATCTGATGCCTATAAATAGACCCCTAAGGGTAACTATTCAGGCAATCCCTCTCCCACCTGGTGGAGCCCTGCCGGATTCTTCCCGTGACTTTCCTACGGCAGAGCCCTGCCGGACCGGCGACTCGACGCCCTCGGAGTTCGAAGCGCCGTCTACCATTCCATGTATCGGAGCGAGGCGGGAGGAGCACGATTTGTAACACCCCAGAATTTTTATTTGTAGAAAAACATGAATAATAAAGTTATTAGACTTAAGCATTAGTCTTAAATTGTAATAATTGATATTTGGGTATGATTAGTATTAACTAACGTTACCCTAGTGTCGTACTCGGACATGCGCGCTTCCACAGGGCGACACCGAAAACGACAACGAAATAAAAATCCAAGAATATCATAATTTCCAGAAAAATGTAGAGAAGTCAAATATGTAATTATCTGAATTTTTCGACATACGGATTTCGAGATTAAGTCGACGCGACTATTTTTCGGGTGATTTTTCACCTACTGTAAAATAAATTTTAAAAATTGAATAAAATTACCATAATTTGTAAAACCATTATGGTTAAAATTTCATTACAAATGGACACCATTTGGATAGGTTTACATAGGGATCATTGGGCCAGCTGATTTAAGGGCAATTACGGTGGCCAATTTCTGGGATTTTCTGGGTACTTACGTGTAAGGCCTTGAGGAGGCCAGCACACATTAGGATAAGGATAGAACTTGGGTTAAAACTTTTTCACGTTGTGGGTTGAGGTGTAAGGGGGTGAAAGGTTGCATGAGCTACGTGTTGGGGTAAAAACCAAAGGGTTTTTACCATGACACCTCATGGCCGACATGACTCTGCATGAGGAAGTCATGAGGCTTATAAAAGCCACTTCCCTTCCATCGTACGCACCCTTTCCACACACTTTGTTCTTGCCCTGTTCTTGCATTTCTTGCTCCTTGCTGCTAGAGGTGCTACTAGAGGTGCTGTTAGAGGAGCTACTGGAACTGCTGTTGGGAGTTGTTGCCGTTGCACCTGCAACTACTTCCATTTCGGCTCCTATTTCTTCTGTAGCTGCTATATTTGAGGTGAATATTGCAGACATCATCCACGTTGAGAAGGAGAACACTTCTCTTGCTGTGTGTAGGATCTTCATCAAGGATACCTGCAAGTTCATCTGTTTAGTAAGGTAGGATTCATATCTCTACGGTTCAATTCGATTTTTCATATGTCACAAGAAATTCGTAATGAACGAATAAGTGACTATACTTGTGATCCTCTGTTTTTCCCTTTCTAGTCATGATAGAAACACTCTTGTTGGGAGAGGAACAACCTTGTTCCATTTTAGAAATTAACTCCTATTTCCTTCTTCCACCTTTGATCTGTGTACATGCTATAAAGTTGTAGATGTTTCAACTATCTTTGTAGGATAATATGAAGACTTCGGTTTAGATGGTTGATACTTCAAGTTTTGATTTAGATCCATAAAACATTTTTGTGGTTTAGTGTCCATCATGTAGGAACCTTCCATCCAACCATTGCTATCAAGGTTATACTTCTAGTACTAAACTATGTTTAGTTTCAAGCAAGTCAAGCTTGAATTGTAAACCTCTTGTTTCATCTTGTTTGTTCAGTTTACAAACCACTATGAGAACTATAATTAGACACTTCTATTTGATATAAAACATGTCTTGGTTCATAGATTCAAAAATTAGGGTGTTTAGAATAGATTTAAAGTCCTTTCTGGAAGTTCTGCAGTTACCTGTCGACAGCCAGCCCAAAGCTGTCGACAGGCGCATGCCTTCTAGAACTCCAGTATTCTGGACTGTGTGGATCTGTCGATAGGTCCCTTGTTGCTGTCGACAGGAACACACAGAGCCAGAAAACCTGAGCTCTGTCTGCTGCTTGCTGTCGACAGCCCCTTCCTGGCTGTCGACAGGTACCATGCTGATTCGGATTTCTGCACTCTTTCATGTCCGAATCCATGCTAAAACTTCATCCTAAAAGCCAAGAAAGTTACCCTCTCATTTACCTTGATATTTACTATCATACTACTGCTAAGTTCACCCACTTTGTGTACCTTAACTCCCCTTGAATTATTCTTAAAGTTGTCAATTATGAATAGCACTCCGATTGAGTCTATTCTTCAGTATTCGGTAATTGGGTCTATAAAATCTGAACACCTGAGAGTTCATATGCTTGAACACCTTATGAGATGTGAATATATGGAGATGACATTATTAGGTCATTGTACCCCCTGTGATTTTTATGCCTATGCAAATAGGGCTGGTCCAGTCCTGGGAGGAGCACCCGAATTCATTTTCGGACCACGTGGAATGATAAGGATGTCTGGATGTCTGGCATTGCATCAAATATTTTCTGAATATGGTCATCATAATTTCTGTACTATGTGACTGATATGAGAATCAATTCTTGAGCTATATATTTGAGCATGATCTGAGTTTTACTGTCATTGCATCAAGCTTACTGTCCTGAAATCTAGTGTGTCTCTTTGATATTCTGTCCTGACCTTGTCTTGGTTATCATGTATACACTCCTGAACTATGGAATTTGAATTCTACTGGGCTAGTTAGCTCATTATTTCCTACCATTTTCAGGTAATACAGATGGGGGTGACGCTTAAGGGATTGAGTGTTGAGTGGACTGATCGTGGCAAGCGAAGTCAACTAGTTCTATTTCTGTTTAGTAGTGTGAAATGAGAAATGTAAAAGAAGTTTGTTTTAATCTACTCCTCTCTTAGTTGTATTGAGGAGTGTCTATGTAATAAACTTCCGCTTATGATATATGAATGGATAAATAAGTATTACCTGTCGTGCCTATTTTTCTGTCACTCCCGATAAATAGCCTTTTATTAGGACGTGACACGGTCTTCCTCCGTCAATTCCGGCAATGCCGTTGCGCCATCCACTTTCAGGGAAGCACCCCCTCTCCTTTCTCTCTTCCGTCTTTCTTTTTGTCTCCTCCGGGCCCCACGTGGCCCTTCTTTACTTTTCACACACACACACATGCATGCATACACACACACACACCTACATTTTAGGGGTTTAAAAGCCACCACGCGGTGAGTTCTCCCATTCTTTATTTATGTTGTTTTATTCATTTTTTAGAATTGTATACTACACGCCCGTGGCTAATCCCCTCTTCATTTTTTTTGTCTTTTTTCTTTGTCAGGGTAATCAACATGGAAAACGCCCTCTACCACAGCCGGCCGTGCTCGTAGAGGAAGAGAGGACCCACATCATCCCCCGCGCAATCTCCCCACTAAAAGGTACGCTCGCGATCACTTCCTTCCCCCGCACCCCTCGCACGTGCATTTCCATTCGGCACCTTCGTGTGCTTGGCGATCATGTTTCTTTTCTTTTCCGTCTTTCCATCACTTTTCATTTTCCACCTCTTCTTTGTGGACTGTTCTTCGTCCCCCCTAAAAAGGGAACGGAAAACACATCTACACTCTATACTAAAACAAAGTTTATTGTTTTCTTTCTAAACAGGAGCGGTCACAGGCGGCAAAATGCAACCGATCAACTCATCCGAAGAAGAATGTGCATACTAGTGGGTCCGTATCTTATGCGACCCACAGCCAAAAATTGGTAAGCATATTATTGTTCAATTGCTTAATACATTGATTATTTTGAAACTAACTAATTTTGTTGAATTGTAAGCATCACGAGCTCGAGCGTGCCCCTACTTTTCGCGAGTTATTTGATCAGACTCATAAGCGGAAGGGGACGGATGACTATGTCAGCGAGAGTGCTCGCACGATTGCTGTAAGTCAAGCTATAAATTTTGAATTCAATTAAGATATTAAAATAATTTGATTTCAATAATTTAGTTTTAATTTGTTCTGCAGGAGACCTATGATAGGATGATGACGGATCGCTATGCAGAGGGCACTCCCCAGCCAGACTTGGATCCGGAGGCTTGGGTCGATGCAACGGGAGGGCCGAGGAAGGGTCGAGTGTACGGCTTTGGGGATAGCCTGGATACTACTCCAGTGTTGTCCTCATATGCGAGTTCGGTCGCTCCTCCGGCATACGCGAGTTCATCTGCTGCGTCGCCCAGCAGTGGTGTAGAGGATATGAGAACTCTCATTCGGGAAGAGCTACGGACACACTTAGGCATTATGGTCGAGCAGTTGATCTCAGCCATGCAGGGAGTACGCTCCTCATAGCCAGCCCCTCAGGTCAGTATTACTATTAATTTCATATAGTTTGAATGAAATGAAACCACTAAAGAATGTCAAAAGGGAAAAAAAGAAATCTAAATTAATTAACCTATAAATCCAAATAGGGATCTGATCGGCGTGCCGTTCGCTCCGACATGACCGGGTGGGTGAAATTGACGTGTGCGAACTGACGGAATCCAAATTGGATTCCCGGATTGGGTTGGGCGTTGAAATGACGAATCTAAAAAAACCAGAGTCTAAAGGATCAAAACACGCAACCCATGGGTCCAAAATCCCAAATAGGGATCTGATCAGCATGCCATTCACTCCGACACGACTGGGTAGGTGAAAGTGACATGTGCGAACTAACAGAATCTGATTTGGATTTCCGGATTGGGTTGGGCGTTCAAATGACGGATCTAAGTAAACCCCAAGTCTAAAGAATCAAAACACGCAACCAGGGGGTCCAAAATCCCAAATAGGGTTCTGATCGGCGTGCCGTTCACTCTGACACGACCGGGTGGGTGAAATTGACGTGAGTGAGCTGACAAAATCCGATTTGGATTCTCGGATTGGGTTGGACGTTCAAATGACGGATCTAAAAAAAACCGAGTCTAAAGGATCAAAACACGCAACCCGGGGGTCCAAAATCCTAAATAGGGATCTGATTGGCATGTTGTTCGCTCCGACACGACCGGGTGGATGAAAGTGACGTGTGCGAACTGACGGAATCCGATTTGGATTCGCAGATTGGGTTGGGCGTTGAAATGACGGATCTAAAAAAAACCTGAGTCTAAAGGATCAAAACACGCAACCCGGGGGTCCAAAATCCCAAATAGGGATCTGATCGGCGTGCCGTTTGCTTCGACACGACCATGTGGGTGAAATTGACGTGTGCGAACAGACAGAATCCAATTTGGATTCTTGGATTTGGTTGGGCGTTCAAATGACAGATCTAAAAAAAACCTGAGTCTAAATGATCAAAACACGCAACCCGGGGGTCCAAAATCCCAAATAGGGATCTGATCGGCGTGCCGTTTACTCCAACACAACCGGGTAGGTGAAAGTGACGTGTGCGAACTGACGGAATCCAATTTGGATTCCCGGATTGGGTTGGGCGTTCAAATGATGGATCTAAAAAACTCAAGTCTAAAGGATCAAAACACACAACCCGGGGGTCCAAAATCCCAAATAGGGATCTGATCGACGTGCTGTTCCCTCCGACACGACCGGGTGTGTGAAATTGACGTCTGCGAAGTGACAGAATCCGATTTGGATTCCCGGATTGGGTTGAGGTTTCAAATGACGGATCTAAAAAAAACCCAAGTCTAAAGGATCAAAACACGCAACCCGGGGGTCCAAAATCCCAAATAGGGATCTGATCGGCGTGCCGTTCACTCCCACACGACCGAATGAGTTAAATTGAGGTGTGTGAACTGACGGAATCTAAATTGGATTCCCGGATTGGGTTGGGCGTTGAAATGACGGATCTAAAAAAACCCAAGTCTAAATGATCAAAACACACAACCTGGGGGTCCAAAATCCCAATAGGGATCTGATCGGCGTGCCGTTCACTCCGATACGACCGGGTGGGTTAAATTGACGTGTGCGAACTGACGGAATCCGGTTTGGATTCCCGGATTGGGTTGGGCGTTCAAATGATAGATCTAAAGAAAACCGAGTCTAAAGGATCAAAACACGCAACCCAGGGGTCCAAAATCCCAAATAGGGATCTGATCGGCGTGTCGTTCGCCCCGACATGACCGAGTGGGTTAAATGACGTGTGCGAACTGACGAAATCCGAATTGGATTCTCGGATTGGGTTGGGCGTTGAAATGATGGATCTAAAAAAACCCAAGTCTAAAGGATCAAAACACACAACCCGGGGGTCCAAAATCCCAAATAGGGATCTGATCGGCATGCCGTTCACTCTGACACGACCGGGTGGGTTAAATTGACGTGTGCGAACTGACGTAATCCGATTTGGATTCTCGGATTGGGTTGGGCATTCAAATGATGGATCTAAAAAAAATAGAGTCTAAAGGATCAAAACACGCAATCCGGGGTCCAAAATCCCAAATTGGGATCTGATCGGCGTGTCGTTCACTCCGACACGACCGGGTGGGTGAAATTGACGTGTGCAAACTGACGGAATCCGATTTGGATTCCCGGATTGGGTTGGGCGTTCAAATGACGGATCTAAAAAACCCGAGTCTAAAGGATCAAAACACGCAACCCCGGGGTCCAAAATCCCAAATAGGGATCTGATTGGCGTGTCGTTCGCTCTGATACAACTAGGTTGGTGAAAGTGACGTGTGCAAATTGACGGAATCTGATTTGGATTCCCGGATTGGGTTGGGCGTTGAAATGACATATCTAAAAAAAATCCAAGTCTAAAGGATCCAAAATATTTTCTAATTAAACTTGAGGAATAATCACATGTTTTAAATTTAATTTTTGAAAATAATGTTTGTATATTAATTTTTATTAATGTTTCTCATATTAATTTTTTTAAATATAGGATCCTCTGGCACTTGACGATCAGGAGATGGGGACGACGGACGATCCAGCAGACTTGTCTTGATTTTTAGCATTTATGATTGTGTATGATTTTGTATTAGTTATGTTTTATGATTTTATGTTTCATTGTGAGTACCTTCTATTGGGGAATGCATGAATATTTTAGCAGGTTTTGTAATTTATTATTGTTGATTTCTGCAAATTTTTTTTAAAAAATATTACACATTTCTGACGGGTTTTCCGACGGATGTTGTCCGTCGGAAACTTGTAGTTGGCCGACGGAACTTATCCGTCGGTATTTCTGTCGGAAGTTCCGACGGAATAATTTCCGACGGATTCGTTCTGTCGGCAGTTTCCGACGGATTTTTCGACCTATTTTCTGACAGTTTTCGGTCGGAATTCACTGACCAATTTTTCGACAAGGGTTTTCGACTAATTTTCGTCGAAAGTTATCAACTATTTTTCCAACGGAATATTCTGTCGGAATTTCCGACGGAATACCGACAGATTAGATAGCCGTCGGTAATTTCTGACCAAAATTTTCCAACAGACGTCTTCTGACGACCATTCGACGGAAAGTTGTCGGAAGGCACTGTTTCCGACGGATTACCATCGGATTTCCGACGGATTGTGTCCGTCAGAAATACCGCCTTTTCTTATAGTGTCTATCAAGTCATTTCGTGGTCTTATCTTTATTCTGAGACTCATTTTTAAAATGTGTGTAAGGTTTATTTTTCGTCTTTAGAGTAAGACTTGCTTTTAGTTCTTAGAGATTTATTTCTAGTCTCAGTATAAGACTCGTTTTGATGTTCTTTGAGAGAGACTCATTTGAGTCTTTTAAGTGTAAAACTTGTTTTTGTCCTTCAGAGTGAGACTCGATTTAAGTCTTAGAGTGAGATTCAATTTTCTGAGAGTCATTTTATTGTTGAGAGTGAGACTCGTTTTTTTTTTTCTCTTATTTCTGAAACTTGATTTTGTATAATATGTCTGTGACTTATTTTTCACTTAAGTGTAAGACTCGATTTCACTTGAGTTTGAGACTTATTTTTGCTTATGAGTCTAAAACTCAAATTTCATGTTGTATCCGAGACTTATTTTTATAATTGAGTTAAACACTTATTTTGTCCAGTGCCTTAGACTCATTTTTACATTTCTGTTTGAAACTCATTTCTGTATTTTGAGATTGGTTTTTATTTTCAATCTAAGACTTTATTTTTATGATGTGTCTAGCACTTATTTTCTAAGTCCGAGACTTGTTTTTGCTTATATAAGTTAGACTCATTTTTCTTTCTAAATCAGAGACTGAGTTTTGAGACTTGATTTCTCTTGTTTCTTGAGACTTGATTTCATTTCTGTCTTAAGACTCGTTTCTAAGTTCATGTCTGGAACTTGATTCTTAGTAGAGATTCTTTTTTTCAGAAATAAATCTTTTCATTTTATCAATACTTATGATTTTATTTTATCATTTAATTTTGTTATTATAACAGTCATCATATTTCCAATAATAATTTGTAATTTTATTATCATTTATTCTCAAATTTGTTATCACCAAAACTATATTAATTAAGGATTTTGCTATCACCAAAATTTAAATTAATTTGGAAGATAATACAAATCAAATAAAACACAATGCAAATTAAATAAAATATGTTCATCCAAAGTCAATTCTTATAATTGAGAGTCGATTCTCACTCAAACTTGATTAAGACTATGAGACTGGATTCTTTAATACTGAGAGACTCGATTATTTAAGACTTTGAGACTCAATTTTGATGAACTGTGAGACTTCATTTTAATGAATTGTGGGACTCGATTCTCGTTTACTATCATGAAACTCATTTTATACTCGATTCTATTTGAAACTTGTTTTATGATTTTATAAATTATGTAGAATGGCTAGAAACATGGCATTAAACGTAGATGAACATTCTATTAAGATCAAACTAAAGATTAAATTGACTATGAACAGATTGGTCCTAACTTCATAAGATAGAAACCTCGGTTCAATCCCCAAAATGCTCGCAATCTACACGATATAAATGGATAAATATGATCTAGACATAAAAACGGACCTACAGTTGGTTTTAATCATGTTTACCTTGAGAGAGTATCTACCCAACATAAAGATGATTGTTTATTAGCTTATTCAACCAACATCCTTATAATTGATTATTTAAACTTAATTCTCCAGCACATATATAATTGATTACTAAAGCTTTAAAAAAACTCAACATGCATAAACCAATTAATTAAGAAATAAATCAAATCAACATACATAATAATCTATTCTTGTTTAAAACTTAACAAAAAATCAATATGTTTTATCTATCATGGTGTTTAGTTTAATTCAGTCTTGAGAGAATGCCCACAATAACAATTAAATTAAGTTGACTTGAGAGAACACCTACTTTTTTTTTTGAAAGATTTAAAAAATATATGATGAAGAACAATGGAGAACTCCAAAGCCTCTGTGATCCTCTCCTCCAACCATGACCAACCCACTCCTAGCAACCTTCAAGAACAACTAGGGTAAACCATGAGTGGGTTAGGGTTCTTATTTATAGAGTCATTACTCTCAATAGTCCAATTGAGACTCTAGCTCGAGGAGAGAGAAAGTTACAATTACTTCTAATTTTCTACTCAAATAGGAGTCTCTTTTTCCCAATTTGATATGGGTTACGATAGAGAGCAACTCTCTCTTATTGTGTTACGATTTTAAGGAGTCTTAATTTGACTCTTACCTTATATGCAGGATACCAATACAATTTAGACTCAGATCAAGGCAAATTTTAACTCTTGTTTTGATTAGACGTTTGACGGGGATTTGAATCTCTTTTGTTGGGTTAGGTTGTTGGAAACACAATGTACATGGAATAAATAATCACATGAACATAAGAAAAACATGATGGCATGAACATTGCATATATATTGTCCCACAGGTATAGGCAAGATCCGATTCCAATCCAAAAGGAAAACACATGCATGTGAATGCAACAAATTAAGAGAAATAATAAAGAGTTAGAAAACTTAACCGAGCCGCCCGTAAGGACTCCCCTTAGAGAAGTTATCGCCCCCGTCATACCAGTGCGGCGGAGTCAATGATCTTCCCCCAAGATGGAACGGCTACAGGGACGCGTCTCTGCACGTAGACGATCCCTCCTCGACGACAACCTCAAGAACACGTTCTTCTTTGTCGATTTACAAAAAAATTATGGTATAGAGATTTTCTGTCGAGAGAGAGAAAGAACGCTCACACCTTCTAGAGAGAGAAACACAGCAAAAAACTTGGCACAGAAAGAACGCTCACACCTTCTAGAGAGAGAAACATGGCAAATAACTTGGCCGCCCTTTGGGTTTGCCTGCGCGCCGTCCCTGCTGCCAGAGAAGACCCCGCGCCCCCTTTTTCCTTCTCCAAAAAACGCCGCCGCACACACACCAAAACACACCCCAAAAAAGGGAAAACGCCATTTCGTTCTTTTCCCGAAACCGCAAAAGACCCAAGCCTTGCGTCCTTTTCTTTTCTGGTTACCTTGGTGTGAAAAAGGCCTCTCCCTATATTGCAGAAAAACCCACAAAAGATTTTTGGGTTTATAAACAAATTCTCAAGCCACCACAATCCAACATTCCCCCCATAAACCCATAAAGATTTTGTGGAAGAAAAGAGATCGACGACTGAAGAAAAACATATCTTGCTTTCAGTGAGGGTACCTTTCGGGTTTGAACCATCACCTGAGTTTCTAACTTCAACCCCCACAGAACCGAAGTGAACTAAGTCTTGAACTTGGTTCTTTATATGAGAGTTTCTATTAGGAACAACAAGATACAAGTTCTGGTTGAAATCTTCAGGGTTGGCGCATTATGGCCATGCGCCCCAAATCCTGATTCATGAGTGCTATTTAGGAAGAACCCACTTCCCTTAACTGTGGCCTCACAATCACACTCACATAGGTGGGCTTCTCCAAGGATGCACTGCTAACATCCTGCCAAAATAGGCTTGAACCCATTCAGAGTTTCATAAAACTCTTCCTTTACTTGCAGTACAGGCACTTTGAGCAGATTATCAGGGGAGAGACACACAGGTACATATGTACCAATATAATATAAAGTGTCATTTAATCCTCCCTATGACTTGTTGTTACCACATTGAACCTATTTTGTGGGATCTCCACTCAGTTAAGTTGGGTTGCTACCATAGAAGAATTCTTAATGGGTTTCAGTCCCATCCCCAATTTGGATTTCTGAACTTGATTTCTATCAAGTCCTTTGTCAGTGGATCTGCTGTATTATCTTTGGTACCAACAAAATCAACAGTAATCACATCCTGAGACACAAGTACCCTTATAGATTTCAATCTGACTTGGACATGTCTCCGTTGTTTTTTGTTATACTTTGAACTTCTAATCTTAGCAATTGTGGTCATGCTATCACAATGCACTGAGATCGCAGGAATGGGCTTTCCCATCAGAGGGAGTTCAGACAGAAGTCCCCTGATCCATTCAGCCTCTGTTCCAGTAGTGTCCAAAGCACACAGCTCAGCCTCAAAAGTAGACCGAGACAAAATGGTCTGTTTTGCAGATCTCCAGGCAACATCGCCACCTCCCAGGGTAAAGACATACCCTGAAACACCGCTACTCCTTAAGTTTTGGGCTATCCAACTTGCATCACTATACCCTTCTAACACAACAGGGTACTTCCCATAATGCAAGCCTAAGGAAATAGTTCCCTTAAGGTACCTTAGTACCCTATCCAAGCCCTCCCAGTGAGTACGATCAGGACAGTTAGTGTATCTACTGAATCTAGTCACTGCATACGATATGTCAGGCCTAGTACAGTTTGCAAGATACATTAAGCTTCCTATAATTTGGGAATACCTGAGTTGAGACACAGGAACACCACTCTTGTTCTTGTAGTATGCTCTAGATGAATCATATGGAGTGCTTACAGATTTACAATTTTGATAGCCAAATTTCTCCAAGACTTTCTCAATATAATGAGACTGAGAAATTACTATCCCTTCAACTGAACGAATCAGTTTAAGGCCCAAAATCACATTAGCAACTCCCATATCTTTCATTTCAAACATTCTACTCAAGAAGGACTTAGTCTCATTCACAATCCCAATTGAAGTTCCAAACAGTAAAATATCATCTACATATAGGCATAGAATGATACAAGCATCACCTTTAACCTTAGCATAGACACACTTATCAACTCATTGACACTAAAGCCAAAAGACAAGATAGTCTTGTCAAATTTCTCATGCCATTGTTTTGGGGCTTGTTTCAGTCCATAAAGAGACTTAACAAGTTTACAAACTTTCTCTTCATTACCAAATGCCACAAATCCTTCAGGCTGATCCATGTATATCTCTTCTTCAAGATCACCATTTAGAAAGGCAGTCTTAACATCCATTTGATGGATAATGAGATCATACACAGAGGCCAATGCTAAAAGCACTCTAATTGTGGTCATCCTAGTAACAGGAGAATAGGTATCAAAGAAATCTATTCCTTCCTTTTGTTTGAACCTCTTGGCAACCAATCTGACTTTATACTTGTCAATACTTCCATCAGGTTTCAGTTTCTTCTTAAAAATCCATTTGCACCCAATAGTTGTAGAACCAGGAGGTAAGTCAACCAACTCCCATGTACCATTAGACAGAATGGAATCCATCTCACTCTTAATGGCATCCTTCCAATGCATTGCCTCTGGCGAAGCCATAGCATCTCGGAAAGTAGGAGGATCACCCTCAATCTGGTAAGTGATAAAATCACTTCCCAAATTCTTGGCAATTCTAGGTCTCTTACTCCTTCTTGGTTCCACCAATTCCTCTTGATCAGTGAGTCAGGATGGGAACTAGAGGTCTCAACCCCCACATTGGATATCCTCTCTATATGATCAGGAATAGACTCAGAGGTGCAAGGAACTTATTTAGAAGACACTTGATAAGGTACACCAATTTTCATGGGAAACACATCCTCAAAGAATGTAGCATCACGAAACTCAACTATGGAGTTAACATTTATTCCAAATATCTCAGATTTGATCACTAAGAATCTGAATGCATAACTATTAGCAGCATAGCCTACAAAGACCGCATCAACTATTTTCGGATCTAGCTTCTTTATTTTGTGTTCAGGGACCAACACTTTTGCAAGACAGCCCCACACTTTAAGATACTTGAAGCTAGACTTCCTACCTCTCAGTAACTCTTATGGACTAGTGTCTTTGTGTTTCAAGGAACCTTATTCAGAATATGGAATGTCGTATTCAAAGCATCCCCCCACATGTAACTAGGTAATCCAGAGTTTTGGAGAAGAGAGTTAACCATGTCAATAAAAACTTTATTCTTTCATTCTGCAATCCCATTAGACTGAGGAGAATAAGGAGCAGTAACCTCGTGAATTATGCCATGATTTTGACAAAATTCAGAAAATAGGTTAGATGTATATTCTCCACCTCTATCAAACCTTATCCTTTTAAGAACCTTGGAAGTTTGTGTTTTCTGCTTCAGCCTTAAAGATTACAAACTTAGATAAAGCTTCATCTTTAGACTTAAGAAGATACACATAATAGTATCTACTAGCATCATCAATAAAGGTGATAAAATATTTTTTATGTTCCCACGTTTGTACACCATTAAACTCACAGATATCAGTATGAACTAAATCTAAAATCTCATAATCTCTAACAATAGAGTTAAACGGTTTTCTAGATTGTTTAGCTTGCATACAAATATCACATTTATGAGATTTATCAATGGCATACTCAGTAGGGGTGTCAATGGGCTGGGCCTGGACCGGGCCTTGCTAGGCCCGGCCCAGGCCGATTTTTTAAAAGTCGGCCCGGCCCGGCCCAGGCCCGGGAGTAGGCCCGGTATGGCCGGCACCCGGCCCAGAAAAAGCCCGAAAAGTCCAACCCGGCCCGAAAAATAAAAAAGTATTATTTTTTATTTATATAATATATACTTTTAATATATCTACTATAATATATCTATAAAAAATAATATATATTTTACTTATATCTATATTAACATTTAACTTGCAAAAGATTATATTTTTGAGTAGATTTATTGTAGAAAAAATACATATAACTCTCTTTCTAAATATAAATTATATGTTTAATATAAATTATATTTATTTTTTCCGGGCCGGGCCACACAAAGCCCAAGCCCGGCCCTATTTTTTTCCGGGTCGGGCCAAAAATTTGTAGCGGGCTCATTTTTTCGGCCCAAGCCCGGTTAAAATCGGGCCGGGCTTCCGGGCCTCCGGGCCGACCGGCCCAATTGACACCCCTAATACTCAAGGATCATATTCAAATTCATCATTCGTTTCAAGGAATTGTAATTTACATGTCCTAAACGATTATGCCAAAGAAGATGATTCCACAACATTCATAGAATAAGAAGTAGAACTAGATGAAATGTCAACCACTTCATTATTCAAAACATTGTCCTCATGAAGTTTAAACAAACCATCACATAAATAACCTTTTCCAATAAAAGTCCCTAAATAAAGAAGCACCACTTTATTACATTTGAATGTCAATTCATAACCTTGTTCCACTAAAACAGAACCACTAAACATATTTCTCCGGATCGCTGGAACGTGGTGCACTCTGTGTAGAGAGAGAACACGTCCTGAAGGAAGCCTCAGGTCCACGCGTCCTATCCCCAACACTATAGAAGCAGTAGCATTCCCCATGGTCACGGATCTGCCATGAATGGCCTGGTAAGACACAAGTATGGACTTGTCAGCACATACATGCATATTAGCCCCAGTGTCTACTATCCATTCATTTGGTTCATATATAGTGAAAACTTGAAGGTTAACAGAAACATACAATCCACTATTGGAGCCCGAAGCTTGCTCAGTCCCTTCAATCACAACATTGATCTGGGGACCAGAAGAATGCTTTTCAGCCTTCTTAGCCTTCTTCGCAGGACAGTCCTTGATGAAATGCCCAACCTGTCCACACTCCCAGCATGGTTTCTTTTTGGACTTTTTCTGGATCGTGCCTTTAATGTTGGTTTTGTTCTTCATGTGATCCATTTTTCCTTTACTTTAAGGATCTCTTGCCTTACCAACAGTCATCACATTTGCACTCGATTCTACAGGCATCACAGGCTTCTGATTTCTATGCTCTTCCTCAATGGCTATTGACACTAATAAATCATCTAGAGTAATAGAACCCTTGCGATGCTTGAGAGACATCCAAAAATCCTCCCATGATTTCGGAAACTTCTCAATTATAGACATCACATGGAACTTTTCTGGTAATTTCATATCAGCATCGGCCAAACCATGAAGTAAGAGAAGAAATTCATGGGCCTGTTCAGACACAGACTTGCCCTCTACCATTTGAAACTTTAAGAACTTGGCAAAAAAATATTTTTCAAGACCTAAGTCTTCAGTGTTATATTTCTTGTCAAGTTCCTCTCACAGACCCTTGGCAGTTTTCTCAAAAGAACTACTGTATACATCAAATAGTATGTTAGACAAAGCCAACTGTAACGTCGCGCGTTTTTCGGATCTTCGTGGATCCTCGATTTAGCGTATGGGGTGGTCACACCTTGACCATTGCGACTTGTGTTGTGTGTTTCTTATTGGATCCTTACCAGGGTTGGTTATGGATCTGTGTTGGTGTTCAGTGCGCTGGACATCAACAGTAGGTTGACGTCCAGGTTTGTGACGTCTACTGTGTGTTGGCGGCAATGGTGTTGCCGTTAACATGTTTTTGGCGTCCATCGATGTGGACGTCTATCGTTCGTTCTAGTGGGTTCTATTGCATGAACTTGGCGGCGAGCAATGTGGACGCCTAGTTGTGGCGGTTTGGTTATCGGCGCAGAGGTTGACGTTAACCTGAGGCGCCTGTGTTTTTAGGGGCAACCCGAGCCTTCTTCTTTCCCCACCTTCTCCCCTCCTCTTCCCCCACCTGTACCCTTGTGCCTCTTCACTACTTCCGGCAGTCGACGGGAGCATGTGGGAAGGCCGTGATGCGCGCAGCAGCGGTAGATCAGGCGGGGAATGACGGATTGGAGGGCGGTGTTCGCGGGAAGCTCCTGGGGTTTTGGCGCGATTTGAGGTTCTTTAGGAGTTTATTTGCGTTTCAGAGGTAGGGACTGGATCCCTTGATTTCTCCTGTTTGACTTGTCATGCTCCGTTAGCATAGATTGCTTGTTATTTGTGTTTTCGGGAAAAAGGTTTACCATGCCGGGAGATTGGGTGGTTTGATCAATCCAAGTGTTGGATCTTGCTTTTCCGGTTTGATTATAGTATATAGATGTAAGGGGAAGTGTTTCCCCTCGTTTTTCTGTTGTTTATAGGGCTAGATTGCCTGTGTGATCAGCCTGGGACCGTTCTGTGCATCCTGTGTGTGTTGAGTACTGAAGATCTCGACGTCCACATCGGTTGACGCTGAGTTCTTCGTTGGGAGATTAATGGCTAGGTTTCTAGCCGTTGATTTTGAGTAGACGGCTAGGTGGTGGCCGCTTACTTAGTATTGACGGTAAGAAATATTGTCGTCTATATTCTATGGACGACAATCGATGTTGCCGTCAACCTGTGCATGTATCAGTATAGTGTGTTTCACGATGTTCTTGTTGCAAGTATTGCGATGCAATGTGTTTATCGATACTGAGCGGTGCAATAACACTTGTGGTGCTCCTAGAGCACAGGGCTTTTGAGGCCAGCCTACCGGCTATGTAGCTTACTAGTTCTTTACGTGTGTGCGTGGGATTCACTACATCCTAGCGCACAAGATTTATGTGAAATATTACGGGGTTTTGGTGTCGTGCACATGGTTGGTGTGTGCATGGCATATCGTACGTTATTGTGCTTATTGTATCTTAATTATTATGATTAGTTCGTGGTATTGTGGCGATAAGGTTCACATCTGAACCTAGCCTCGATCCTTTAGAATCTTTTGTAGATTCTTCTGGATGAATGATTAGTAAAGTTTAAGTATGGTTATTATGTGAATATTGTGTACTGCGTTTAGTGTGACCTTCACTGTCACTTTGTGACCGATGACAGGCCATGGTGTTATCATTAATATGGTTTATATGCGTGATTGTGTAAGTTAGCTTGTAAGTCACAGGGTGACTGGAATAAGCTATTCCTAACATATGTATCGTAATTGGTAATAGAAAGTGTTTGTGTATATATCGTGGTTTAAGTTTGCCGAGTGTGGTGGTCCGGCGCTTATTCCGGAATGCCTCTCTAGTCGGGTACCGCAGGTTCTTTGTGAGCCAGGCACGTGTGTTTGTTGTGCTCGGGGTTTGTCCGGTACTTGTTTTGTACCGTCGAGGTCTGTGTCGTCTTCCTGGACACCCGCACTCCTGTGTTTGAGTTGTACTTCCGGCTGAGGGAAAGACGACAGTAAGGCAGCGGCTTGTGTTTGTGGGTGTGCAGTCACTTGTAGCGTGCTCGTAGTTGGGGGTACGGACACCAGTAGTTGACACTGGTCCCCAGCTAGTCCTGTTTTCCAGTGCCTCACTTTAGGGTGCTTCGGCTAGAGACCCTAGAGGTGCCAGACATGGACCTGCAGCTGTGTGTCTGCAGGTGTGGTGTTGGTTGGTCTCCACAGTTGTTTGACTTGTTCTCGTAGAGCGGCAGTTGGACCTTTCGTCCGTGACTGCGAGACTGAGAGGTTGTTCTTATGTTGTGTTGTCCGGGTTGGATACTGGCCTGATCAGCCAGTAGTCTGTTCTCGTGTGGTGGCGTCGTTCCTTTTCGACTCGTGCTTTGCTACTCGTCGTGGTTTGTGAGTTAGTGACTCATAGTCGAGGTTTAACTCGTTTGAGGTGTGTCCTGGTGTTGGCACGATTGTGACTGCGGTTGTGGCTTGTGGTGTGCCCGAGTGGTGGCACAGTTTTGGTTATAGTTGGTGAGTGTTGACTCACCAAATGTGGTTTAGCTTATTATGGTGTGCCCTGTTACGGCACTGGTTTACTTGTGGTTTCCGTGCTGGTACCTTGTGGTAATAGGTACCTGTACCCCGTGTGGGTAATGGTTTGTGGTGGTATGTCGTATACCAGTCTTTCTGGTGTTGACGTGGAACTGTGTTTCGTGGAGGTCGTGTGGTGTGACCTTCCACTCAATGTGCTTAACCCTCCCTCGGGTAAGCTACCGTATATGGCTTTCATGTGTGATGGATTGGCCCGCTGTAGCCGTTCATGTTACTTGGTGTGTGTGATTTTCCACATATTGTGGTTTGGGTATAAAGGGCCAGCTTTTGGTTAGTAGTCCTGTTACCCACGTATTTAAGACTCGCCTGTAAAGCTTATAGCTTAAGCAATTGGTTGTGACTGTGATTTGCCTGTGAGGCTTGTAGCCTAAGCGTTATTGTTGTTGAGCGAACTAGTGGTGTGAAACTAGTCCTATTATTTCCTCTTACTTTCCGAGGTTGTGAATAGCTAATGTGTTTATATTTAATTGTAGTTTAAATACAATTGTTGTGAGCATGAAATGGTTTGGTTATATATGTGGCCAGTGAGACCCATTGAGGTTGAGGTCTCTTCTGTTGGTTGTTGTGGTCCTTAGGTGGTCCCTACTGAGCCTGTGACTTGTTGAGGCTCACTCCCCTACAGTTATTTTCAGGGCTTGCCGAGTGTTTGGCTTGCAACGGCGTTGTGTCAGACTTGTACCACCAGCAGTTGTGTAGTAATTAGTGTTGTGTGAGCTTGTGCTCCCTCGGGGTATGCCCCAGGTAGTTGTACTTTTTAATTGGACATAGAATAATGTAATGTGACAGTTGTAAATTGTTATATGTAAGTATGAGCACATGTACTTTCTTGTGTCTTATACTGTTGTGGTTTGTCTTTTATATTCTTACTGGACACTTGTGTGAGCTATCCTTGCGAGACTTCGGTCCGTTCGTGGGAGGCGGATCTAGATATGGAGCCTTAATGGGCATAAATATCCAGGGCCGTCACAGTTGGTATCAGAGCATGGTCCATTTAAAATATGAAAAGACATTGAAGTTACAATGTCCCAATACATGGATTAATGTCCACTACTGGTAGTAAGTCTGTGGTTTTATGTGTTATAAGGTGATTTTTATATGAACTTTTGGCACGCAAACCGTGTGTTTCTGTTTGTTAAATTAGCAGTTGTGAGTAGTTGTTGAGCCATATAATGGTTAGTGGTATAAATTGTGTCGTTGCATCAGTGTGCCAGGGTGCAGTTGAAATTTTGTGTTTAAAAGTTTTCAGTGGCAGATATTAAGGAAATCAGTGGAGTTAGTTATGTTGGTTAGCAAAAGTAAAAGGCAATTTCAGAAAGATATTTGCAAATGGTGCTCTAGTAAAGAATAAGGTTAACAAAGACAGGTATAATATGAGGTGTCAGTGTGACAGATCAACAGAATGTTACCAGTAGAGGATAGTGTGTGTGTGTGATAAGTTGCAGAGGAGGACCTTGGCAGAGGTATTGTTGTGTTGAAATTTTGTGTTAATAGGATTTGAAAAGCGGCTTGAGTAATAATGTGATTAGAGCTTTGGCAACTTGAGAATGATTAAATAAGGCAGACTTGTTTCAGATGAAGTACGGGTACATAGAGGAATAGAGAATTGTGACAGTCTGATAAGGATAAGGGTGTCTTGACAATTAGAGAGTTTAGCAGAGGTGGTTAGTTATGTTGCCCAGTTGACGAGCCCAGAGGGGGGATGAATGGGTCTTTTAAAATAATCTACAAGATACCTGTAACAAAAAATATTCACACAAACGTTCTTCGAAGGAGGTTAGTGACTGTTAGTTAAATATCAAACACACAAAGAAGACAATCACACAACACAAGGTTTATCCTGGTTCGGACCTCCTTTCCTTAGGAGTCCTACGTCCAGTCCCTGAGCAACAACTCAGGATTTCACTAATTAGGGTACAGTCCCCCTAAGGACGCTACAGCACCCAGCTCGGCTGGTCTTCCTTCACACCCGAAGGGAACAACAACACCCTGGATACCCCACCAGGTCTTCCTTCACAACTTAAGGGAAACAACACCCTGGATACCCCACCACGTCTTCCTTCACAACTGAAGGGAAACAACAACTCAAACAGAATTGAATGAAATTCAAGCCCCTAGATCAAGCTTTTGACAAGCGAGGATCTGAAGCAACTAGAACTGAGAAGAAGAACTCAAAGCTAAGCGCACTCTCAGAACTATACAAGCTCTCTCAAGATTTTCACTACAGAGTGGAGAGCAAAGAGCAAAAGCTAAGTGGAAATGAACTTCTAGGCTCTGGACTTCTTGCTGAAGAATTTGAATGCTTGAATGCTTTTTTCTTTTCATCAGTTCTCTTGTATTTATTCTTCTTTTGAAATAGAGAAGTTGAAGTGTCCGTTGTCTCTCTCTTGAGTAGTCGTTAGACTGAATGACACCTGGAGTCTTGGAAGCTTCCAGTCAACAGTCTTTTGATCACTTGAGCACGCAAAGAGATGAGATCTTCAGAGATATCCTTTGGCTTCTATTTTGTTTAACGTTGTAAAGTGGAGCTGGATCAGAGGTCTGCACAAATGTCAATCTCAAATAGTAGACAGCTAAGCTGTCACTGATGTCAGTCAACGTTAGTAGCAATAGACATGAAAATAGTAATGCCAAATAGTTAAGTCTAAAAGACGTAATTAGAGTAAGCATGATAAAGGATGATATCGTCTGCATGCATGCAGAGATACGTTCAGATCTCATAAATGCAGAAGCGTCAGAGAGATATCTACGTGGACTTTGACCAGTCAATGCTTTTAAGGTGAACAAGATATCAAATCAATATAGGATATGAAATCGATGGCTATATGACTTATGAAATCGTTATGAATAAGTCAGGTTGACCAAGTCATTATGAGACAACAAATCGTTGTGGTTTAATGAAGAAATCATTGTGAAACACTTATCAAATCGTTATACAAAGCAAATCGTTGTGTTCACTGAAGAAATCGTTATGAAACACTTATCAAATCGTTATACAAAGCAAATCGTTGTGTTCACTGAAGAAATCGTTATGATAGCTTACGAAATCGTTACGGCGAGCAAGTCGTTGCGAGCTCTAAAGAAATCGTTACGGTGACATATAGAATCGTTATGATAGGCAAGTCATTACGAGTTCTAAAGAAATCGTTACGATGACTTATAGAATCGTTATGACAGGCAAGTCGTTACGAGTTCAAAAGAAATCGTTACGATGACTTATAGAATCGTTATGACAGGCAAGTCGTTACGAGTTCTAAAGAAATCGTTGCGATAACTTATAGAATCATTATGACAGGCAAGTCGTTACGAGCTCTAATGAAATCGTTACGATGACTTATAGAATCGTTATGACAGGCAAGTCGTTACAAGCTCTAAAGAAATCGTTACGGTAACTTATAGAATCGTTATAACAGGCAAGTCGTTACGAGCTCTAAAGAAATCGTTGCGATGACTTATAGAATTGTTATGACAGACAAGTCGTTACAAGCTCTAAAGAAATCATTACATGACTTATAGAATCGTTGCGACAGGCAAGTCGTTACGAGCTCTAAAGAAATCGTTACGATGACTTATAGAATCGTTGCGACAGGCAAGTCGTTACGAACTCTAAAGAAATCGCTACGGTAACTTATAGAATCGTTATGACAGGCAAGTCGTTAACTTATAGAATCGTTATGACATCGACTTGCTTGAAACAACATGACTTTTCAGTCTTATAAGGAAATCGTTATACTTACACAGAAACCGTTATGATCTTTAACAAAAATCGATATGAACTTTGAGAAATATCATGTTGAAAAGATTAAAGCTTCAGAGAAGTAATGCATACCTTTATTAGCTTGTTTGACCTTGGTTTTTTCCTGTACTTAAGACTTATGAAATATTCATTAGATATAATTGATAACCTCTTGTTTGGTTTTGTTAATCATCAAAATATATATATGTAATTAATTAAAATTACATGGGGACAGACTGATCATCAATCTCCCCCTTTTTGGTGATGACAAAACTGAACAATAAGCATGGATGAAAAAATATCTGAAATCAGTCTGAAGATATTACATGCTAATTTTCTTCCTTAAAAAAATTATTGGAATGTATTTCAGACATGTAAATTTTCTCCCCCTTTTTGTCATTGAGCAAAAAGACAATCTGAGACAAAGAAGGAAGAGAGAAAGAAAATAGGAGTGCACAAAGAAGGAGATTTCATTAACTTTGCGGAGGTACATGTAAATAGAAGGCAGGAGACAAAAGAGAGGCAAAATGGGATATGGTTTCCCATGCCTGTGCTTCCTGCTCTTCAAAATGAGTTTTAAAGACTCCAAAAGACAAAGAGTAGGTTGGTCCCACGGAGGAAGCCATCCTTTTGAGATGAAGATCTAGGTGCTGATAGAGGAGATCAGCATATGCATTCTTGTCCATAGTCAACTTGAGGAAACGACGAGTCCCAAAGCTGGCACAGGAGAGGAATTGGTCCATGATCACATGATAGTGATTGTGACTATCTCTGAGAGCTTTATGCATAGCTACATATACCTTGTACCTTTCCTCCCAAACGTTGAAGGGGTCATTTACAAGGTGTATAGAATTCATATCCAAGAAAGTAGCTGAAGAAATGGCTGATTTGCCTTCCCTGGCCTGAGCTTCATTGAGTGCAAACAACTGCTAAGCTGACAAAGGGTAGAACTGGGACCATTCTGAGGATGTCAACCTTTCACATTCAGACAGAATGGGGGCTAGAACTTCAGCACTTACATGCCCCTGGTGATATTCCCTAAATAGGAATCTAGGAAAAGCAACCAGGCAGCCTTTCTGTACTTTAATTTTGCCCATTACTCTGGCAAAACGCTCAAAGATGATGGATCCTACAGAGGATTCCATAACTAGAAAATGGATTTGAGGAAGGGCTATCTCTTCAGGCACTTGGAGGGTAGCAAAATCTACCTGAACATCTGAAGTATGTGAGATGTCTGGAGTGAGAGCTGAAATGGCCATTTTGAACTGGCTGAGCTGAACTTCAGGAAGACGATGGACATATCTGTAGTTGTTGAACAACACAAGGTGTCTGACCATCTTGATTTCCTTTTGAATGTAGGGTGCCCAGAGTTCTTTATGATACATCCTGAACCACTCTGATAAGGTCAGGGAGTGGTCCCTTGGAGGGAATCTAGCAGTTTTGACAAGAATAAATTTCTTGAAGAGATCCTTGTGACCTTTGCCCCATTGATCTTCAATTTTGGAGTGGGCAAGAGAGAAGATCTTGGACTTTTTGGATTTTGAAAGAGAAGTGTAGGGTAGAATGATGTTCAAATGATCTGTAAGATTTTGAAAAGGAAGGTTAATGATGGTGGCAAGAACAACTTTGGAAAGGTATTCCCTATACAGTGGGTTATTTTTGTTGTCCACTGTGAGAGAGAACCACAAGGGAGGATATTTTGTTCAGAGGAAATGGAGGAAGTGGAAGTAATTTTCCTCTTCTTAGGGGCAGGACTGGAAGAGTCTGCCCTATGGACATGTTCTCCAACCTTCAACACAGACTGGAGGATCCCTTCCTCAAACTCATCCTTTATCTCTTCCATAAAGGAGAGTTAAGTTGGGCTCTTTCAGGTATGATAGTGATGAAAGAGGGTGGAGGAGTAGGATGAAGAAAATAGTGTGAAGTAGTTGGGAGGTCATCAACTGGTCCAAGGGAGGGACCAGAGGAAGGAGGAGGAGGAGGCTCCAGCTGAGGATGCTGGAGGGGCCTCAAGTATAGGAGAAGGAGAAGGAATTGTAGTAGAGGAGGCTGGAGATGAGGTGGACTGAAAAGGTGCTGGAGAGGAAACGGGTCTGGATTTAGGCTTCTTGAAGGTTTGTGGAGCAGGAGGAGCTGTAGGAGCTGAGGGTGGAGTTGGAGGAATAGGTGTGTGAGAGGGAGAAGAGGGAGCTGGGGGCTTGGGTGCCAAGGACTCTTCTACCTCTTTCTGTACAGACTCACTCTCCAATGGCCCTGATGGCCCTGACCCTTGCTCAGCTGGCCCTGGAGGCCCTTTAACCTGATCATCTGGCCCAGATGGCCCTTCAACATTTACTGCTGCCTCTGCTGGTGCTGCTGCTGCTTCTGGCCCTGTTGGCCCTGCCTCTTGAACTGAGGGCCTAGAAACCCCTGACTCCGGAACCTGGGCTGCAGAAGATGGAGGAGGAGGAATTTGAGCTCCAACCACCTTGAGAATGTCTCCCAGCAAATTTTTCATGGAGCCCATTTCCTGGTTAAACCACTTCATGGCATTTCTTATGTTGGAAAATCCTTTGAAGCTGAAGCTTGGCTCATGAAGATGGAGGATACATCAGATTGAAGAGAACACAAGATAGTGCCTTGAGCATCAAGCCTCTCAATCACAGGCTTCAAATTTATTACAATCTTCTGCCTCATTTGTCTTTCATGTGGAGTATCTGATAAGAGTGGTACTTCAGGCTCCACTTCTTTCCTTTCTGCCTAGCCTCTGAAGCTGGAGGAGGCTGATCATCATCTGAATCTGAGGAGCTGGCTGTCTCCCCTTCTCTGACATCATCCATTGGCTCATCATGGTGAGCTGCTTTTTCTGCTTGACCTTCCTTGGATTGCTCCCCCTGAGCAGGAGCATCTTTGTCCATTAATTCTTACTCCCCCTGAATGGGAGCATCTTCCAAAATGACACTTGATGGAGCACTGGACTGCTCCTCTTGAACTGTTGCTGCCACTGATTCCTCAATGTGGCCTGATGCCACAACTTCCTCTGCAATTTCATCAGTCTCTGAGGTGACTGAAGTGGTGAGAACTGAATCTACTACATCTCTAAGAATGGAGGCAATAATGGAGGTGGGCAGATTATCTGTTGCACCTACCACTGCTTCTTCTTCAGGTCCTTCTGGAGATTGTGAAACTATTTGGACAAGGGGTGACCCTTCAGCCTCAACTTCTGCTTGATTTTCTGCTACTAATTCTGCTGGAAGTGAAGGTACTGCTGGCTCAATCTCCATTCTCTGCTCTACTGCTGCTTCTTCCTGAACATCAGGAATATCCGGAACATCACCTATGATGGCCTCTCCCTCGGCCACTGTGGTCTTAGACCAAACACCATTTAAAACTGAAAAACCACTTTTCCTGAGATTTTTGGACCTAATTGATTGGCCCATTTTCTCAACAACTGCTCCTGCCAGATCAATACCAAAGTGCTTGAAAACTTTGGTAAGCAGATGTGCATACGGCAAGGAAACATTTAGCTTGGATTTAGTGTCCCAAATCTGATCTCTGGCAAAAGCCATTCTTTCCATCATCACTGCGGCCATGTTGATTTCCTTGTTATGTATGGCCCAAAACATCATGTCAGAATCTGCCTTTGAACAGGTGGAGAATGTGGCGCTTCTTGGAACCAAAATCTGACACACTATGAAGTGAAGGAGGCGGTTGAACGCATTTAGTTGGTTGATGTCCAATTTTCCATCTCTTAATCTGTATCCGGCCCTACAATGCCAAGACCCTTGACTTGGGCGTTCACGGAGTGAACCCCACTGTGCCCTGATGTTGTTACTCCAAACAACTCATGCAATAGCTCACTGTCTATCTTAATCTGGGTTCCTTGACATATGAAACCAGGGACCCACCTTCTTGAGTCTTCAAGCATACATAGAAGGCCTTCACGAGGTCTGGATAACTTACCTCAGAGAAGGTTGTTACTTCCATCCATTTCATCCTGATCAAAGCTTCAATAACACTGTGCATACCATTCTTTTCAAGATTAGCAACGTCCACTGTCTTGTTCCCACATACTTTGGTCTTCACGAACTGGAACCTCTCCTGCTGCTCAGGAGTGAGGAACTCGGCACTGTAGCCACCCAAACTCCCGGAAACGGCTGATGCGGCCATGGAATCAAGTGTGGAGGTTTTCTGGAGGATTGAGAAGGAAGGAGGAGAGAGATTCCTCAAGAAATTTCGCAGGAAGAGGAGAGAACCTTCAAAAATAGCATAGAGTCGATGTCGAAATCGCTAGGGCATCGGCTTGAGTATCCAGACGAAAGAGGGAAAAGGTTGAAGATGAGATATGAATCGTTATCTCATTCAATTTTTTGGAATAATTTAATACGTTTTGGAAAGTGAGGCACCAAAAGGCAGCAGAAGAAGACAAAAGAGTTTGACTATTCAAACCGACTTCAATGAGAGAGCGGTTACAAAGGATAATTTGAATTTCTTTTGCTTTAAAGGCATGGAGGGAAAAATTACTTAATTCTGAAATTTAATGTGCCAGTTTTAAACAAAACCTTTTTCACAAATTTCACATGCCTAATTCCCTTCTAAGAGATGTGAATCTCTCCTCGGGTAAGGCTTTTGTGAAATTGTCTGCTAACTGACCATTTGTATCAATAAAAGATATTTCAATATTACCATTTGCTACATGATCATGAATAAAATGATATCTAACCTCAATATGCTTGGTCCTTGAATGTTGAACTGGATTCTTGGTGAGATTAATGGCACTGGTGTTGTCACACAACAGTGGGATAGATTTGATGTTTAATCCGAAATCTTCAAGTTCTTGCTTTATCCATAAGAGTTGTGTACAACAACTTCCAGCAGCTACGTACTCAGCTTCAACTGTAGATAGTGCCACTGAATTTTGTTTCTTTGAAGACCAAGATATTAAACATCCTGCAAGAAATTGACAACAACCACTGGTGCTTTTTCTATCTAATTTACATCCAGCATAGTCAGCATCAGAATAGCCTACTAAGTTGATTTCACAACATTTTGGATACCACAGACCTAAGTCATGAGTTCTTGCTAAATATCTAAATATTCTTTTCACAGAAATTAAATGTGATTCTTTAGGATCTACTTGATACCTATCACACATGCATACACTAAATAAAATATCAGGTCTACTAGCTGTTAAATAAAGGAGTGAACCTATCATACTTCTGTAGATCTTTTGATCTTTACCATCTTTATCACTGTCCATCCTTGTTGATGTACTCATCGGTGTTGACAGTGGTTTGGCATTATCGAATCCAAATTTCTTCAAGAGTTCTTTTGTGTACTTTGCTTGACAGATGTGAGTTCTTTCCTTTCCTTGTTTGATTTGTAGTATAAGGAAATAATTAAGTTCTCCCATCATGCTCATTTCAAATTCTCCCTGCATCAACTTTTCAAAGTACTTGCAAAGGGATTCATCAGTAGAACAAAAAATAATATCATCTACATAAATTTGAACTAGTAGAATGTGTTGACCTTTGACTTTATGAAAAGAGTACTATCTACTTGACCTCTATTGAAACCATGGTTTAAAAGAAAAGAACTAAGCCTTTCATACCAGGCTCTAGGTGCTTGCTTTAAACCATATAATCCTTGTGAAGTTTAAAAACATGATTAGGAAATTCTATGTCATCAAAACCGGGGGTTGTTCCACATAAACTTCCTCTTTTATAAAGCCATTTAAGAATGCAGATTTAACATCAATTTGAAAAAGTTTTAAGTCTAATGCAGATGCATATGCAATAATATTCTAATGGCCTCAAGTCTAGCCACAGGTGCATAGGTTTCATCAAAATCTATGCCTTCCTCTTGAGAATAGCCTTGAACTACCAATCTGGCCTTGTTTCTTAAGATTATATCAGTTTCATCCAATTTATTTCTGAACACCCATTTGGTGCCAATGACTGGATGGTCTGATGGTCTAGGAACAAGTGACCATACTTGGTTTCTTTTGAACTGATTTAGTTCATCTTGCATGGCTAATATCCAAGATTCATCAGAAAGAGCTTCATTGACTGTCCTCGGCTCTATTTGAGAAACAAATGCTAGGTAATCACATGGAATTACATTACCTCTTGTTCTTACCCCTACAGATGGATCACCAATAATATTTTCGAGTGGGTGATCTTTCTTGTGTCTCCATTCCTTTGGAAGATTTTCATGTGTAGTTTTCTTTTGTTGCATGTCTTCCAGAGGTGGATCATCCTTGTCCTCAATTGATGTATTCTTTAGTTTCTTGGACAGCTTATCTGTATCATCATTATCACTATCTTCTTCCTTTCTCAAGGAAGGGTTAGTTTCATTAAAAATAATATGTACAGACTGTTCAATTAATAAAGTGCATTTATTAAATACTCTATAGCCTTTGGGTTTAGAGGTGTACCCCATGAAGATACCTTCATCTGATTTGGCATCCAACTTACCAATGTATCTTTTTCCATTGTTGTGGATGAAGCAAGGACATCCAAATGTCCTGAAGTGGCTGATCTTTGGTTTCTTTTCTTTGAACAGTTCATATGCAGTCTTCTTTAGGATTGGTCGGATCATAACTCTGTTGATAATGTAGCTTGCTGTGTTGACTGCTTCAGCCCAAAAATACCTTGGCAGATCATATTCTGATAACTTTGTTCTTGCCATATCCAATAGAGTTCTGTTCTTTCTCTCAGCAATTTCATTTTGCTGTGGTGTCCTTGGTGCTGAGAAATTATGCTCAATTCCCTGATCATCACAGAATCTAGCAAACTTTTCATTCTGAAATTCACCACCATGATCTGATCGGATAGACACAATGCTGAACTTCTGATCTTTCTGCACTTTCTTGCTGAAACTGACAAAGTTATCAAATGTGTCATCTTTATTCTCTAGAAATGACACCCATGTGAATCTTGAGTAATCATCGACTATGACAAATCCAAAGTTCTTTCCTCCAAGACTGGTCGTCCTCATTGGCCCAAATAGATCCATATGAAGGAGTTCCAAGGGTTTTGAGGTGGTTACCACTGTCTTTGACTTGAGGGAGCTTTTGGTGTGTTTTCCCTTAGCGCAAGGTCTACAGACACCTTCCATTTTTGCACTGACCTTTGGCAGACCTTCTACAAGATTTTTCTTCAACAATTTTCTCATGCCATCTATGCTGCAATGTCCTAGTCGTCTGTGCCATAATTCTATAGATTTTTCTTATTTGCTGCCAGACAGACATTTTGTTCTTTGAGTTTCTCAAGATAGAGCACATATAAGTT
Organism: Colocasia esculenta; assembly: GCA_014218235.1. Taxonomy (NCBI): domain Eukaryota; kingdom Viridiplantae; phylum Streptophyta; class Magnoliopsida; order Alismatales; family Araceae; genus Colocasia; species Colocasia esculenta. The sequence goes on along the minus strand of CM024764.1, from coordinate 65,194,154 downwards.
CTTTTCTCTATTTGCTTCAAAGATGACTGATTCATCCTTCAGTATGCTGCATTTCGATTCTTGAAACTGGATCTGATGGCCTCTGTCACACAGTTGGCTGATGCTAATGAGATTATGCTTCAACCCTTTGACAGCAACACATCTTCCATAACTGTTCTTCCTTTGTTATTCACAGACCCACTGCATATTACTGTTCCTTTTCCATTATCTCTATAAGTAACTATTTCTTCTTCAGCTCGGAGATGAGTGAATAACTTATGGTTTCCTGACATGTGCCTTGAGCACCCACTGTCCAAGTACCATTTGGATGCTCGAGGGTTAACCTGAATAAATCATCAAGTTTTAGGTACCCAAGTTCTTTTGGGTCCTGATTGGTTAGTATCATTGATTTTACTTTTTATTATCCATTTCTTATGTCTTGTTGGGCATGTCATTATGAGTGTCCTAACTTGTTGCAGTGACTACATCAGGATAATTTGGTTACTTTTTCTATATATCTGAAATCAGCTTTGTATGCTATATCTTGTTCAGGTACAAATTTTGGTGTTGGATATGTTTTAGGATAAACTATGGTTTCTTCATTATCTGGGGGTGTATATCCTAACCCATTTTTCTTCTTACCTGATCTTCTAGCACCTTTTAATATTAGGGAGTTTTTACCATTTGTGAATTTTTCTAACGTGCTAGATAACTTTATGTTTTCTTCTGTTAGAGTCTTGATTTCAGTTCTTAGTTCATCTACATTTTCTTGTTTTACTAATTCTGTTATTTGTTTATTTTTATCTTTTAAGTCTTCACATAATAATACATTTCTTCCTCTAAGTTCAGTTATTTATTTTTCTAATTCTTCATTTTATGTTTTCAGATCAGAGTTAGTGTTTTCTAAACAAGTACTATTTTTCTTACTGGCTTTTAATAGTTTAGTTACTTCTTTATATTTATTATATAGTTTATTAAATACTTCCTCTAAATTATCTGAATCGGAATCATTGCATGAATCAAAAGAGGAGTCAGAAGTTACCTTATCTTCAGTATTTGCCATGAAAGCCAAATGGGCTTCTTCTTCATCGCTGCAAGAGTTTGACTCACTGTCTGAGTTGCTACTATTTTCCCATGCTGCTGCCATCGCCTTCTTCTTGTACTTTTTGAACTTCTTGGAGCTCTCTTTCTTTCTGAACTCCAGCTTCTTGAATTTTGACACTCAGCTTTAATGTGTCCTGGCTTCTTACATTCATAGCAGATGAGTTCTCCTTTCTTCATCTCTTTTCCATCTGGCTTCTTGAAGTCCTTATTCCTTTTGAAGTGTCTTCTGCCAGATTGGAACTTCTTCTTCTTAGCCAAAATTCGCTGCAATCTCTAGATAGCATTGCTTCCTCATTCTCACTGTCCACATCACTTTCACTCTCATCTGAACTTGCTTCTGGTGAATCTTCTTCAGCTTTTAAGACGTTGGAGTGCTTCTTTCTGCTAGAGGACTCTCCTAGCCTTTCCATGTTGATCTCATGGGCCATGAGGGACCCAATGAGCTTTTCTACTGACATTCTCTTCAGGTCATTAGCTTCTTCTATTGCTGTGACCTTTGGGGTCCACGAGGACGGTAAGGATCTAAGTATTTTCCTCACCATGTCTACAATCTCATAGGTTTTCCCCAGACCAGCTAGTCCATTTGTGATATCAGTGAACCGACTGAACATTTGAGTTATGGACTCACCTGATTGCATCTGAAATCTTTCATATTGAGTGACAAGAATGTCGATTCTTGTTTCCTTCACTTTGTTGTGCCTTCATAAGTAATCCTGAGCTTTTCCCACATTTCCATTGAGGATTTGCAGGCTGAGACTCTGTTGAACTCCTTTTTACTTAGAGCACAACATAAAATGCTCTTTGCTTTGCAGTTCAAGGAGACCTTCTTTCTGTCATCATCTGTCCACTGAGCTTTCTCATTGTGACTAGAGATCACCTTCTTCTACTATGGACCATATCTGATAATCGTGGCCTTGTAGGAAGTACTCCATTCTGGTTTTCCAATAAGGATAATCTTCACCATCGAAGAGCGGGGGTCGGTTGACAGACTGACCTTCAATGTTGCCTTGGGCTGCCATGGATCTTTACTCTTCAGATCGTTGGATCCTTTCTTTGTCGAAGAGACTCGCTCTGATACCACTTGTTGCCCAGTTGACGAGCCCAGAGGGGGGGGGGGTGAATGGGTCTTTTAAAATAATCTACAAGATACTGTAACAAAAATATTCACACAAACGTTCTTCGAAGGAGGTTAGTGACTGTTAGTTTAAATATCAAACACACAAAGAAGACAATCACACAACACAAGGTTTATCCTGGTTCGGACCTCCTTTCCTTAGGAGTCCTGCATCTAGTCCCTGAGCAACAACTCAGGATTTCACTAATTAGGGTACAGTCCCCCTAAGGATGCTACAGCACCCAGCTCGACTGGTTTTCCTTCACACCCGAAGGGACAACAACACCCTGGATACCCCACCACGTCTTCCTTCACAACTGAAGGGAAACAACAACTCAAACAGAATTGAATGAAATTCAAGCCCCTAGATCAAGCTTTTGACAAGCGAGGATCTGAAGCACCTAGAAACTGAGAGGAAGAACTCAAAGCTAAGCGCACTCTCAAAACTACACAGCTCTCTCAAGATTCTCACTACAGAGAGGAGAGCAAAGAGCAAAAGCTAAGTGGAAATGAACTTCTAGGCTCTGGACTTCTTGCCGAAGAATTTGAATGCTTGAATGTTTTTTTTTTCTTTCCTTCAGTTCTCTTGTATTTATTCTTCTTTTGAAATAGAAACGTTGAAGTGTCCGTTGTCTCTCTCTTGAGTAGTCGTTAGACTAAATGACACCTGGAGTCTTGGAAGCTTCCAGTCAACAGTCTTTTGAACACTTGAGCACTCAAAGATGAGATCTTCAGAGATATCCTTTGGCTTCTATTTTGTTTAACGTTGTAAAGTGGAGCTGGATCAGAGGTCTGCACAAATGTCAATCTCAAATAGCAGACAGCTAAGCTGTTACTGATGTCAGTCAACGTTAGTAGCAATAGACATGAAAATAGTAATGCCAAATAGTTAAGTCTAAAAGACGTAATCAGAGTAAGCATGATAAAGGATGATATCGTCTGCATGCATGCAGAGATACGTTCAGATCTCATAAATACAGAAGCGTCAGAGAGATATCTACGTGGACTTTGACCAGTCAACGCTTTTAAGGTGAACAAGATATCAAGTCAATATAAGATATGAAATCGATGGCTATATGACTTATGAAATCGTTATGAATAAGTCAGGTTGACCAAGTCGTTATGAGACATAACAAATCGTTGTGGTTTAATGAAGAAATCATTGTGAAACACTTATCAAATCGTTATACAAAGCAAATCATTGTGTTCACTGAAGAAATCGTTATGAAACACTTATCAAATCGTTATACAAAGCAAATCTTTGTGTTCACTGAAGAAATCGTTATGATAGCTTACGAAATCGTTACGGCGAGCAAGTCGTTGCGAGCTCTAAAGAAATTGTTACGGTGACATATAGAATCGTTATGACAGGCAAGTCATTACGAGTTCTAAAGAAATCGTTACGATGACTTATAGAATCGTTATGACAGGCAAGTCGTTACGAGTTCAAAAGAAATCGTTACGATGACTTATAGAATCGTTATGACAGGCAAGTCGTTACGAGTTCTAAAGAAATCGTTGCGATAACTTATAGAATCGTTATGACAGGCAAGTCGTTACAAGCTCTAATGAAATCGTTATGATGACTTATAGAATCGTTATGACAGGCAAGTCGTTACGAGCTCTAAAGAAATCGTTACGGTAACTTATAGAATCGTTATGACAGGCAAGTCGTTACGAGCTCTAAAGAAATCGTTGCGATGACTTATAGAATCGTTATGACAGACAAGTCGTTACGAGCTCTAAAGAAATCGTTACGATGACTTATAGAATCATTGCGATAGGCAAGTCTTTACAAGCTCTAAAGAAATCGTTACGATGACTTATAGAATCGTTGCGACAGGCAAGTCGTTACGAGCTCTAAAGAAATCGCTACGGTAACTTATAGAATCGTTATGACAGGCAAGTCGTTAACTTATAGAATCATTATGGCATCGACTTGCTTGAAACAACATGACTTTTCAGTCTTATAAGGAAATCATTATACTTACGCAGAAACCGTTATGATCTTTAACAGAAATCGATATGAACTTTGAGAAATATCATGTTGAAAAGATTAAAGCTTCAGAGAAGTAATGCATACCTTTATTGGCTTGTTTGACCTTGGTATTTTTCCTGTACTTAAGACTTATGAAATATTCATTAGATATAATTGATAACCTCTTGTTTGGTTTTGTTAATAATCAAAATATATATGTAATTAATTAAAATTACGTGGGGACAGACTGATCATCAAGTTAAGTAAAGAAAGGGTAAAGAAAGATCACTGTATAGTTAGACTTTTCTGAGCACAAGAAAAATACCGGCCTAGCAAGTGGCAGTTTATGAGAATTGTATAGAGTCAGATGCAGTGTTACAGATAAGGTTACTGTTGTTTAATAACTGAGTATAATTCGAGAAGAGAAGAGGTGAATTTTGTGTTTAAAAGAGATTGAGGCTGTACAGAAAAAATAAGAATTATGTGAATCAGAATAGAAAGAAGCGGATTAATTAAGAAACATTAAGTGGTTCCAGTTAAGTGAAATAGAGAATCAGGCGGTGTAGGTTATTGTATTTAACAAGATTGACTCCAGACTATGGCCTTGGTAGTTGTGAATAAAGAATACTTGTGTGACAACAGCAATAACGGTATGAGTGGTACAGGATGAACAACTAGGCAACACAATAATTGAGAAGAATGTTTACAGAGAAGATATTATGTTTAATACAGTTGGCAGATTATTAACCTGAAAAAAGAAGAGTATGATAGATTGTGAAATAGATATAACTGAAAGATCGAGAAAGTGATCAATAAGAGTTTGCATGGCTAAATAGAAATTGAAAGTGGCAAGTACAAAACAGAGAGAATGTAATCAGTTAAACATTCAGATGGTACCCGATTGAAATAAAGTTTAATGCATGTAAAGTTAGCTGAGCAGTTTAATTCTTCCCTAAAAAGAAAGTGTTATAGTATGAAAGTAGATGTTTTGAGAAATGATAGAAATAATGTGGTTAGTCAGCTAGAGAATGTAAATTGAAGTTAAAAAGGAATATGAAAAATAAAGTATGTTAGTAATGTAATGGTATGGTAGAATTCAGATTTTTAAAAGGTGTGGTACAATTAGAATTGAAGTATTGAAAAAAGTAGTTTGGAAATTTTGATATTGTTTTCCAATATTGATTGAGCAAGTAAGTAATTTGTAATGAATATAGCCAGAATCAAAGCAATTATGAAAGTGTGCAGCAATTGTGAATAATAGTAGAAGCAGAATGTATGAAATATTCTGTCAGATATTCAGCAGGATCAGAGTAGCGCAGCGGAAGCGTGGTGGGTCTACAGCCCACAGATCAGAAAACTAAAAATATGAGAATGGATAATAAGGTAGTAGTTAATAATGATAAGCAAGATAATGGCTAGCAATGACAAAGTGAGTAATGAAATGGCATTAAGAAATTCGAGAAATTAAGCAAGGTTTAGCACGAAAGAACATCCAAAGGTAGTGGAATAAAATGAAAGGATTTGAGAGAAAGAAATGGCCCGAAAGAAATGTTGCAAACACAGCCCGAAAATGTGAAGTAGTTCGTCCAAGGAGATAAAGCGCCATTGGCAAGGTAGAATCGCCTACAATTGAAAGGTAAGGAAGGTAATGGAATCGATAAAACAGAATAATTGTGAAATGAATTGAAAGAAAAGAAAAGAGCAAAGCAAGGATGGAATTGGATAGATGAGTCATTTAGCGCAGATGAATTGAAAGCTGATACAGAGAAAGAGTATCCTTCTTGTTCTGTATACGGTTTTGTTTTGTTAGGTAATAGTCCAGCATGCCGTGATTTATGTTGAATGTCGAGGACGACATTTCTTTTTAAGTGATAGTAATGTAACGTCGTGCGTTTTTCGGATCTTCGTAGATCCTCGGTTTAGCGTATGGGGTGGTCACACCTTGACCAGTGCGACTTGTGTTGTGTGTTTCTTATTGGATCCTTACCAGGGTTGGTTATGGATCTGTGTTGGTGTTCAGTGCGCTGGACATCAACAGTGGTTGACGTCCAGGTTTGTGACGTCTACTGTGTGTTGGCGGCAATGGTGTTGCCGTTAACATGTTTTTGGCGTCCATCGATGTGGACGTCTATCGTTCGTTCTAGTGGGTTCTATTGCATGAACTTGGCGGCGAGCAATGTGACGCCTAGTTGTGGCGGTTTGGTTAACGACGCAGAGGTTGACGTTAACTTGAGACACTTGTGTTTTTAGGGGCACCCGAGCCTTCTTCTTTCCCCACCTTCTCCCCTCCTTTTCCCCCACCTGTACCCTTGTGCCTCTTCACTACTTCCGGCGGTCGACGGGAGCATGTGGGAAGGCCGTGATGCGCGCAACAGCGGCAGATCAGGCGGGGAATGACGGATTGGAGGGCGGTGTTCGCGGGAAGCTCTTGGGGTTTCGACGCGATTTGAGGTTTTTTAGGAGTTTATTTATGTTTCAGAGGTAGGGACTGGATCCCTTGATTTCTCCTGTTTGACTTGTCATGCTCCGTTAGCATAGATTGCTTGTTATTCGTGTTTTCGGGAAAAAGATTTACCATGCCGGGAGATTGGGTAGTTTGATTAATCCAAGTGTTGGATCTTGCTTTTCCGGTTTGATTATAGTATATAGATGTAAGGGGAAGTGTTTCCCCTCGTTTTTCTGTTGTTTATAGGGCTAGATTGCCTGTGTGATCGGCCTGGGACCGTTCTGTGCATCCTGTGTGTGTTGAGTACTGAAGATCTCGACGTCAACATCGGTTGACGTTGAGTTCTTCATTGGGAGATTAACGACTAGGTTTCTAGCCGTTGATTTTGAGTAGACGACTAGGTGGTGGCCGCTTACTTAGTATTGACGGCAAGAAATATTGTCGTCTATATTCTATGGACGACAATCGATGTTGCCGCCAACCTGTGCATGTATCAGTATAGTGTGTTTCACGATGTTCTTGTTGCAAGTATTGCGATGCAATGTGTTTATCGATACTGAGCGGTGCAATAACACCTGTGGTGCTCCTAGAGCAGGGCTTTTGAGGCCAGCTTACCGGCTATGTAGTTTACTAGTTCTTTACGTGTGTGCGTGGGATTCACTACATCCTAGCGCACAAGATTTATGTGAAATATTACGGGGTTTTGGTGTCGTGCACATGGTTGGTGTGTGCATGGCATATCGTACGTTATTGTGCTTATTGTATCTTAATTATTATGATTAGTTCGTGGTATTGTGGCGATGAGGTTCACATCTGAACCTAGCCTCGATCCTTTAGAATCTTTTGTAGATTCTTCTGGATGAATGATTAGTAAAGTTTAAGTATGGTTATTATGTGAATATTGTGTACTGCGTTTAGTGTCACCTTCACTGTCACTTTGTGACCGATGACAGGCCATGGTGTTATCATTAATATGGTTTATACGTGATTGTGTAAGTTAGCTTGTAAGTCACAGGGTGACTGGAATAAGCTATTCCTAATATATGTATCGTAATTGGTAATAGAAAGTGTTTATGTATATATCGTGGTTTAAGTTTGCCGAGTGTGTGTGGTCCGGCGCCTATTCCGGAATGTTTCTCCAGTCGGGTACCCCAAGTTCTTTGTGAGGCAGGCACGTGTGTTTGTTGTGCTCGGGGTTTGTCCCAGTACTTGTGTTGTACCGTCGAGGTCTGTGTCGTCTTCCTGGACACCCTCACTCCTGTGTTTGAGTTGTACGTCCGGCTGAGGGAAAGATGATAATAAGGCAGCAGCTTGTGTTTGTGGGTGTGCAGTCGCTTGTAGCGCGCTCGTAGTTGGGGGTACGGACACTAGTAGTCGACACTGGTCCCCAGCTAGTCCTGTTTTCCAATGCCTCACTTTAGGGTGCTCCGGCTAGATACCCTAGAGGTGCCAGGCATGGACCTGCAGCTGTGTGTCTGCAGGTGTGGTGTTGGTTGCTCTCCACAGTTGTTTGACTTGTTCTCGTGGAGCGGCAGTTGGACCTTTCGTCTGTGACTGCGAGACTGAGAGGTTGTTCTTGTGTTGTGTTGTCCGGGTTAGATACTAGCCTGATCAGCCAGTAGTCTGTTCCCGTGTGGTGGCATCGTTCCTTTTCGACTCGTGCTTTGCTACTCGTCGTGGTTTGTGAGTTAGTGACTCATAGTCGAGGTTTGACTCGTTTAAGGTGCCCTGGTGTTGGCACGATTGTGACTGCGGTTGTGGCTTGTGGTGTGCCCGAGGGGGGCACTGTTTTGGTTATGGTTGGTGAGTGTTGACTCACCAAATGTGGTTTAGCTTGTTATGGTGTGCCCTGTTACGACACTGGTTTACTTGTGGTTTCCGTGCTGGTACCTTGTGGTAATAGGTACCTGTACTCCGTGTGGGTAATGGTTTGTGGTGGTACGTCGTATACCAGTCTTTCTGGTGTTGACATGGAACTGTGTTTCGTGGAGGTCGTGTGGTGTGTCCTTCCACTCAATGTGCCTCACCCTCCCTCGGGTAAGCTACCGTATATGGTTTTCATGTGTGATGGATTGGCCCGTTGTAGCCGATCATGTTACCTGTGTGTGTGATTTTCGACATATTGTGGTTTGGGTATAAAGGGCCAACTTTTGGTTAGTAGTCCTGTTACCCACGTATTTAAGACTCGCCTGTAAAGCTTATAGCTTAAGCAATTGGTTGTGACTGTGATTGCCTGTGAGGCTTGTAGCCTAGGCGTTAGTGTTGTTGAGCGAACTAGTAGTGTGAAACTAGTCATATTATTTCCTCTTACTTTCCGAGGTTGTGAATAGCTAATGTGTTTATATTTAATTGTAATTTAAATATAATTGTTGTGAGCATGAAATGGTTTGGTTATATATGTGGCCAGTGAGACCCATTGAGGTTGAGGTCTCTTTTGTTGGTTGTTGTGGCTTGTTGAGGCTCACTCCCCTACAGTTCTTTTTAGGGCTTGCCGAGTGTTTGGCTTGCAACGGCGTTGTGTCAGACTTGTACCACCAGCAGTTGTGTAGTAATTAGTGTTGTGTGAGCTTGTGCTCCCTCGGATATGCCCCAGGTAGTTATACTTTTTAATTGGACATGTAATAATGTAATGGGACAGTTGTAAATTGTTATATGCAGGTATGAGCACATATACTTTCTTGTGTCTTATACTGTTGTGGTTTGTCTTTTATATTCTTACTGGACACTTGTGTGAGCTATCCCTTGCGAGACTTCGGTCCGTTCGCGGGAGGCGGATCTGGATATGGAGCCTTAATGGGCATAAATATCCAGGGCCGTCACACCAACAATATGCAGCCATGACATATACGGTCACGTGCTTCCACTCGTCTACTGTCTTTGACTGTTGGATCATTCTCAACTAGTTTAGGACAATCCGACTCAATAACCAAGATAAACTTGATTGTGGTAAACCAGATCTTTATGCGATGTTGCCATCGCTTGAAGTGTTGTCCCTAGAATTTTTCGGGCATGCTAAACATATCTACACGGGGTGCAACCACAGACGACATGGACGACATGATAAATAACTTCTCTAAGATTGTTGAAAACATAATGTACATGGAATAAATAATCACATGAACATAAGAAAAATATGATGGCATGAACATTGTATACATATCGTCCCACAGGTATAGGCAAGATCCAATTCCAATTCAAAAGGAAAACACATGCATGTGAATACAACAAATTAAGAGAAATAATAAAGAGTTAGAAAACTTAGCCGAGCTGCCCGTAAGGACTCCCCTTAGAGAAGTTATCATCCCTGTCATATCAGTGCGGCAGAGTCCACGATTTTCCCTCAGGATAGAACAGCTACAGAGATATGTCTCTGTACGAAGACACCCTCTTCGACGACAATCTCAAGAATATATTCTTCTTCGTTGATTTACAAAAAATTATGGTACAGAAATTTTATGCGAAGAGGGGAAAAAAACGCTCACAACCTCTAGAGAGAGAAACACGGCAAATAACTTGGCCGCCCTTTGAGTTCGCCTGCGCGCCGTCCCTGCTGCCAGAGAGACCCCGCGCCCCCTTTTTCCTTCTCCAAAAAAACGCCGCCGCACACATACCAAAACACACCCCAGAAAAGGAAAAACGCCGAAAGACCCGAGCCTTGCGTCTTTTCTTTTCTGGTTATCTTCGTGTGAAAAAGGGCCTCTCCCTATATTGCAGAAAAATCCACAAAAGTTTTTTGGATTTATAAACAAACCCTCAAGCCACCACAATCCAACAGGTTTCAGCTTCATATTATAGTCAATTAGGTTTTGAATTTTAAGGATCTGGTACCTATTTTAAGCCTTTGTATGGCCTATATATTTATGTTATGATATTTTTCTCGTTATTTGTTTACCTTTTTTTTTGTTCTTTCAAAATTTTATTTATTTACAATTTAAAGACATGAGTTGTTACAATACGCAACTTCAACCCAACATACACAGGTACATAAACCCAATAATAATCATGTGAAAATACCCTCAAACTACCAAAACCCCAGTAGGATTGTTTTAAACACAGCTATGCCTTAATGCATGGTATATATGAACATTGAACAACAACATAGTAATTACATTAATACCGACAGTGTAGATGAATTCATCAAATCATTTTTTTTTCATATATATGATCAGGCCTGTGCACAAGAAAGAAGGAAAGACATACATTTGAACAACATAAAAATGACTGTTAAATAAAATGGAAGCACAACCAGAGTATACTGCCGCAACAAACACAATGCAAATTCAATGATGAAATCAGACTAATACATTCGAACAAACTGAAATAAGCATGTCAATCACTATATATATTATCAACATGGTTGACGTGGATGGCCAAAAAATGATCAACAATGTGAAGATCAGAAAGAAGACAATACCCGCATGCATGGTGTCACAGATCAAGTACTCTTTCAAGAAGAAGAGCCAACTGCGGATCATGCACCACCACTGAGACGGGGAGCGCTAGCGTATAACAACGTTGGATAATCCTACCTTTGGATAAAATGTGGATTTTATAATGTCCTTAAGTAGCACTTGTTTGTGATAAAATGCTAAAGAAGATGATCCAATAGAAGCCTTGAAACAACAACGTAGCTGGAACATAACCTTTTCATTCTTAATTGTGGAGTAGTATTACCTTTTACACAAATTGTTATCATGCTCTGAGGACTCTGGCTGGGTCGATGAGTTAGAACTCTTGTTTAAAAACAGGAGGTCCCAAGTTCGATTTTTGAGATGAGTTTATCTGATTTACATACAATCATTGAGGTGTGTAGATTCGAAATTTTTCCGGTCAAGTAGGGTAAAGACAATACGGGTATACGAAAAATAAGAGCTGTCAAATCTTGACCTTAAAATTCACAAACATCAATTCCTGAACCCACAAAACCATACAAAACCGAATTTCCTCGTTACCAAAAAAAAAAATTAATTATCATGCTCCTTCCTATGATTACTTGCCTTAAACGCTCCTTGTCTTTGTGGTTGTGGACTTAAGGGACCTGATCTTATCACTGCGGGCGTGCAGAGCTTTTCGATCGATCAGCTTGGTTGCTTAACTTCAGCACATGGCTTCCACGGTGTCTCCAGACCGAAGTTGCTCAGCTACTTGTGTTCTTCATGTGTTCCTCTTTGCAGCTTCGTGACTTAGAAAATTCAGTGGCTCCAATGATGCCATACTTTGATGAATCCCAAGCTCATTCATATTTAAATAAAAAACTGATTAAACACTTTTTGTTTGTGCAGGTGTCAACGTTTAGGGGTGTGCCATTTATCTTTGCGAGATTATAACATCTCTCTCATTCCACTTTTTCAAATTTCAAGGACAAATGACACATCCCTAATAGATGTGCCTAAGTTAATACACATCATAGATATGCACTAAATATTTCTCCACTTTAAATACTATGGGATCTGTTTTCTTATGTTTTGGAACGGAAGTGGAGTGGACAACTGGCGACATGTAAAAGATCCTCCTCTTGATTCCTATACGTTAAAAGTGAACGAGAAATATTTGTAATTTTGTACACTAAGATATGACATATTTATTAAAATTATGTCAAAATTTAAACAGAATATATATAGAAGATATTATAATTCTCGAAACACGTGACACAATTTTAAGATTAGATATGTCATATGTAATTTGCGAAACACTTGCTTCAAACCACTTTGTTGACAATTTACAACAAACACAGATCTCCATTGGGGGAGCTGAGGTCATTGGGGGTGGGCCAACCCCTAGGGTTGTGCCCACCCCCAATGGAGTTGTAGTTTGCATCCACCCTGGATGCAAACTACAACCCCGGTTTGCACCAAGCCCTTCTCTATATAATTTACATCAAATATTTCTCCGGATGAATTTGTCAATCATTCGCCAGACTGCCCAGGGCATTCATCTGCGAGCGATTGGGTACGTAGCTTCAGAAGAAGAAGCACTAGCACACCCATCCGTCGTCTGCCTCACGCTTCACCGCGCCGGTTTCAAATGCGCACCGTTTCCGCGTCCAGCTTCTCCACTCTAACCCCATGGAGGCGGCCGCACAACCATGCCCGGATGCCCCCCCCCCCTTCCCCTTGGCTGCTCTCGGTTTTGCTTGTGCGCTCTGTCTCTCTCTCTCTCTCCGCTTCACAGCAACAACAAGACGCTACGCCGTCCTCGCGTCGCGTCCTGACCCTCCTATCTATTGTAGATCCCAACCTCCTTACGTCTCTATATACGCACACTACTCGCTCTCGCTCTCACGCACTCTCTCTCTCTCTCTCTCTCTCTCCATATATATATATATATTTCTACATGTATTGCACCTCTTGGCCGTCACCTCTGTCTGTCTCCCCACCCATTTATTCCCTTCTGCCGAAGACTAAAAAACCATCACCTACAGAAGCTCCTCTCTCTCTCTCTCTCTCTCTCTTTCTCTCTCTCACGCATACTTCGTGCCTTCTTCTTCGGTCTCCCCTCTTCTTCTTCCTGTCTACTGTTGCACCAGGCGTGTCCAGTGGGTTGACGCCCCGGCCGCTTGGGAATGGGCGGCGTGGGGTGCTGGAGGGGGAGACGATGACGACTCGCCAGACGCATCCCCGCTTGCAGCTGCAGCGCCAACACCACCGCCCCGCCGCTGGGTCCCTGAGATGGGCCGCCGACCTCGACTGGCGCCTCTGCCTCTGCCTCGTCCTCCTCCCCCTCTCCTCCTCTTCCTCCTCTCCCCCTTCCTCTACCCCGACGGCAGCCGCGTCTTCTCCCTCGCCCCCGTCACGTCCCTCTTCAACAGCCCGAGCTCCTCTCGTCTTCTTCCTCACCCTCCCGCCTCGTCTCCCCTCCCGGCAAGGCTGCCGCCGGCGTCGCCATCTCCTCCCCCACGTAAGGCCGGGCCCGCGGGAGGCAGCCGGAGGCGGGACAGGAGGAAGGCGGAGCTGGGCCGCGCCCGGATTGCGATCTGCCTCGTGGGCGGGGCCAGGAGGTTCGAGCTCACGGGTCCGTCGATCGTGAAGAACCTGCTGAAGGAATACCCCACCGCCGACCTTTTCCTCCACAGCCCCCTCGACCGGGACGCCTTCAAGTTTTCCCTCCTCAGCGCCGCCCCACGGGTCGCCGCCGTCCGCATCTTCGTCCCCCAGCCCGTCCCCGAGACCGAATCCCAGGCCCGGGTGCTCAGCCCCCGCGACTCGCCCAACGGCATACAGGTGCGCCCTCCCGCGCCCGGTCCCCCTTGTCACCATGACCAGCGGAATCGGATCACATGGCAGAACAGAGGAACCGCTGCTTCTCGCGTGGCGCGCCCTACCCATTGCAAGTGCGACACAGGCGCGTTGCTCCATGGCGCTGGGAATCTTTGAACATGTCATCTGTTTCCTTTCATATAGAGGGTTTGTTGGTGGTGGTTGATGGGTTCATCTGCTCATGTGCAGGGGCTGCTTCAGTACTTCAAGCTGGTGGAGGGCTGCCTCGTCATGATCAAAGCTCATGAGAAGCACAACATCTTCACTTACGACTGGATTGTCCGCACCCGCGTGGACGGTTACTGGTCGGCGCCGCTGGACCCCGGAAACTTCGTCCCCGGCGAGTACCTCGTCCCCGAGGGCTCCTCGTACGGCGGCCTCAACGACCGGTTCGGCGTCGGCGACCAGAGGGCCTCCCAGGCCGCGCTCTCCCGCCTCTCGCTGATCCCCTCCCTCGACGCCGCCGGCTACTGGGCGCTCAACTCTGAGTCCGCCTTCAGGGCCCAGATGGACACGTCCGGCGTCCGGGTCACCTCCCGCCGTCTCCCCTTCTGCGTGCTCAGCGATCGCCGCTACGCATTCCCTCCTGGGCGCCACGGCGTGCCGGTCGCGTCCATGGGGAGCCCCGGGCCGCTGAGTGGGGCCAAGTGCAGGCCATGCCGGCCCGTCTGCGTGGGGCCGTGCGCCGAGGCGGTGGGGATGGGCCTGGACGCGGGTTGGAGCTGGACGGAGTACAGGAACGGGAGCCTGGAGCTGTGCGACGCCAGCGGCGGGTGGGCGGACGGCTGGGAGCGCATCTTCGACAGGGTCGCCGGGAAGGAGGCCGCCAAGGTGAGGCGGCGGTTTGGGTTACTCGACATGGCAGGATGCGCCAAGGCTCTGGAGGGACTAAGGAAGAGGGCGGCCAGCTGGGATGCGCCGCCGGTCGAGGAGATCTGCCGGCTGGGGCTGATGGGTCCTCCTCCCGAACAGAACCGGACGGCATCCAGGTAGCTGCAGGGACGCTACCAGAAGGTCCAGAACGAAGAAAAATGCCACCTTTTTCTCTTTTCTCAACAAACAGTTTTGAAGGGGGTTTGTTGGTGCAGGAGTTCTGTAAATTCCACAACCTTTCTTTGAAACAAAGATTAAAAAAGAAAGAAGAGTCGAAAAGGTTTCTTCTTTTTCTTTGTGGGGTCTTGACGTGGTGGTTGGTGACTGGTGATCAGGTGAGGGCATAAAGGAAGGTAGGTGGGAGTGTGTGGAACGCCATGGAAGGTCTTCCCACTGTTGCGTGGAAATGGACGGGGGATGATGCTGTTTGCTGCATGGTGGTAGCTTTTTTTTTTCTGTTTGTTTCTTCGGCACAGTGGTCGCCATTGCGTCTGACGTGCTTAACCTGCGCGCTGACGGGTCGATCCCTGGGCGCGTTCCTTCTCACCCTGTTCGGGTGTCCAACTACCTGGTGGTAGCTTCTTGGTGGGTCTATCCACTCTTCTTTGCAAGACTGTTATGTTTCAGAAAAAAAGAAAGGGGCTCTAGATGCAACTGTTTAAATTTCATACCGATCAAAACTTCAGTGTTACATTTATTTAGGCTACAATGTAACGGCTCCGACGTCCGGCACTGTCGTCTACGGATCCAAAAATTCGGAAGGACTAACGGATCAGTCTAACAAGATATGTAACAGAAATAAGTAACGACAATAAATATTAAAATGTACTAACAAGTGAAGAAAAAATATCTAACACAAAATACGAGTGTAGTATAATCCCAGAGTAAATAAAGTACAAGTGTAGAAAGAAAGAGAATAATAGAACCTTTAGGGGGAGGGTGACTAAACAAGTACGAGGGAACACTGCTCACTGAAGATGTCATTTACTACGACCCCGTCTTTTCGGCCCGCCGCGAAGGGTATTATTGTGAAGTTTCACCTGTAAAGAAGGGCATGAGCTTCACGAAGAAGCCCAGTAGAGACTACCAATCTCCCACTGGTTCTAACAACAGAATAGATATATGTTTAAAACTGAAATTAAGTAAGTAAATCTATTTTACTAACAGAGTAAGTGCGGAAACGGAAAGTAACTATACGACCATCGGTCTAAATTAAACATCGGCACCGAAAATCCGTGTAAACCACGACACTGGAACGAACCCAATGCTACAAACACAGACAGTGAACAACTGCCTAGACAAAGACACTAGCCACGGAAGGCAACTACCACTAGTCAACTGGTCAGGTGCGTCACACGCCTTATCCTCGACCATCAGTTCATGTCTAGCACCTCCCGTCGGAGTGAGACGTGGAACTAAAGGTAACCAAAAACTATCGTAGTCTGACCGGACTACGGTCCCACACCTGACCCCTCTAAATGGTACCGGAATTACGTAGAGTTAAGCAGTGAGAAGGACTAGCTGATCTGCGTCGGAAGAACACCAAAACTACCTCGGTGTCCCAGACTCAACTAAGAGAGTTCTACAAATGACTCTACGCCGTTGTCCCCACCGTTTTCCCCTCTGCTACCAAAGTCTGAAACTCGAGCTCGCCTGCTGCCTAGACAACCTCTCAACAGACAAACCCACAAGTGTCTAGTACCGGGAGAACGACTAGTGTAGGACCATGCTAGGAAACAACATAGGTGCCCAGAAATAGAGTCACAGCGGATGGAAAACTCCGAACAAGTCGTCAAGCCGCTCTCTATTTGAGAAGGCGACACAAGGGCTGTCACCACCTGAAGGCGACATCTTGTCTATCGCGACCTGGGTCTGAAGGCAACAGGGAAACTGTCACGATTCGGGTCACGACAAGGGCATTGTCGCAACCACAGACAGAGGTTCGGGTGGCACCCGAGACCTTCTTTATCCAGATGAATGAAGGCGATGGCCACCCTGTCGCTACCAGAACGCAACAGGCTGCGGTGTCACGTTCACACCAAAAGGCGACGGGTCGACCTGTCGCGATCTAGGTCGCAATAGTGACCCCTGAGACCTCCAAAAACTAGCCTCAAACCACAATCCGGTGAGCATCCAAGGAGGGGAGCATGCAAAATGATATAAATTTGTGATTTAGGCTCAAACCACCCTCATTCACACCCATGCATGTCAAGGATATATATATCTACACTCAAAAACCTCACATGCAAGCATGATAGAACACTCAAACCCAATCCCCATATCAAACACAAACAAGCCAAACATGCAACCACAGTCCTAGCATGCTTCTATTGGCTTGGAGAAGGGGTTTGGAGGTCCTAGCATGGTAGAACTAAGGGGAAGACAAGGGTCCCTATCTCAAAACAAAGAGCCAACCCGTTGGGGTCTTCTCATGTGCATGGCCACCTCCTCCTCGCTCCAAGCTCCATGGTCACGCCGTCCACAAGCAAGGATCATCCTACACGTCGTAGAAGGATCACCACCACGAAGAGGAAGCCATGCCGGAGAAGAACACCAAGCCGGCAAAAAGAACGATCAACACACCTCAACACAAGCCCTCAAAGCCTCTCCATGTCAGAGTTCACACAGAGGGATCGGAGGAAGGGAAGAAGAAGAAAGAAAGGGGAAGAAGAGGGCTGGTATGCTGGCCTTGCGCAAAGAGGCCACAGACCTGAGAACGCGACAACTTACCCGTCGCGTTCACTTACTGAACGCGACAGCTAACCTGTCGCGACCCCAAGGTCATGGTCAAACCTGACCAATGGACCCGCCACATGTCATCTTCGTGGACCTGACACCATGAACGCGACACCTGACATGTCGCCTTCATCTGTCAGCTCATGACACTTGGCCCAACTGTCCCGACAGCAAAATGACAAAACTACATGCTGCAGTCAGAAGGCTAAACGTGAAGACATGCCTGTCACGTTCTTAACCAGAACGCGACAGCCATCTCGTCGCCTTCAGAAGTTGACGGCCCGATACGTCGCTACCTTCAGCAGAAGGTAGCTGACCAAAAAGAAGGGGATGTTACATACAAGGTCTGGTTTGGTTGTTTGTGTAACATCTTATGTTTCAAAGTTTGAGCACCTTTTTAGTTATTTTTAGATCGTAGAATAAGTTTTTTTGTAGCCTAAGTTTTATACTTTAGTCATAGTGAAACTTCAATTGATCATTAAGTCTTATGTTTTAGTCGAAGGGAGACTTCAACTGATGAGTATTCTAGTCGAAGTGAAGCTTCGACTATTATAATAGTCGTCGTGTCAATCGAAAGGAGATTTCGATTGATGAGTATTTCAGTCGAAGTGAAATTTTGACTGGTATAGTAGTCGTTGCGTCAATCGAAGAGAGATTTCGACTAATGAGTGCACCAGTTGAAGTGGTGAGTGTGTCACAGCCGAAGTGAAACTTCGACTCTTATAGTAGTCATTGCATCAGTCGAACAGAGACTTCGACTGATGAGTGCTCTAGTCGAAGTGAAGCTTTGACTGGTGAGTGTGTCCCAATCGAAGTGAAGCTTCGGCTGTTATAGTAGTCCTTACGTCAGTCGAAGGGAGACTTTGGTTGATGAGTGCTCTAGCCGAAGTTGAGCTTCGACTAATGAGTGTGTCTCAGTCGAAGTGAAACTTCGATTATATAGTAGTCGTTGCATCAGTCGAAGGGAGACTTCGACTGATGAGTGCTCTAGCAGAAGTGAAGCTTCGACTGGTGAGTGTGTCCCAGTCATGAAAAGCTTCGATCGATACAGAAGTTTTCTACGTCAGTTGAAGTGAGTTTCCGGCCGTTGTTGACTTGTGGAGATCTCGTCGCTCATGATGAAGTCCTGTTGACATCCAATCAGTATAGCATTCATCTTCCAATCAAAATGTACTTTAACTTCTATCGTGTAATTGACTTTAGCTTTGACCTTCGTTGGAAGTTAACTCACTTAGCCCCTTTTACTAGCTAAACTTCTGATTTCAACTTCAGTGCCTGATTGGTTAACCACACATTCTCCAAGAGTTCCGCCTCGTATCTTCTAAACCTTCCACTTTTAGTCTCATCAATCTTCTCTGCCAGAAGTATGACACCCTCTAACCCGCATGTCCGCCAGGTGCCTAAATCTTCTTGTTGTTATTGATCAATTGTAAAATTAAACTCCTACTATACCCTAAATTCCACCCTATGGTGAGTTTTCTTCCTTCTACTATGGGGTAAGGCTGAAGGCAAGAGCTTAGAAACCTTAGCAGTGCTATGGTGAAGGAGACCTCCTAAGCCTCTGAAGGGACTCTAAGCTAGAATCTTTAACTCTAAGGTAGGCAACCAAGACATTCTTTGCATTTCTAAAATCTCTTTAGCCCTTTGGAATCTGGTTATCTGAAAGTTTTGCCTATACTTTATGTTTGAAATCATCGGCAAGTAAGATGAATTTGTTTCCTGTCTGGGGTGGTTAGGACAATCTCATGGTTGGCTCATACAAGAGTTGTCATCCGTGACAACGATTTCATCTCACAAATTAAACATAGGTGGTTATGCTCAGTTCGTTGGACATTGTTAGTTATGTATATGTAAACTTCATGTTTCGGTAGGTGATTAGGTATATGTCATGCATCCTCATGAGAGTTTTGATGATGCCATTTGTTATGATGAATTCAGATATTTCTCATTCTACTATGTTTGGAACCTGATGTATTCTCTTTCGTTATTCAAAATCCATCAAGCTAGAAAACTATGTACTCTTTTGTTCTCAATTCTACATCTCTGACTATTCACAAGTTGCTTATTGCTCTTACCCATTTGTGCACTTTGCAAGTCTAGTATGTCTATTGAGTTCTTTAGAATTCATGTCTTTGTCTTGTTATGTCTTCAGGTTGGCATCCAGAAGTGGTTCCTCTCTCAAGGTCAACCTTTTGTTGCTAACTGATCCTCCTGGCTAGCAGTGCTTGAAGGACAGATTGAAGTGTGATGGCGTCGCCCCTTTTATGTAGCTCTTAAATCATATGTACTTTTGTAATTAAGATTCTCTCAGTGGAGATGTTTAAAATTCGTACCACGCTTTGGTTATGTGATTGGTTTGTTATATATATTGCATGCAGCACAGTGAACCCTCCTATAACAAAATTGTGTAAGATATTACATTTGTGTATGTGTCTCACCTCTTAACTGACTGAGAGGGGTGAGACACAATAATAGGATAAAACCTAATTGTAATTCCAAAATTGCTTAAGTCAGGGTTACTAGATTTTTGGTTTGAGTAACTTCAAGAGTTAACCTAGTTAGGAGTTTAGGGATTAGGATTTACGGTTTAAAGTTTAAGATTTAAGATCGACTTGTTTGACCATCCTAAATCATTTATCCCAAATAAGAGTTATTATTCTATCGGTCACACTAAACCAATGACTACACTATTTACACCTGTTAGGCAACGTTTGAAAATGGGGTTGGAGAGATTTTAAGGTGTAAAATTTTTGACAATGGTTGCCAAATATATCAGGGCATCATCGACTTTCGTGCATGCGGCGATTTTGAGAGAAGAGAGAGACATAGAGAAGAAAATGCGGCAGTTGCTTTTGAGGAAGCGGCTCGGGAGTCGCTTCCACAACATTGCCGCTAGCGTGGACGTGGCGGGCGGGAGAGCGACTTTTTGATATTTTCTTCTTTTTTTAAACAACCCGACCTCCTTCACAGGACGCAACACAGATGACGAGGTGAAAATGTCGTCACCCATACACCAAGTCCGCAAATTGGCTTCCGCCAAAATCATGCCAAACGCTATCTTAGAGACATTTTACTAGGGCCTTGTCAGTTGTGAAACTAGCCCTAACATTTTAACGAAGAACTATAAAACTTGGGGATAATCATCTCAATACTCTAGGCTTAGGGGTGTAAACGGTCGTCGAGTCGAGTATTATGTTGCCAAGCTCTGTTCATTAATTGTTAATCGAGTTCTAGTCGAGCTCAAGCTTTATCGAGCATTGAAAATGGTTTTTCAGCTTGGTTCGTTAAATACTCTCGAGTTCGAGCCCTTACTGATGACCAAACTGTCCCCATAATAAATATTCCCTTTATTTATATATATTAATTTTGATGATTACAATAACACTAATAGATTTCTTGAGCCTTGAGACAGGAAGCAAAAGAAAAATGAAAGATCAAGACATCTGGTAAGTCCCATCATTTCTATCTAAGTCCCTGTAACGACTTCTTTGATAAGCAGAACGACTTACTCTTTGACCGGAGCACTCGAATCGTTACCGTAACGACTTCTTTAGACCTCATAACGATTTCGCGCAACGACTTCTTTGTTAGTCATAACGATTTCGCGCAACGACTTCTTTTTGGTCATAACGATTTCGCGCACGACTTCTTTGTTAGTCATAACGATTTCGCGCAACGACTTCTTTTTAGTCATAACGATTTCGCGCAACGACTTCTTTATTGGTCATAACGATTTCGCGCAACGACTTCTTATTAGTCATAACGATTTCGCGCAACGACTTCTTTTTGTTATCTTTATTAGTCTACGATTTCGCGCAACGACTTCTTTATCAGTCATAACGATTTCGCGTAACGACTTCTTTATTAGTCATAACGATTTCGCGTAACGACTTCTTTATTAGTCATAACGATTTCGCGTAACGACTTCTTTATATCGTCATAACGATTTCTTGCAACGATTTCTTTAGAACTCACAACGACTTGCTATAATTCATAACGATTTCATAAGTTATGAAGTCAGCAAGATTCTTTTATCGAATTTCTTGATGTATCAGTATAATGCTTTTTAATAGCGTTGAAAAGTCAAAGTCATATCTTGTCCGTTGACTGCTATGCATTAAATGCTCTCCTCGATCGTATCTCCCATGCATGCAGACAATATCTTCCATTTCTATGCTACTCTGTCTACGTACTTTTTCTTGGACAGAAAGGAGCTTTGCTATATACTGCAATATCTGTTCCATCTCAACTAACAATAGACAGCAGTCCTAGCTGTCTTCTATTTATTGATGGTATGCTTACAGATATCTGACAAGACTCATCTGGACAACGTTGCACAAGATACAAAGTTCTATAACATCTCTTTGGCGTGTACACCAGGATAAAAGACTGACGATCAGAAGCTTCCTCAGTGACCAGTCTAACGTACACAAGGATAAGAGACAACGGACACTTCATTCAACGTTCGAATTTGAATCAGCAGTTTAAATAGAAATCAAGACGGAAAAGAAGACAGTGCGATAGTGCGCAACACGCCTGATTTCAAAGAAGAAAGAAATCCATCTCTCAGAATCTTTAGAACTTTGAAGAAGAGCGAAGCCTCCACTCCAAACCTGGTTCTAAGCTCTTAGCTCTCTGTGCTCAAAAGGAATCCTCAATTTGTAAGAGCCTGTGTGGTCCTTGGAGAGAAAAACCTTGTTAAATCTCTTTCTCTCTCAGGGGCCTAGGAGCTTCAGGTTGTAGCTGGTCAAGCTAGAATCTGAAGCCTGTTTTCACAACCTCTTTTCTGATTAGTTTGTGTTCCCTTCTGGACGAAGGAAGACCTGGTGGTATCCAGGGTGGTTGTTGTACCCTTCAGGTTGAAGGAAGACCAGTTGAGGCTGGTGTAAGGATCCTTAAGGGGGATTGTACCCTTGTAGTAAAATCCTGAGGTATTGCTCAGGGACTGGACGTAGGTCTCCTGTGGAGAGGAGTTCCGAACCAGGATAAAATCCTTTGTCTTGTGGTTGTGTTTTGGTGTGATTGTTGTCTTGTTTGCTCTAACTCTAACCTTGTTATTAAGTTGTGCAATCTTTTCAGTAAACAGGTTTTAATCAAACATCGAAGTTTTAATAACCCATTCACCCCCCCTCTGGGCTAGCTAGCTGGGCAACAAGTGGTATCAGAGCCCGTCTCTTCGACAAAGAAGAAGATCCAACGATCTGAAGAGCAAAGATCAATGGCAGCCCAAAGTCACTTCGAAGGTCAGTCTGTCAACAGACCTCCCTTGTTCGATGGTGAAGATTATACGTATTGGAAGACCAGGATGGAATACTTTCTACAAGGCCACGATTATCAAATCTGGTCAATAGTGGAAGAAGGTGATCTGGTCGTCACAAATGAGAAAGCACAATGGACAGATGAAGATAGAAAGAAAATCTCCTTGAACTGTAAAGCTAAGAGCATTCTATGTTGTGCTCTAAGCAAGAAAGAGTTCAACAGAGTTTCAGCATGCAAATCATCCATGGAAATGTGGGAAAAGTTAAAGATCACATATGAAGGTACAGACAAAGTAAAGGAGACAAGAATCGACATTCTTGTCACTCAGTATGAAAGATTTCAAATGCAAACAGGTGAGTCTATTACCCAAATGTTTAGTAGATTCACTGACATTACTAATGGCCTAGCAAGTCTAGGAAAGTCATATGAAAATGCAGATATGGTAAGGAAGATTCTCAGATCCCTGCCATCTTCATGGACGGCAAAGGTCACAGCTATCGAAGAAGCTAATGATCTTAAGAAAATGTCAGTAGAAAAACTCATTGGGTCTCTCATGGCCCATGAAATAAACATGGAAAGACTAGGAGAACCCTCCAGTAGAAAGAAGCAGTCAAATGCGCTCAAAGCTAATGGGGACTCATCAGAAGAATCCTTAGATAACAGTGAAGATAGCAAAGATAGTGATGATGAAGAAGCCATGCTCTCAAGAAGATTGCAGAGAATCTTGGCAAAGAAGAAGAAGTTCCAGTCTGGTAGGAGGTACTTCAAGAAAAACAAAGATCTCAAAGACCAGATGGAAAAGATCAGAAGAGAAATGAGCCACTTTGCTATGAATGCAAGAAACCTGGACATATCAAGGCAGACTGTCCAATGTTAAAGAAAAATGATCACAAGAAGAAGGACAGCTCCAAGAAGTTCAGAAGATTCAAAAAGAAAGCCATGGCAGCTGCATGGGACAACAGCAGCGACTCAGATAGTGAGTCAAGCTCGAGCAGTGAAGGTGAAGAAGCCAACTTGGCTCTCATGGCGAATACCGAGGATAAGGTAACATCTGATTCTTCTTTCGATTCCTGTAATGACTCAGATTCGGATAATTTGGAAAGTGCATTTAATGAACTCTATAAGTATAAAGAAGTGTGTAAACTACTTAAGCTAAGCAAGAAAAATATCACATGTCTCGAAAATACCAACTCAGATTTAAAATCTGAAAACGAAGAACTAGAAAAACAAATAGTTGAGCTTAAGAGAAGAAATGAACTATTATGTGAAAATTTAAAAGACAAGAACAGAAAAATCACTGACCTAGAAAAACAGGAAAACTCAGATGATTAAGAAAAACTGTAAATGAATTAAAAGAAGAAAACAATACACTAGCAAGCACCCTAGAAAAATTTACCAATGGTAAAAACTCTTTAATATTAAAAGGTGCTAGGAGATCGGGTAAAAAGAAAAATGGACTAGGATATACACCCCCAGATAATGAAGAAACCATAATATACCCTAAAACATATCCTACACCAAAATTTGTACCCGAACAAGATGTAGCATACAAAGCTGATTTCAAATACATAGAAAAAGTAACTAAGTTATCCTGCTGCAGTCACTGCAACAAGCTAGGACATATTAAAATGACATGCCCAACAAGACATAAAAAATGGATTAAAAAAGTAAAGTTGATGATACTAACCAATCAGGACCCAAAAGAATTTGGGTACCTAAAGCTTGATGTTCTCATTTCAGGTTAACCCGAGCATCCAAATGGTATTTGGATAGTGGGTGCTCAAGGCATATGTCAGGCAACAAGAAGATATTTGTTGATCTCCAAGCTGAAGAAGGTACAGTCACCTATGGAGATAATGGAAAAGGGACTGTGATAGGAAGCGGGTCTGTGAACATCAAAGGAAAATCAGTCATAAAGGATGTAATGCTGGTCAAAGGGTTAAAGCACAATCTCATCAGCATCAGCCAGTTGTGTGACAAAGGCCATCAAATTCAGTTTCAAGAATCAAAATGCAGTATCTTAAAAGATGGTGAAGTCATATTTGAAGCCTACAGAGAAAGAAATTTGTATGTTCTATATCTCGATGAACTCAAGGATCAAGATGTTGTTTTGGCAGCTAGCAAAGATAAATCAACTGAGTTGTGGCACAGAAGATTGGGCCACTGCAGCTGGATGGGCTGAACAAGCTCAGAAAAAGAAAACTAGTTGAAGGACTGCCAAAGGTAAATTTCAGATTGGATAGCATTTGCAGACCTTGTGCAAGAGGAAAGCACACCAAGAGCTCCTTCAAATCAAAGACTGTAGTAACCACCTCAAAGCCCTTAGAACTACTTCACATGGATTTATTTGGGCCAATGAGGACTACCAGTTTGGGAGGAAAGAATTTTGGATTTGTAATAGTTGATGATTATTCAGATTCACTTGGGTATCCTTTTTAGAGCACAAAGATGACACATTTGAGAATTTTGTCAGCTTCAGTAAGAAAGTTCAGAAAGATCAGAAATTCTCAATTGTCTCTATTCGATCAGATCATGGTGGTGAGTTTCAGAATGAAAAGTTTTCGAAGTTCTGTGATGATCAAGGAATTGAGCACAACTTCTCAGCTCCAAGGACACCTCAACAGAATGGAATTGCTGAGAGGAAAAACAGAACTCTTTTGGATATGGCAAGATCAATGTTATCAGAATATGATCTGCCAGA
This sequence comes from Colocasia esculenta, assembly GCA_014218235.1. Taxonomy (NCBI): domain Eukaryota; kingdom Viridiplantae; phylum Streptophyta; class Magnoliopsida; order Alismatales; family Araceae; genus Colocasia; species Colocasia esculenta. The sequence continues at coordinate 65,168,708 of CM024764.1, read as the reverse complement.
TATTTCTGGGCCGAAGCTATCAACACTGCATGTTATATCATAAATAGAGTGATGATCAGGCCAATTCTGAAAAAGACTGCTTATGAACTCTACAAAGAAAAGAAGCCAAAGATTAGCCATTTCAGAATATTTGGATGTCCTTGCTTCATCCATAACAATGGAAAAAGGGACATTGGTAAGTTGGATGCCAAATCAGATGAAGGCATTTTCATGGGGTATTCCTCTAAACCTAAAGGTTATAGAGTTTTCAATAAACGTTCCTTATTAATTGAACAATCAGTACATGTTATTTTTGATGAATCTAACCCTTCCTTGAAAAAGGAAGAAATTAGTGACATTGATGATGCAGATGTCTTGTCCGAAAAATTAAGAAAACTTCAATTAAGGACAAAGAGGATCCAACTCTGGAAGAACTGCAGCAAACAGAAATCCAACATAAAGATCTTCCAAAGGAATGGAGACATCAGAAAGATCACCCTCCTGAAAACATCATTGGTGATCCATCTGTAGGGGTAAGAACTAGAGGTAATGTAATTCCATGCGACTATTTAGCATTTGTTTCTCAAGTAGAGCCTAAGACAGTCAATGAAGCTTTATCTGATGAATCTTGGATACTAGCCATGCAAGATGAACTAAATCAGTTCAAGAGAAACCAAGTATGGTCACTTGTTCCTAGACCATCCAATCATTCAGTTATTGGCACCAAATGGGTGTTCAGAAATAAACTGGATGAGTCTGGAATAATCTTAAGGAACAAAGCCAGATTGGTGGCTCAAGGCTACTCCAAGAGGAAGGCATAGATTTCGATGAAACTTATGCACCTGTAGCTAGACTTGAGGCCATTAGGATTTTACTTGCTTATGCATCCGCACTTGATTTAAAACTTTTTCAAATGGATGTCAAATCAGCCTTTTTAAATGGTTTCATCAAGGAGGAAGTTTATGTTGAACAACCTCCAGGTTTTGACGACTCTGAATTTCCAAATCATGTATTTAAACTACATAAGGCCTTATATGGTCTAAAGCAAGCTCCTAGAGCCTGGTATGAAAGGCTCAGTAATTTCTTATTAAATCATGGTTTCACTAGAGGTAAAGTAGATAGTACATTATTTATAAAATCTAAAGTTAAACATATACTTCTTGTACAAATCTATGTGGATGATATTATTTTTGGATCTACTGATGAATCTCTTTGCAAGTACTTTGAAAAGCTTATGCAGGGAGAATTCGAAATGAGCTTGATGGGGGAGTTAAGCTACTTCCTTGGATTGCAAATCAAGCAAGGGAAGGATGGCACTCATATCTGTCAAGCAAAGTACACCAAAGAGCTGTTGAAGAAATTTGGATTTGAAGATGCAAAGCCATTATCAACTCCAATGAGCACATCAACCAGAATGGACAGTGATCAAAAAGGTAAAAGGGTAGATCAAAAGAATTATCGAGGTATGATAGGATCATTACTTTACTTAACTGCCAGTAGACCAGACATTCTGTTCAGTGTATGCATGTGTGCTAGATATCAGGCAGACCCTAGAGAGTCTCACTTAATCTCTGTAAAAAGAATATTTAGATACTTAGCTAGAACTCATGATTTAGGTCTCTGGTATCCTAGATCTTGTGAGATAAATCTAATAGGATATTCAGATGCTGATTATGCTGGTTGCAAAGTAGATAGAAAGCACCAGTGGATGTTGTCAGTTTCTTGCAGGATGCTTAATATCATGGACATCCAAGAAACAAAATTCAGTAGCTCTATCAACAGCTGAGGCGGAATATGTTGCTGCTGGAAGTTGCTGTACACAACTTCTTTGGATAAAGCAACAACTTGAAGATTTCGGCATTCACATCAAATCAATTCCTCTATTGTGTGATAATACTAGTGCCATCAACCTCACCAAAAATCCAGTTCAACACTCAAGGACGAAACACATTGAGGTAAGATATCATTTTATTCGAGACCATGTAGCTAGTGGTAATTTAGAAATTTCGTTTATAGATACAAATGGTCAATTGGCAGATATCTTCACAAAAGCCCTACCTGAAGAGAGATTTACATCTCTTAGAAGGGAACTAGGGATGTGCAATTTGTGAAAGAATTTCTGTGATGTTATTGACATATAAATTTTTCAGATTAAATGAAAAGTTCTCTCTCCGTTAAATTAAACAAAACTCTGATTATCTATATGCTTTGACCGCTTCTGTGTAGAAAGTTGTTTGACTTGTCAAACCTTTTTGTCGCTTTCTACCTTGCCGCCTTTTGGCGCTCCCGTCATTAAAGTAATATTAATTTATCCAAACCGTTTTGAGATCGATTCGCCTTCCACCTTTACCCTTTTTATTCTCTATCTGTTCACCTAAAGCTGATGCCCTAACGATTTTGGGATCGTCTCTCTGCAACTTTCGAAGCCTTCTTCTCTTCCCGCGAAGAACTCCTTCGAAAACTTCCGTCCCTTCCATCATCCTCCCTTCCAAATCCTTTCTTCTCTGCACCCATGGCCGCTCCGTTGATCTCCGGAAGTGTTGGGGGCTACAGTGCTGAGTATTTATCCCCAAGGAGCAAGAAAGATTTTTTTGTGAAGACAAAGATTTGCGGAAATAAGGCGGTGGATGTTCAGAATCTTGAGAAGAGTGGCATGGCCAGGCTAGTTGATACTATAAGAAGATCGCAGTGGATGGATGTGGTCACATTCAGTGAGGTAAGCTACCCGGACTTGGTAAAAGCCTTCTACATCTGTCTGAAGTCAGAAGCAGATGGATCCCTTGTTTCCTCTGTCAAGGGTATCCAAATCAGAATAACCCATGAGCTGTTGCGTGATCTGTTTGGAGTGAAGACCTCAGGATTTAGTGGCATTCACTCTGTGAATGATGAAGTCAAAGGTCTCGGGATCATCGGTCCAGGATTTAAGTTGAAGGATGGGAAGCTGGATATTAATCAGATGTCCGCGTTCAACCGGTTGCTGCACTTATAGTCTGCCAAATCTTAGTTCCCCGTAGTGCTACCTTTTCTCATGCACTAGGGCAGATTCGGACATAATGTTCTGGGCAATCCAGAACAAAGAGATAAACCTGGCCGCAGTGATGACTGAGCGAATGATGGTTGCACATGCTCAGTATGGGAAACAAAGAGCAAGTTGAATGTTTCCCTTCCATATGCCCATCTTCTGACCAAGATTTTCAAGCACTTTGGAGTAGATCTGTCAGGGGCGGTAGCTGAAAAGATGGGCCAGTCTATAAGGTCCAGGAACCTGAAGAAAAGTGGTTTTTCAGTGCAAGAAGGAGTTTGGTCGAAATCCTCTGTGGCTGAAGGAGAAGCAGTTATTGCAGATATTCCAGAGGCAGTAGAAGTAGAGCAAGAAGCAGCAAGTCCAGCAGAGCAAGAACCAGTTGAGTCAGCTGTGGGATGCCTATCCGAAGCTCAATTGGAAGAGGGTGCAGCTGGTGTGGCTGATTCCTCGCCCACCACCTTAGTCACCTCTATTTTAAGAGAGATTTTGGACTCCATTCCCTCCATCTCAGTCTCTTCTAAGGCAGGTGGACCTGATGAAGATGTTGTCTTGGAAGAAGCTCCTGCTCAGGGGGAGCAAGAAAGTTTTGAAGTCCCTGCTCCCATTCAGGGGGAGCATGCTGAGAGTGAAGGCCAGAGAATGAAGGCCCAAGTGCAGCTAAATCTTGAGGAGCCTGTCTCTCAGCCAGGTAAGCAGAAAAGGGTTGTTCACAGGAGGTCAAGGAAGGGCCATAGGAAAATAAAGTTGAAGCATGTTATGGCCTTGCTAAAAGCCCAAGGAGAGATCCTGCATCAGTTCAGAATGGTATACAAGGAATTGTCTCAAATCAAGTGTCAACCTCCTCAGACGTATCCTCAATAAGAAATGCAATGAGGTATTTCAATAAGGAAATGTCTGATATGAAGATTTGCTGGCCAGTATTTCAAAGTCTAGTGGTGTCCCTCCTGCACCTACTCAGAGCAGTCCAGCTGAAGTTCCTAGGCCACCAGGGCCTCCAGCTGAAGTTCCTAGGCCACCAGGGCCTCAGCAGAAGTCTCAGGGCCAACAGGGCCGCCAGCTCAGGTCAGGGCCATCAGGGCCATCAGTTGTAGGGTCACCCGGACCAGTGGCAGCCTCAGGGTCTTCAGGACCATCTCCTGCAGTCAGAGAAAGTAAGGTCAAAGGAAAGAGCCTGTGTCTGTCTCCAAGGCCCCTGATTCTTCTCTCTTGCCACTCCAACCCTCTCCACACCTTCATCTCCTCCTACTGCACCTCCTGCTCCACCAACCATAAACATCCCATGCCTCGCACCAAACCTTCCTCATCCTCTACTTCCTCTCAACCCTCCTTCTCACCTTCTCCAGCTCTCATCTCAGCTTCATCCTCATTAACTCCTCAACCTTCACCTATTAAAAAACAAACATCTCATCCTCAACAACCTCTTCCTTTAATCCTAAACACTTGTTCTATCCTCCTACTCCTCCTAATTCTGTTACCTTTCCTCCAGTAAAACCTCTGCCTCTTGGTATTTTTGACACCAATGTTCCCGACCCTTTTGAAAGGAACACTCTCCTCACCATTCTTTCCACAGCTCTCACATTCACAGGACTGACCCTCCTAGTCCTGTCCTGAAAAAGAGAAAACCTCTTCCTCTCTAAGCACTCCCTCTGCTTCTCTCTATCCTCCTTTATGGTACTCTCTTACCCTTGATCCTAAGAGAAGACCATCTCTACAGAGAATACCTCCAGAAATGCATTCTTTCTACCATTTATGGTATTCCTTTTCTCAACCTCTCCGAACACCTAGCCATTGTTCTTCCTTTTACTCAGATATCTCAACCTTTCAAGTCCAAAATCTTTGAGGGCACTGAGTTCAAGACTGAAGATCAGTGGGCACCATCAAAGGGAACAAGGCTCAGTACTCAAAATACCTGACTGCAAGGGCCGAATCCCTCTCTCACAGAGATCACCCACTCACCTTCTCTGAGTGGTTTATCTTCCAGCACAAGAACTCCTGGGGATCCTTCATTTTGAAGGAAATTCGCATTGCCAGAGCTTTTCAGTTGTACAGTGACTTCTGTTATTTGAACAAAATTCCAGAAGTTCAATTTTGCCAGTTCAACTCACAGATTACTGTGCGGCAATCAGAGACCCCTCTCAACCTTCCTTTTACAGTAGATTTTGTCTCCTTCAAGCTGAGTTTCCAGTTCTTCTGCCGAAGCTGCACTCGTTAGTGCTTAATTCAGATGCTGGATCTCATGCTCTCGACATGTTTGCAAGGCAGCTGGGCCGGATGTCAGCAAGCAGGGCCGATCTCCCTCCTTCTTGCGGTTCATCTTCAGAGAATATCACTCTGGCCGCATCTCTTCCCTGACCTTAGCTCCACTCATTTCTGAGTGTGAACGACTCATCTCATCAGAATGGGAGCTTCTATATCGGGCCTCTTTCAGCAGCACTGGAAGCTATCAATCAAGATCTGGTTAGTCAGAGGAAGCCGACTCTTTCTGCAGAAGCCTTTATGGATCTCAATTCCATCGCCCTCCCTTACCAGAGCTCTATGCTGTCTGGGCAGCTAGATATTCTGCCTTCTTTGCCCTAAAGCAGGATCTGTTAAATCACCAACTTCACTATCCATTTCCTTGGACAGATTTCTCCATAGGGCCAGTTTTGGCAAGAGTACTTACTTCAGATTTTTTGGACAAAACTCAGTATGGAGAGTTCATAGAGCAGCAAAGGCAACTCTACATTCAGAGGAACATCCCTTCCATGGGACCCTCCTTCTCAGTTACCTTTGGATGTTTCTGCAAATTTTTGAGGATCTTGAGATCAAGGCATGGGCTGTCATCTCACAGCATGCCTCCTTGTTATCTCCTCTGTATTATCTTTCTCCTTCTTAATAAAAATCTTTCTCTCTTCTTTGTCTCACAGCTTATCTTTTTGCCTAATGACAAAATGGGGGAGACACTACGTAAATCTGAAAAACATATTTCATTTTTGTATGATGTTTAGTATATTTTGTCATCATCAAAAGGGGAGATTGATGACCAACTGTCCCCATAATAAATATTTCCATTTATTTATATATTAATTTTGATGATTAACAAAATAACACTAATAGATTTCTTGAGCCTTGAGAACAGGAAGCAAAAGAAAAATGAAGATCAAGACAATCTGGTAAGTCCCATCATTTCTATCTAAGTCCCTGTAACGACTTCTTTGATAAGCAGAACGACTTCTCCTTTGAACCGCGCACTCGAATCGTTACCGTAACGACTTCTTTAGACCTCTAACGATTCGCTCAACGACTTCTTGTTAGTCCTAACGATTTGCGCGCAACGACTTCTTTTATTGGTCATTTCGTACGATTTCGCGTCAACGACTTCTTTGTGTAGTCATAACGATTTCGCGCAACGACTTCTTTGTTAGTCATAACGATTTCCGCGCAAACGACTTTCTTTATGGTCATAACGATTTCGCGCAACGACTTCTTTATTAGTCATAACGATTCGCGCAACGACTTCTTATTAGTCATAACGATTTCGCGCAACGACTTCTTTATTAGTCATAACGATTTCGCGCAACGACTTCTTATTAGTCATAACGATTTCGCGTAACGACTTCTTTTTAGTCATAACGATTTCGCGTAACGACTTCTTTATTAGTCATAACGATTTCTTTGCCGATTTTTCTTTTAGAACCACAACGACTTGCTATAATCATAACGATTTCATAAGTTTGAAGTCAGCAAGATTCTTTTATCGAATTTCTTGATGCATCAGTATAATGCTTTTAATAGCGTTGAAAAGTCAAAGTCATATCTTGTCCGTTGACTGCTATGCATTAAATGCTCTCCGATCGTATCTCCCATGCATGCAGACAATATCTTCCATTTCTATGCTACTCTGTCTACGTACTTTTTCTTGGACAGAAAGGAGCTTTGCTATATACTGCAATATCTGTTCCATCTCAACTAACAATAGACAGCAGTCCTAGCTGTCTTCTATTTATTGATGATATGCTTACAGATATCTGACAAGACTCATCTGGACAACGTTGGACACAAGATACAAGTTCTATGACATCTCTTTGGCGTGTACACCAGGATAAAAGACTGACGATCAGAAGCTTCCTCAGTGACCAGTCTAACGTACACAAGGATAAGAGACAACGGACACTTCAACGTTCGAATTTGAATCAGCAGTTTAAATAGAAGACTCAAGACGAAAAGAAGACAGTGCGATAGAGCACAACGCCTGATTTTAAAGAAAAGAATCCATCTCTTAGAATCTTTAGAACTTTGAAGAAGAGCGAAGCCTCCACTCCAAACCTGGTTCTAAGCTCTTAGCTCTCTGTGCTCAAAAGGAATCCTCAAATTTGTAAGAGCCTGTGTGGTCCTTGGAGAGAAAAACCTTGTTAAATCTCTTTCTCTCTCGGGCCTAGGAGCTTCAGGTTGTAGCTGGTCAAGCTAGAATCTGAAGCCTGTTTTCACAACCTTTTTCTGATTAGTTTGTGTTCCCTTCTGGACGAAGGAAGACCTGGTGGTATCCAGGGTGGTTGTTGTACCCTTCAGGTTGAAGGAAGACCAGTTGAGGCTGGGTGTAAGGATCCTTAAGGGGGATTGTACCCTGGTAGTAAAATCCTGAGGTATTGCTCAGGGACTGGACGTAGGTCTCCTGTGGAGAGGAGTTCCGAACCAGGATAAAAATCCTGTGTCTTGTGGTGTTGTTTTTGGTGTGATTGTTGTCTTGTTTGCTCTAACTCTAACCTGTTATTAAGTTGTGCAATCTTTTCAGTAAACAGGTTTTAATCAAACATCGAAGTTTTAATAACCCATTCACCCCCCCTCTGGGCTAGCTAGCTGGGCAACAACGGTGTCTTAACGAGCCCAATGTTACGAGTTATATATATATATATATAGAAATATAATAGATATATATTATTAATAATATATATATATATATGCCATCAATTTACACCGTAAACTAATTATTTATAAACCCAAATTATCTTATTTCAAAGTCATACCCAAGATTCTTTCGTAAGTTACTTGTTTAATTATTTTAATTATATTGTAAAATATTTAACAACTATATTTATAATTTTTTTAAGTAAAAAATTAACAAACTTGTTTATGAGCTTAAACGAGCCGAGTAGACATTTGCTCATACTCGGCTCGTTTATAAAACGAGTTTAAATTTTTATTTAAGTTTGACTCGTTTACTTTATTAAACGAGCTGAATTCAAGTAACATCCGAGTCGAATTCGAATTACTTATCGAGTGTATTAGTTCGTCTACATCTCTTCCTTTCATAATTTGTGTATTTACAACCTCATATTTAATCTTTTACATTTTATTATTCATAAGTATTTCGTACCTTAACAAAAATTCTTTAAAAATAAATAAATGTTAATATTTTTATATTTATAATAAGAAATTAATATAATTCGAGTGTATTAATGAGTAACTAATCGAGTATTTTAACGAGTATATTATCAAGTATCTTAACGAGTTGTTCGCGAACGTATTTGAGTCGATCATATCTCTGTTCAAGTTTGACTCATTTATGAATCGAGTTTATATTTTTGTTCAAGCTCTGTTCATTATCTAATAAACGAGTCGAGTCGAATTTTCATCGAGCCGAGTTTCGAGTTGCTTGTCGAGTGTATTGATTCGTTTGCAACTCTATGGACCAGGAATGTCCAGGCTTCAAATCAAGGCCATGCATGTATCCATGAAATTCACAGCTTTTGTAAATTACAGAATAATGAGATCAAATAGTTCCATTCTTTGGAGCTTGGCTTTCGCTTTCCAAACTCTTTGGACTGAACTATCTGACATTACTGCTTAGCCAGCCTTCCACCGACCTGGTTGAACCGTAATATTTCTTCAACATATGCTTATTACTATATAATACGGAAGTTCTTCATGAACTTTGGACACACTAAGAGAGACAAGCACACGCCTACTTTTGCTTAAAGCAGATCCCTTTGAAGTAGGTCCAATAAAAAGGGACAAAGAAAAGCTAAATTTATTCAGTTTAACGTTAAATAGTTAAACTATGAGGGTTGAAATTTGATCGTAAAAGAGTACATGGGCTAAAACTAAAAAGCCTTTTGATCAATGTATGCTTAGCCATCGTACTGTTGATTAATGGGCTTCATTCATTAAAACATAAATTGGTCTACAGAGGGATCAAATGTTATGAGAAAAGTTTAGTGCACTTGAGTTTTATTTTTTCCACTTATATTTCTTATTTTTCATTGGATGAGTGTATTGTACTTTTTTTTATTAACCAATGAAAAAAAAATACAAGTACAAAGTATAAAACTCAAGTGTACTAAAATTTTCTTTAATATTATTGGGTTCAAGAAGAAAGGATCTTTGGACAGCCTTAGCTCCAATAATTAGACCTATACAAAACGGCTTTTCAATTGTCTATATATAATAATATTTTCAATCTTTCGGTGAATTTATTAGCCAAAATTTCTTCTAACCGATCAGCCTGGAGAAATATTGAGAAATGTTACAATAATATTGACGTGGATTAAAAATAATAATTCTGTTGACGTGAGTTAATAAGATTGCTTTCTTGTAGTACTGCACATCAATATTATTGTAAAATTTTTCTTACAATAATATTTTTCTTTAAATTTAGTAAAAAAATATAATTTTTTTTTAAAAAATGAGGAATTTTACGATAATATTTTCTTTTGTGTACATGAAGTGTGAGAGGCATAGATTCAAACTCAATGATCACCATATCCACAACATCCTTTTTCTCATGCTAGTAAATTCCGAACTTAAACTACTGGATGACTAAATATGAACTAGATAGGTATTTTCTGATCATAATATATACAAATCACACAAGAGATTAATTAGACGGAAAAAAGAAAAGTAAGACGCATAGTCACGACAAGCAACGAACAGTAAATGACGTGTGCGCTACACAACCAGGTGGTGGAGACTACAGAGTACAGGGTGGTGTGGTGGCAGCAGTAACATCTTGTAAAAGGGCATCAAATGCAAGAGCATGCTATGTTTTTGTTGGTTAGTATTAACCCAAGTGATCACTTGGGAAAGTAATTGCCTCACAGATGGATGTTGATCGTAGCAACCCTACCAAGTGCCCTCCCATCGGACATCTCCATTTTGGGTCCATCTTAGACGTACGTAGCTGTGTACGTATCTCGGTTGGATAGGCATACATCTATAGACAGGAATATGCTATACCTAAACATCGAATCTTATAGATTTTTGAGAAATAGATAAAGAAAGTGGACCGGGTTTCGGGCCTACCTTATGACCAGATGATTAAACTTCCAAAAATGGGTCTGCCAATCCAACTTGCGGGTAGATATTGGTTACCCCATATATATGGTGTACGTAAAATGATTTGAAAGCTGTGTTTAATTTATTTTTTCTATTAAAGATATCTTTAAAGAAATATTTAGCTGTACGTGGGGTTGAAAGTGATTGAGGTGATAACCTCGTTAATTAATAGCATGCACGCGCGTACGTTCTTTATTTGTTGAACGTTTCTTGTTTGCATCATCTGATATATGCATGTTGGTGCAACTAGGGAAAACTAATCCGAGTGCCATGGCGATCCACCGCAAGGACGTTCCTGATTCAAGCATGGGATCTCCTCTCCTCCCTTTTCTTAACTGACCCTTTTGAGAACATTTTGTGGTGTACAAGATCTCTTTTGCTGTCAGATTTCTTTTTCTGTATCCTCTGTTTCTGATTGAATTAATTAAGTTTCCTTTATGCGTCAAAAAAAAAAAATCTCTTTTGCTGTCAGAAATTACATTATTAGATCAGCCAAGTTATTCTTCAACATTTCCGGACTCAGTTCAAATAAGATGTTTAAAGGGCGGTGGGATCTCCCCAACTACTCAAGGCAGCTGGTTAATTATTCTTCAACATCATCTATCCAGATGAATGAAGAAGATTTTAATTTTTGTTCCATCCATCTAGTGGGTGGTGAGCAGTGAATAAAAGCCGCCCTTATACTAATCAAAGATTACATGAATTAATGGGCCATTTTATTTGACCAGAATGTTAGTTCCATCATTTAGTCTAAATAAAAAGATATGAAAACTCAAGAATACCCTTATCCTTGACCTCAATTTACTTAAGCTTGCCATTGTACCGAATCGTGATTACATTCATCAGATTATGCCAGCATTAGAGCGCGAACTTAACTGTGCCTGGGTTCTCGGGTCACCCACCCAAGCACGGTCGGTCATGCCTATTGGGGTGACCCGGGCGCTGCGGATCGATACGGTTCGGTCTGTTGAATCTGTTTTTTTTTTCCTTCTCTTCTTATATTCAGTGTGTAACGTCTCGACGCGGAATATCGGAGCGAAATTACAGTTAGTTAAATAGTATCGAGCGATAAATAGACATCAAATCATTGCACAATTGGAATAAAACCAAATAAAATTCAACTTCATTAATAATTCATCAACTAACTATTACATCCACTAATCAGAGATAAAACTAGGGCCCAAAGTACTTTATTCAAATCTAAACTATTACATATTGACTAACTGACGACTAACTAAATAACTAATAAGCACGGGTAGTCGAGACTGGTCACTCTTGAGCATCATCCTCATTCCCTTCTTTGTGAGTGTGATAATCCCCATCAGACTCACCTGAAACACATGAAATAATAGCATAAGATGATCGATAAACGTCCAGTAAGATTTAATATCTCATATAAACAAGTATGTTTTAAATGATTAATGTCTTATACGGCAGGATAACTAGAAAGCGTAGTCATGTAGAGCAAAGTAACAATGGTAAGAGAACGATAACACTTGTACAGGAAAAATAACACAACAAGTATAATGATAGATTGACCATGTAACGATATAGCACTTAATGTTGCACAACAGTGCACTAGTAAAGATAGCACTTATAACGATTTCACTTGAATTGATTGTCATAGATTAAATCTTGATAGTATAATAGCATTGCATGTATGTCAATATCCTGATCATTTTAACTCCCATGGGCAAATGACACTTTTCGGGCGCTCCTCCCAGGACCAGATCGGGCACCATAGCACGACATAAGTCATGTTTCTTATCTTAGACAATCATATATATGGCCAAATAGAGTACCAAGAATAGATGAGAACAGTAGATGAATAGACGAGAGTGTAGAGAGAAAGTGAACAGATGAGAGGATAAGAATAGTAGATAAGAACAGAGACGTAATCATAAAACAACGATAAACCGACGATAGTAACAGCTGCGCAGCACTAGGTCAAGTGCCGGCAGTCTGGTAAAGTCACAACCGCCCATTAGCCGTGCTATGAACACAAGCTAGATGGTCCGGCGTGATCCCTAAGGTAATTAAGAAGGAAACACACTAAGGTTGTTTGGATCGTACTGATCCCTAAAGATGTAAAGGGTTTTAAGGGTACAACCAGCTCGTCGGCAATGGACGTGCGCCAAAGCCAATGAGACTTATCGAGGCCTTGACAAGGAGTCCCTGATCCTGTTAGGAGTATTCCCAACGGAGAGGTGGTCCATGCCAAGAAAAAGTGTGTAACAAAACGTTGTCCGTCTTGCCTCAAGTGCTCGAAGGCAGAGGGACGCGATAACGGTGTACAAATCACGCGAATAAAATGAAGACACATGTCATTTAAATAATTAATAAATTAAGTGAATAATTATACTTAATTACCAGATATATTATTGAGTAATTTAATAAGGTCTCATGGCAAACATTTATGTTAAGTGTGTGCAAGTGTAATTAAATCATGAGAGTATGTATAATCGTGCATATGACTTTTAATTAATTGAATTTATGCAAATATTATCAAATTTTAATATTTAGATTAATACTATTTATAATAGTGCATGATTAAGTTTAAACAAAGGTTAAATGGCATATATAGCAGGGGTATGTAAGCAAATTAGGGTTTCTGGCCGACATCTTGAAATCGCGATGGGGGTACACGTCACGTTTCATGTCGCGATGGGCGGTCCGGTCGTGTCTGCTGAACCGGCCGGGCTGGCGTGAACTGAGAGGGAACCGCGACGGCGCGGGCCGTCGCATTCATAACGCGGCAGTCCGGCCAGTCGCGATCCTTCTGAGATTGTGACGGGTCGGGCCATCGTGATTTCAGAAGGGCGGCCTGACCCAGAAATGGAAAACAACCCCTTTTTCCAGGTTAGGTCCATCCTTCCATGCATGATGCAGGTCCTTTCTAAATTCAATATAAAATCGCACGAAGGTCCAAAAGATGTGAAACTAGTTTTAAACGAAAAGATCTATCAAAAGGCATGAGTAATTAGAAAATAGACAAGTATTGGACATGCTTTAATTAGGTTACATTTCGGTGACCTAAAATATGCACAGTTATGGAAAATGATTTAATTCGCATAGGATGCATGATGGAAATTGGAGGAAATAGGATCATTAGAACCCTAACATCATACAGTATCTATGATAATTATTTCGAGGCATGATATCAAGTAGATTTATGGATTGAAGACAAATATGTAGGTTCGGGTACATGGTGATGACAAAGATTAGAGCATTTAATACTCCTTCATGGAGCAACGAAATTGGGGAAAACATAGGGCTTTGATAGAGGGGATCAATGTCTACTTAGGGTCGAGTTTAATTAGATTAAGCTTGAGAGATTGCCTACCTTTTCACGCTGTAAAGAAACCCTAGGGTTTTAGACGAAGTAGAAAATGAAATCCTCTTGCTCCAAGCCCTTCCTCTCCTTGCTCCTCGTCCTTAGCCTCCTCTCTTTGTTCTCCAGAGCTCCAGAAACGTGATAGGGCTTAGTAGGAATGAATTAGAGGTGTTTTGTATGCTTAAAGAGTCCCAAATCCTTAAAACTCTTCTCTTCTCTTCAAATTCCGAAATTCCATAATTATCACCATATTTCCTAGCATTTATCCACCTAATAGGATATGGGAGAGTTCTAATTTCGTGGGTAATGTATTATGATGGGATGATGACTTCTTTTTAGGATAATTATAACCCATTTAGTCATTATCTCACCCTTATTTAATTTATTAATTTATTAACTTTGAAATTAGGCTAAAAGATCTCTCATCCAAATTAGGCTCTTCACAATTGGGCCCAACTATTCATGCTTGGACTATTAATATAACCCATCTTTTAATTTAGCTTAATAAGCTTTGATTTAATTCCCTTTATTTCAATTTATTTCCCCTTTATTCTAATTTAAATATATTTATCACATTTATTTAATTAAATTTTATTTTCTTTAGGATTTAAAAATCAGAGTTGTTACACGGTGTATCTAAGAGGTCTAAATGGTGCTTAATTAAGATGAAATTTCAAACATAAGCTAATCAAGAGATGATATAAATTGTAGTAATTTTATTTTAATTTTTTAAATTAATTTTTGTCAAGTAAAAATTGTCCCAAAAATTGTTAGGTCGACTTAATATCAACATCTATGCATTAATAATTTCTGATATTTATATTTTTAGAATTACTATATTTTTTTAGTAATTATGATGACTTCAGATTTGACTTTATTTTCGGAACCGAATGTTATCTCGTCGAAGTGCACACAATCAAAGATAGTCTCAGAATTATATAAATAATATAAAAATATTCTAAAATTAAAGATAATTATGTTTTATATAAGTGGTCATGTCTTACGTATAATTACAATCTCTTTTAATTTCTTAGTGTCATATTAATATTTTATTATAAATTTTAAGACGTTATAGTTTTGTTTCTATTTTGAGATTCTTAGTGTTGATTTAATGGAATAAATTATTCATATCATAATATTATATAATGATCACATTGGAGTTAGTGGTAGTAGTGGTAGTAGAGGTGGCGTTGACCGGTTCAAACCGCACAAATCTCATCATTACACATTCTCCTCATCTTTGACTACCTGAAATGTTAGGAAGCAAGTATGAGCAAATTAGCCTAGTAATATTTGCATCTCGATGTGAAGACATGGGAGAGAGAGGCTTTATTTATAGAGAGAGGGGTCGTTAGTTGCCTAATTAGATTAGGAAACCTTTAGGCATGAATTTGAGTGTATCTTTCCTCAACTTGGAGATTTCTCTTCCCAATTTGTGATGGAATTGATATAGAAACTTATTTTAGGTTGCATCCACGAGTTGGACTTGGTTTGGGGTCCATTAAGTGTGTATTGGGTGAGTATTAACCCATTTATGGTCTATTAGTAAAACTTTGTGAATTTCATATTATTTTCCTAGCATGAATTTATTTGTGATCCAAAAGACCTCTTTGGCCTATTTCTTTCATTGAGTTGTCAATACCCATTATTTGAAGTCCATCAATAATTTTATTATATTTTTGGACTCTATTAAGTATATGTGATAATGATTTTCTGACTTATTTTCTAATTACGATAATAAGTCACAAAACACCTTAATCTTGGCTAATCAAATCTTTGTACGAATTTCTTTGTGGGTCATTTGAGAATATTATTTAGAGTTGAACTATGATTTTTACAGAATTTTTCGATGTGTTTTGGTACATATGATAATGGCACGTACGTTTTTTACTATTATGAGAATATTAAATTATTATTTCTAATTTATTTTTTTAATTTTTTTGTAATAAAATTTTTGGGGTACTACAAATGAGTAACGTGAGGATGACAATATGAATACTGTACTTGACTTGTAAGAGTTCATGATTGTATCGTCAATATTAGATGAACACTAAATAATTGTGTTGGGTTGACCTAAATAACTAAATAAATTTTTTTTTTCAACCTCTCTATGTGATGTTCTTATGTTTTGCTCATTTTCTTTTGAAGTTTACTCATTTTAAATATTCATCAAGTCACAAAAAAAAAAAATCAAACAAACTTTTTTTCCACCGTATCTCAACGGTACGGTACAATACCGTACCTTACAAGGAGAATACGACACGGTCGATCTGAACAATACGACGAACCATGCATCAGAGTACTACTTTTCCCTCACAAAATATATTGTTAATATCAGTGACGGATCTAAAACTTTATTTTAGTGACATTTTAATTATGCATCCATATAAATTTAGTGAGATTATCTATGATGAAAAATTATCTTCTTAATACAGATATTTTTATTCGGTGGAGCCACCGAACTTCACTGAACATATATTAGATCCGCCCCTAATTAATATAATTGTATTTATAACTATTTGAGCCAAATGGCAACGAGAATTTTTCACATGATACTAGAGTGTACCCAGGGAGGAAACGGGGGAGAAAAGAGCATGAATGGATCACTTTAATATGGACACACCTACAAAATTCCCTCTCTATTTTTTTGTCAAATGAAATGCATTTATTCAAACTTCTGAACACAAATTCTCTCCATAAAAGAGTAATACCATGTTACTTCGATGCCCGTGAAATATCCAAAAGCAAAACTTAACCGACCAATTCTGTCACATCACGCACAATTACTTGGTAACACTACAAGAAAGAAGACAAATGTGAGCGGCTTAAAACCGTTGACAAAAAATATATATAACCGTTGACATAACCATATGTCAGCGGCTTACACGTTGTTGACAAAATCGTTGACAAATAGGTCGTCACGTCGTTGACAAATTCGTTGACAAATAAGTCGTCGACTAATGTTTGTCAGCGGCTACACAAGGTCGTTGACAAATGATACATTATCATATGTCAGCGGCTACCATCCGCTTACATATGTAGGATATATCAACGACAGATATGTCAGCGGCTAATATTTGTTGACATGTCATATCAATGTCAGCGGATATACACAGCCGCTGACAAAAGAATTTTTTTAAAATAAAAAAATCTTCGTCACCTCCTCCTTCCCGCAACCCACCCCCCCCCGTTTCTCCCAGCTTGACCTGCTCCAGAATATTATGAACAAGCAAATGTGAGCGAAGGTGGTGGTTCTTATCCCGAAAAACTTCCCCAACAGTAACATGACAACCATTATCTTGATGCCGTAATAGAGAGATCAAAGGTGTAGGTCCAACCCCACGGTCCATCGAGTGTTAAGAACAGCCGCCCTTGCAATACTAGTCGGGAACGTTTTTAGAGTATTCAGAAAAAGGAGCCTTGGGAAACCAACATTTAGCATACGGGGACCACAGGGATTCACCACACCATGAACAAAATTCCAAAGAAGCTTTAGAAAAAGCAGGGGAAGTAATTCTTGGTTGAGAAGTGGAACAGAGGACTTCGTAACAGATGACTCCATTGGAAGAAACTTATAAACCAGCCATTACAAGCCATCATGTAATCTATACTGGCCAAGAAGAAGAACAACATTGGAGGAAATAACTATGGAAATAACCACGTCCACCTATTTAATGGTGCTCACCAGGCTCTCAGAGAACAAGCAGCCAGTATCCCTCCCAGTAGCGATACATCTCCAGATCCATGGCCGCGATCACGTACACCGCGTAGATGATCCCCAACACATAGCCAAGGAACGTCAGCAACAGGCAGATGTAGAACTCCAGCTGCAAGAAAGAACAGCAGAAAGAGCACAAGAAGGACACACGCATCAGATCGGGAACAAGACAAGCACATGAGAGAAGGGGCGAGAGGAAGCCGAGAAGAGAGCGCCGTCGGGACGGGGCGTATGCTGCAGCAGCCATGGCGGAGGAAGACACCGAGCGGGAGAACCAGTATGGCGATCAGGATCTCCAGGAAGATGCAGGACCTTCCCGTCCACATGGTGGCGGTGGCGATGGGAGCAGACGCTGGTCTCTCACGCTCCCCCCCCCCCCCCCCCCCCCCCGTGAGCGCACTAGCGCATACTCGAGGCGGACGATCTCGATCCGAACGGAAGAAGCCGCACTGTGATCATAATAACCTGGTGATCGGGAATCAATGGTCGGATGCATGGGCCTTCCTTCTGGTGGGATTCATCGTCGTGCTGCCCCTCTTCCACATCCTGCGCGAACCATGGCTGCGCCGATCTGCCAATCGCCTTCTGCGGCTCACCTTCTGTGATCATAATATACTTCGGGCCAGAGAGCTAGTTGGAGCTGAGGTCGAGCATGCCGGAAGATGAGCGAGAGGGGCAGGTGGGAGAGAGCAGAGAGGCGGCGTGGGGGGAGAGAGGAAGGTGCATATGGTTTTATAGATTTTTTTTAAGTGTACATCGAAGGCTATTAAGAACCGCTGATAAATGCAATATGTGTCAACAATTATTTAAAGCCGTTGACAAATATTGTGAATTTGGTGAGATAAATCCCGCCATTTTTTATTAACATATGTCAACGGTTACTAATATCCGTTGACATATATATCTTATGTCAACCGATATTAGTAGCCGTTGACATATGTGACTTAAAGCCGTTGACATATGTCGAGATTTTGTCAACAGCGATATAAGGCGTTTGATATATGTTACTTATGTCAACGGCTTCATACAGCCGTTGACATATGTTGCTCATATGTCAACGGCCTCAATTAGCCGCTGATATATATCTTATATATCAACAGTTTTTTAGCCGCTGACATAAAGTCGTTGACAAATCTTATTTTTCTTGTAGTGCAAGATGTGAAGATCGATACTTGATTTAAAAATTATAGACACCCAAAGCCATTTCATATGCATTGCTGCCTCACATGTTTAAGGCCTCGTCCGCATGTGATTTCTATTATGTCCAAAAAAAAAACGCAATAATCGATCTCGTATGTTCTCTCTCTCTCTCTTCATTCGACTGATCATCCTAATGAGATTAAACCAAGGTAATTGTGAATATAATTGGACATAAAGAATGGTTTAGTTAATTAAGACTCTCCATTATTTTACACTCAGTCAATATGCAAGGTAGCTAACTTGAGTTCTAAGTGGTCATGCACGTCAACTAAGATAATTTGACAGAGATCGGGATAATTTGAAATGGCGTCTCCTGCAGTCTGAGCTCGAAGTCAATCTGTTAGTTGACTTCGGACATCGTGTAATTATTCTCTACTCTCTGGATTCACATAATAGTGTCCGACGCAAGATAGATGGTGGGTCGATAATATTGAGCAATCGTTATTAATGATATATATTGGCGGGTGCAAAGACGTCATTCGAAGGTCAACCTTAAGAAGAATCACTTTCAAACAAGAATGAAGTAAAGCATGAAACATGAACATCAATAAAAACTTGCAGGAACAACTAATTCCGGGTTTAAATCTAAACTTTTCATGTTCATAACCTGTTTTTCCTTAGAAAAGTACATACTGATCCAATGTTGTATATATTAGGATGTGTATTTATCAATGATAAAGTGTCACATGCATACATTAATCTGTTTCACAAGTTCATTATAGGCCCAGTACTGAAAACAGATCCCAAGAACCAAGACAGACCCAATTAAACGAAACCCATATAAACGGCCACCATGTCTCGGACCAGATTCCATGTCAGCGACATCGGAGAACATCTGTGGAAGGCTTCCCATCGGATCGACACTTACCACAATAACGTTTTATGGCAATTTTAGAGTGCCATACAAAGTAGTTATAGTAAGATTTTAAACAAGCGCGGTGACCCCATGTAACTCGTGTACGAAGATTAGATTTGATTGGAATTAACGACGATGTAGACGTGCATGGAGAAGAGAACTAAAACTTAATTAGCAGTACTGCAACATATATATGTGCATCGTACGATTGCAAGTACACGTTAAACAATCCAAAAAGATGATTTGCTCGTCACCATGGAGTAATTAATTATTAAACTACCAGAATGTTATCTTATTGAGGATACTCCAGTCCAAGGTTACTAGTTAATTATCTTCTTCAGGATCTTTAAGTATACATAATCTCGATCGTTCTTATTCTTCTCTTATTCCATGAAGGTCATCTGATGCATCCGCTCGTTCCTCCAGGACGACCTTGATCCACCCCCGCCTAGCGGTGCTCGAAGCGGCGAAGGGACTTGAGGTGGAGCAGCATTCGATCCCCCGACCATCCCCGGCACCGCCGCCACCGTCTCCAGCATCGTCGCCCGGCATCCATACCGCCTCTGCAAAAAGGAGATAAACGTGCAACTAATTAAGTTGTCGTTTAATAGTACTGGTGCATGCGACATGTATCCACGGAGCTGTGACCAGAGGGCCATGCATGCATGCATGAGTGGTTCTCACTTGGAAGAAGAGATCGGTCGGCCAGCGAAGAGATTTCACGGTCCAGAAGGCCATTTTGTCGAGGAACGTGACCGGGAAATGGTGCTTCTTCAGATCAATCGACACGTCCGCCTTACACACGCCTCCCATGGCTTCCACAACGTTAACAAAGGAAGGAAGCCCATTAAACAACAGACAGAATAATAAGGATCCGTATATGTATGTATATAAAGATGAGGGCTAGTTAAGAGAAGGGGATCACGAACTCGGAAGCAGTCCCAGCGCCAGGGGGAACCATCCTCCTTGGTGAACTTGGAAGGTGGCACGCCCCAATAGCTCACGACCACAGCCCTCTGCTCGGTCGGCGCCGCCGTCTTCGCTCTCCCTTGCTGGTTGCCGACGGGTTCAGGAGCCGCCGGCAACGTGCTTGCGGCGGGGGCCAGATGTAAAATCAGTGGCCACACAGTGCTGACATGTTCTGGATTACTCCTCGACAGGAAGAGCACCGAGCTAAGCTGCCTCAGCGGCGAACCGGGAGCTCATCATGTCCGGCGGTAGAAATCAGGCGGGAACAGCTAGGAGAGTCCAGGTTGAAAGGAGAGTAGGCATAGACGGACCCAGAAAAATTTTCAGTGGGGTCACTCCCTTTAGAAAAATTTCCAACCAAATTAATGTAATGGAAAATTTTAGATTCATCAATAGGATTTTAAAATTCCAGTGGGGTCACATGACCCCACTGGTTCTTCTCTGGGTCCGTCCATGAGAGTAGGTAAGGCCACAGAGCGTCAAGTTAGGGAGGGGTATGTCGAGGGTTCGAGAGAAATGACCCTTTGACGAGTAACGTCTCGACGCAGAATATCGGAGCGAAATTACAGTTATTTAGATAGTATCGTGCGATAAATAGACATTAACCATTGCACAATTGAAATAAAGCCAAATGTAATCCAACTTCATTAATAATTCCTCAACTAACCATTATAATCACTAATCAGGGCTAAAACTAGGGCCCAGAGTACTTATTCAAACTCAAACCATTACAAACTGACTAACTGACGACTAACTAACTAATATGCATTGGTTGTCAAAACTAGTCACTTCTGAGCATCATCCTCATTCCCTTCCTCGTGAGTTTGGTAATCCCTATCTGACTAACCTGAAACACATGAAATAATAGCGCAGGATGAGCGATAAACACCCAGTAAGACCTAATATCTCGTATAAACAAGTATGCTTTAAATGATTAATATCTTAAAGGCAGGATAACTAGAGAGTAGTCATGTAGAGCAAGTAATGATATCAAGAGAATGATAGCACTTGTATACGGAAAATAGCATAACAAATAAGATAATGGATTGACCTTGTAACGATATAGCACGTAAAGTTGCACAACGGTGCACTAGTAACGATAGCACTTGTAACGATTGCACTTGAACTGATAGCACTTGATTGATTGTCATAGATTAAATCTTGATAGTATAATGGCACTGGATGTATGCCGACATCCTGATCATTTTAACTCCCATGGGCAAATGGCACTTTTCAGGCACTCCTCCTAGGACCAGATCGGGCACTATTGCGCGGTATAAGTCATGTTCCTTATCTTAGACAATCATATGGATGGCCAAATAGAGTACCAAGAATACATGAGAATAGTAGACGAATAGACAAGAGTATAAAGAGAAAGTGAACAGATGAGAGTAAAAAGATAATAGGTGAGAATAGGGACATATTCGTAAAACAACGTTAAATAGTCGATAGTAACAATTTCACAGCACTAGATCAGGTACCGACAGTCAGGTAGAAGTCACAACCACCTACTAGCCGTGCTATGAACACTGACCAGATGGTCCGGCGTGATACTAAGATAAGAAGGAAACATACTAAGGCCGTTTGGATCATGCCGATCCCTAAGAGGATAACGGGTTTTAAGGGTACAACCAACTCGTCGGTAATTGACGTACGCCAAAGCCAAGAAGACTTACGGAGGCCTTGACAAGGAGTCCCTGATCCTATTAGGAGTATTCTCAACGGAGAGGTGGTCCATGCCAAGAAGAAAGTGTGTACAAAACATTGTCCGTCTTGTCTCGAGTGCTCGAAGGCAGAGGGACGAGATAACGATGTACAATTCACGTAAATAAAATGGAGACAAATATCATTTAAATAATTGTAAAATTAAGTGAAGAATTAAACTTAATTATCATATACATTATTGAGTAATTTAATAAGGTCTTATGCAAACAATTATGTTAGGTGTGTGCTAGTGTAATTAACTCATAAAAGCATGAATAGTTGTGCACAGACCTTTTAAATTAAATAAAATCATGAGAATAATACCCAATATTGCTTAACATGTCATTACTGTTTATAACAGTGTTTAATTAGAGTTAAACATGGATTATGTGGCATAATTAACAGGGGTATATGAGTAATTAAGGTTTCTGGCCGCTTTGCTGAAATTGCGACGGGTACCAAACACGACATAGCGGTCGGTCGCCACAGCTGAACCGGGCTGGTCGAGTGGGAATCAACGCGACGGTTAGGCCTGTCGCGACCCTTTTGAGATCGCGATGGGTCAAGCCGTCGCAATTTCAGAAATGGTTCGATCCCAGAAAAGGGGTTCAACCCTTTTTAGGGTTCGGTCCAACCCTCTATGGCATGACATAGGACTATACAAAAATCAATATAAAATCATAAAAACATCAAAAAATTATGAAACTAGTTTTGAATGAAAGTAGACACATATATTTATCGACATGCATGAGTAATTATAAAATAGACAAGTATTGAGCATGCTTTAATTAGGTTACATTTTGGTGACTTAAAACACGCACAATCATGGAAAACGATTTAATTCGCATAAGATGCATGATGGAAATTAGGGGAAATAGGATCATTCGAAAGCTAACATCATGCAGTATTTATGATAAAATTTTCAAGGCATGTAATCGAGTATATACATGGATTGAAGTCAAACAAGATGGTTTGGGTACATGACGATGACAGAGATTAGAGTGTTTAATACTCTCTCATGGAGCAACAAAAATTAGGAAAATCATGGGACTTTCAAAGATAGATGGATGGGCTACCTATGGCTGAAGTTAATCGATTTGTGCTTGAGAGATTGCCTACATATTTGTGTTGTAAGAAAATCTAGGGTTTAAGATGAAGTAGAAGATGAAAATCGCTTATCCTCCAAGCCTTTCCTCCTGCTCTCCTCGTCCTTAGCCTGCTTTCCTCGTCTCCCAGAGCTTCAGCAACGTTCTAGGGTTGGGTGGAGATGAATTGAGGGTGTTTTGTATGGTTAATGAGTCTTATAACCTTAAAACTCTCCTCTTCTCTTCAAACTCTGAAATTCCATAATTATCAACCTAAATCCTAGCATTTATCCACTAAATAGGCTAGATGAGAGGTCTAATCTCGTGGGTAATGAGTTAGGATGGGATGAAGACTCCTTTTTAAGATAATTATAACCCATTTAGTCATTATCTCACCCTTATTTAATTTATTAATTAATTAGCTCTGAAATTAGGCTAAAATATCTCTCATCCAAAGATGGGCTCTTCACAATTGGGCCTATTCTTTTATGTTTGGACCATTAATATAACCCATCTTTTAATTTAGCTTAATGGGCTTTGATTTAATTCCCTTTATTTCAATTTAATCCTCCTTTATTCTAATTTAATTCTATTTATCACATTTATTTAATTAAAATTTTATTTTATTTAAGATTTAAGAAATCAGAGTTGCTACATCCTCCCCCTCTTAAAAAGAATTTGGTCCCAAAATTCATATGATTCTAAGAGGAAGAGTTACTTACTGAATACTTCTGGGTAATTCCGTCGCATCCTATGTGGATTTTTCAACTTCGTGATTCCTCCAAAGTATCTTGACCACAGATATGGGTCAGTTCCGAAGCTGCTATATTTTCTTGTCCAAGATTCTCACTGGCTTCTCTTCATAGGTCATATCTTTGTTTAGAATTATGTCGTCGTAGCTAATTACATGTTATGGGTCATACACGTACTTCCTTAGCATTGATACATGAAAGACATTGTGTACGGTGGAAAGCTTGGGTGGTAATGCTAGACGATACGCCACCTCGCCTACTCTTTCTAGTACCTCAAATGGACCTATGAATCTCAGTCTTAACTTGCCTTTCATCCCAAACCTTTGAAATTCTCTGGTCGGGGATACTTTTAGTAGCACATGATCTTTAATTTGGAATTCTAAGTCCCTTCTTCTCTTGTCTGCATAGCTCTTCTGTTTGGACTGAGCTATTTTAATCCTGTCCTTAATGATCTGTATATCTCTGCTAGTGTTCTGTAGCATGTCTGGTCCCAGCCATTATTGTTCACCTACTTCATTCCAGCAGACTGGCGATCTACAACTTCTACCATACAAGGCTTCAAATGGTGCCATCTTGATGCTGGTTTGGTAGCTGCTATTGTAGACGAATTCTATCAGTGACAATTATTCATTCCAGTACCCTTCAAAATCTATAGTGCAGGCTCATAGCATATCCTCTACGATCTGATTTGTCCTCTCTGTCTGCCCATCTGTCTGTGGGTGGAATGTTGTGCTAAAATTTAGTTTTGTGCCTAAGGTAGTCTGAAGTCCCTTCCAGAATCTAGAGGTGAATCTAGGGTCACGATCTGGGACTATGGACACAGGGACTCCATGTAATCTCACGATCTCTTTTACATACAGGATTGCAAATACATCAACACTCCAGGTACTCTTAATTACTAGGAAGTGTGAGGACTTAGTCAATTGGTCCACGATGACCCAAATAGCATCAAGTCCACCACGAGTTCGGGGTAAACCTATGATGAAATCCATGCCAATACTCTCCCACTTCCATTCAGGTATGTCTAAGGGTCTGAGTACTCCCGTAGGACGTCTGTGTTCTGCTTTCACTTGTTGACATGTGAGGCAATGCGCGGCATGCTCAGCCACCTCACGCTTCATGTTGGGCCACCAAAATGACCTTTTCATGTCTTGGTACATCTTGGTTGCACCTGGGTGAATTGTATACTTAGTCTTGTGGGCTTCATCCATCAACTTCCTTTTCAACTCTTCATTGTCAGGTACACAAGTCCTTCCTTGAAATAACAACCTCCCGTCCTCCGTGATGGAGAAGTCTGGTCGGTCTGCTAGGGTTTCCTTGACTCGGATTAGAAATGGATCATTAGCTTGTTGCTCCCTGATCTCGACAAAGATGTCAGGTTAAGCTCTAAGGTTGGCCACTAACACCTGATCACTTCTTTGCTCAATATTTAGATCCAGACTGACAAATTGCTCTAATAGTTCCATCTCACCCATGACTAAACAAGATAAGGACGCTACTGGCTTCCTACTAAGTGCATCAGCTACTACATTACCATTGCCAGGGTGGTATTGGATATTGAAATCGAAGTCCTTTAAATATTCCAGCCATCTTCTTTGCCTCATATTGAGCTCTTTTTGGGAAAATAAGTACTTCATGCTCTTATGATCAGAGTAGACAATGAACTGTTCTCCATAAAGATAATGCCTCCAAATCTTGAGTGCAAATACCAGTGCAGGTAGTTCTAGGTCATGGACAGGATAATTGACCTCATGTGGCTTCAACTGTCTTGATGAATAGGCTATCACCTTCTCATTCTGCATTAACACGCAGCCTAGACTGATTCTAGAAGCATCAGTGTAGACTGAGAATCCTTCGCCCTCGACTGGTAACGTAAAGACAGGTGCAGAGGTCAAGCATTGCTTCAGTGTCTGAAAGTTTTTCTCGCATTCCTTGCTCTAGACATAGGGGTTCTCTTTTCGTGTAAGGCGAGTAAGAGGTACAACTATCTTGGAGAAGTCTTTTATAAATTACCTGTAGTAGCCAGCCAGTCCAAGAAAGCTTCTGATCTGGGTAACCTTGGTCGGTCTCTCCCAGTTGAGTACAACTTCAACCATTGATGGATCAATAGCTATACCATCCTTTGATATGACATACCCTAGAAATGACACCTTCTCGAGCCAGAATTCACACTTGCTCAATTTGGCGTAGAGTTTGTGGTCGCGCAAGATCTGTAGAGCGATCCTCAGATGCTCCTCATGCTCTTCCTTGGTCTTAGAATATATAAGAATATCATCAATAAATACCACGACGAATTTGTCGAGGTATGGCCGATAGATGCTGTTCATCAATTGCATAAAAGCTGCAGGAGCATTGGTTAGTCCAAAAGGCATGACTACAAATTCATAATGATCGTACCTACTCCTGAAAGTCGTCTTGTAAATATCCACATCTTTAATTCTCATCTAATGATATCCTGATCTTAGGTCAATCTTAGAGAAGTATTTAGCTCCTGATATTTGATCAAACAATTAAATGACACGAGGCAGATGGTATTTGTTCTTGATAGTGAGCTGATTCAACTGTCTGTAGTTGATGCATAGTCTCATGGATCTGTCATTCTTCTTGACAAATAACACAGGTGCTCCCCACGGAGAAGTACTTGGTCTGATGAATCCCTTTTCTAGCAGTTCCATCAATTACTCCTTTAATTCATTCAATTCTGCAGGAGACATTCTATATGGCTGACGTGACACTGGTGCAACTCCTGGTATTAAATCAATTGAGAAGTTCACATCTCGTTCAGGTGGAATGCCTGGCAGCTCATTAGGGAACATGTCGAAATACTCTTGTACTATATGTATGTCTGATATCTTGGATGCTTTCTTTTCAACTACTATGGCGGCAAGAAATGTCACACACCCTTTCCTTATCATGCTCTATGCCTTAATAGTAGAGATGAGAGATAAGTGGCTCTTGTGTCTACGTCTCGTGAAGGTCAATTTAGGGAATGCACTAAATGTAATCTTCCCTCTTCTACAGTCAACACAATCCTCATAAGTAGATAGCCAATCGGCTCCTAGTATAACATCATAGCCTTCCATGAGCATACAGACCAAGTCGGCTCTTAGATTGAGTTCACCAATCTTTACATCAGCTAATGGAAAGTATTTATTTAATTGGACTTTCTCCCCCAGTGGTGTAGTAACAGGTAATTCGAAATCCATGGATGTAGGTTTAACATTTAATATTGTATCATCAAATGCTTGTGATATGAACGAATGGGTTGCGCCAGTATCAAACAAAACAAATGCTGACTAGGAAAAGACGGGTAGTGTATCTTCCACAACTCCACCCTCCTCGGTGGTCTCCATTTCCTGGACAACTTGTAGTCTACCCGGCTTCTTCTGTCCGACAGGATGCTTCTCATTCTCTTTGAGCAGTAGACAATAGGGAATATGGTGCTCTCAACTACCGCAGCATAGACATGCACCTACCTTCCTCCAGCATTCTTCCGCAGTGTGACCCAGCTTGTCACAGTGCTTGCATCTAGGCTTGTTGTTAGGGGCAGAGGGGGTGAAGACCTTGGGCTTCTGCTCTTGGCTTGGCCCATCAGTGATACTAAACGACCTTTTCTTGCCGTTAGTGGGCTTGCTTGTCGATCATGATGTCTGTTCTTCCTTGACCATTCTACCCTTGATGCGATCAGTGAGGTCGGTCGCATCCTCCAGCAGTTGTGCCTTCTTGACCATCTCGACATAAGTTTGGATGTTGAGTGGTGCAAGTTGGGTGATGTATGGGGCCTGAGCCTGTTAAGAAAATGCTTCGCCTTCATTCTCTCTGTGCTGACAAGGTGATTGGCATATCGTGCCAACTGGGAGAACTGAGCTTCGTATTCGGCAACAGAGAGGTTCCTCTATTTCAGGGCAGCAAATTCAGAGGCTTTCCTTTCTTGAACTCTTTCAGAAAAGTACTTGGAGTTAAAGTGCTCCTTGAATTCATCCCAAGTAAACTGTGCATCGGCCCTGGTGGCCTCTACGGACTCCCACCACGCACAGGCGTCCCTCTCTAACTGGAATGTTGCAAGCAGTAACTTATCTCCATCTGCGCATTACATGACGCGGAAAATATGGTCTATCTCCTTCAGCCAGTTTTCGGCCTCGTCGGGATCAGTGGTCCCACTGAAACGAGGCGAGTTCAGATTGTGAAAATTCCTGTGCAAATCTCCAGCTCCACGGTTTCCACCGGCTCCAGCCGCTTGAAGTAGAGCTCGAGTGAGCTCCTGAAAAGTCTGCTGCATGTCACAGAGTTGTGCACGCTCTACTGCCATTGCTAATGTTTAAGTTCCTTCAAAATAGAAATTTAATGTAAGATTTTTGAGGTTGCACTAAGTTTGTACATGTGTGAGTTTATTTTATCTTATTACCCTTGGTTCTACCCATCTTTCACATCGGTATGGAATTAGACTCTAAGTCAAGGCAGGTCAAACCTAGATCATCCTATACTTAAGAATAACCTAGGCTCTGATACCACAAAACTATAACGCCCCGACGCGGAATATCGGAGCGGAATTACAGTTATTTAGATAGTATCGAGCTAGAAATAGACATTAACTATTGCACAATTGGAATAAAGCCAAGTGTAATTCAACTTCACTAATAATTCCTCAACTAACCATTACAATCACTAATTAGAGCCAAAACTAGGGCTTATTCAAACTCAAAACACTACAAACTGACTAACTGACGACTAACTAAATAACTAATATGCACTGGTTTTCGAAACTGGTTACTCTTGAGCATCATCCTCATTCCCTTCCTCGTGAGTGTGGTAATCTCCATCCGACTCATCTGAAACACATGAACTAATAGCGCAAGATGAGCGATAAACGCTCAGTAATACTTAATATCGCGTATAAACAAGCATGCTTTAAATGATTAATATCTTAAAGGCATGATAACTAGAGAGTAGTCATGTAGAGCAAGTAATGGTATCAAGATAATGATAGCACTTGTATACGGAAAATAGCATAACAAATAAGATAATGGATTGGCCTTGTAACGATTGCACTTGAACTGATAACACTTGATTGATTGTCATTGATTAAATCTTGATAGTATAATGCCATTGGATGTATGTCGATCCTGATCATTTTAACTCCCATGGGCAAATGGCACTTTTCGGGCGCTCCTCCTAGGACTAGATCGGGCCCTATTGCGCGGCATAAGTCATGTTCCTTATCTTAGACAATCATATGGATGGCCAAATAGAGTACCAAGAATAGATGAGAATAGTAGACGAATAGACGAGAGTATAGAGAGAAAGTGAACAGATGAGAGTAAAAAGATAATAGGTGAGAATATGGACATATTCGTAAAACAATGTTAAACAGTCGATAGTAACAGTTGCACAACACTAGATCGGGTCCCGGCAGTCAGGTAGAAGTCACAACCGCCCACTAGCTGTGCTATGAACACTGACCAGATAGTCCGACGTGATACCAAGATAAGAAGGAAACATACTAAGGCCGTTTGGATCATACTGATCCCTAAAAGGATAACGGGTTTTAAGGATACAACCAGCTCATCGGCAATGGATATACGAAAGTCAAGAAGACTTACAGAGGCCTTGATGATAATATCAAATTGTTATAAATAATCGTGCCATTTTATTAACAAATACTTGATAAATTCATAAATTTCTATTATCATTGGATTACATGGACGATAATTAATTAAATCTCTGCTGTGTGATATTTGCAGGATTAATGGGCCAAGAAATGAAGTGTCAAATGGGCCAATAAATTTGATTGGATCAAGAGAGAATAATGAGAGATTCTATTTTTTTTTAATATTCTCTCTCTCTCTTTCTTTTCAAAAACATTTTCTCATTTTAAAAATCTCATCTCCTATTTTCCAAAAATCTCTCTTTTCTTTATTCTCTCCCCCCTTCCTCTCTTTCTCTACCATTTTATAAACTCCCCCCTCTCTCTCGGATGCTATTCTTTTGATTCTTCCCCCTTCCACTTTCTCTCTTCTCCCTCTCTCCTGCGATCTTCCCCCTCCTCCTCTTTCTTCACTTCCTCTTCTTCCCTTCTTCTTCCTCTTCTTCTCTCCTCTTCTTCCCCTTTTCTTCCTCTCCCTCCGTCTCTTTCTTTCTTTGAGGATAGAAGCAGCGCAGAAACAGCCCAGAGCACCCGCTGCGCACCCCTGCGCGCCTGCCTGGGCCCCGTGCACGTCTGCCCGCGCGCCCCGCGCCCTGCCGCCCGCCGCCCGCCCGCGCGCCTGCCGCCCGCGCCCGCCGGCCGCCTGCCCGCACCCGTGCGCGAGCCCCCGCATGACCGCGTCTGTCGCCTCCCCCTTCACGTTGCATGCGTTTGCATGCAACATGAAGGGCCGCGTCGCCCTCTCTCTCTCCTCTCTCTCTTATCACTCTCTCTCTCCTCCTATCGCTTTCTCTCTCTCTCCTCTTTCTCGCTCCTCTCTCTCCTCTCTCTCACGTGCCGCTCCTCTCTCTCTGTCGTCTTCTCTCTCCTCTCTCTCTTCTCTCCTCCGCTCTCGTCTCTCTCTCTCTCCTCCCTCTCGCGCCTCCTCTCTCCCCTCGTTTTCTCTCTCTCTTTCTCTTTGTAAATTAGTTTAGTTAATTTGTGCGCTCTGTAAAACTCTTAGATTTTATTATTATAATGTTAGTTACCTTTTGTTAATTAGACTTCTCTCTCTCATTCTCTCTTTATCTCTCTCTCATTCTCTCTTTATCTCTCTCTCTTTACTTATTCAGCATAGTTTAAATTTATTTCATGCAACTTAGTCTTAATACTACCACGTTATTTTCTTAAACAAAAACTCAAGGTTTTCAACTCTAAAATCTTTTTTCCCCGTGGATTCGACTCGGCTCTCACCACTTAACTATTGTTAAAATCGTTAGTGTAAGTCGATAATTTTGAGATTGTTAGTCACATGTTTAACGACGCATTTGTGGGCTATCAATTTTTGGCGCCGTTGTCGGGGAATTAGATTTTTAGTTTTGATAATCTTGGTTTTTTTTTGTATAAATTCAGGCTAACATTTTCTTTCTTTTTGTAGGTATCAAATAAAAAGTGAAAAATTCTGAAAATTACAAAATTGAAGAATCTATCAGAAATCTGTCACTGAAAAAGAGATCTGTAAGTAAAAGGCGCTGTTTTGAAAAAAAAATCCGAAAATTGCACAAAAAAATCAGAAAAAAAGGTAAGTGAGGTGAGTTTCCTTCTCTCTCTCACTCTTTCTATTTGTTTTACTTTCCAAAAGAGCGAGGGATTGCGTTGGAGGTAAGTACCCTAAAACCCTCTTGATTGAGTTTCCTTTTTTTAGTTGCCATGTTTAGATAATTCATTAAAAATCAAAAAAAAATCAATCACTTGATTCCAATAAAAGATGTCATGTCAAAATTAGAAACTTTCCATCTTTAGGACATGCATCATTTAGCCTTTCATCTTTAGGTAATTTTCCTTTTGAAAAGTTTCCTTTCTTGTCGAAGATTGTGGGAGGCAAGGTGAGAATCTCAACTTTGTTAAAAGCATGATCATGCATTGCCATGCTTGCATAGAACCCCTTGCTTGATTTTGTGTGTGCATATCATTTCTAAAAATATTTTAAGGGCAGTTTCCTTAACAAGATAAGGTGGGGATTTGATCACCATTCCTTAACCCACAAACCACAACTTCCTGCATCTTTTGCATTCCCAAGCTCAATAAAAGAAAGTGGAAACTTGACTTAGGGTTCGCTTTGAGACTTAGGCCCACTATCAAGTTTGGAGACTAGTGTCTAAGGCTAGAGGTTCATAGGCAAACACCTAAGTGGACAAGTGGTTACTTAATTAGGTCCCTGCGAGAGCAGGGGAACCTCCCACTTTCCCACCTCTTACCTGGCAAGTTAACGGGCTTGAGAGTGGATTTGAGCTAGGCCTCAGTTGATTAATGAGAAATCAAATGTTTATGTCCTAGGGACCTTAGGTGTCATAGGATTAATTGTTTGCTAACTTATTTGAAAATAAAAATCAATATTTTCAAAAAAAAAAAAATAAAAATAAAAAGGATTTATGTGGGTTGACAATCATGGTTATGAAATTGGCACATCAATTGGGCAAATTGGATCAGCCCATTATGGTATTCACTCTCAACCTAACCCACTTTATCCATCAACCTCTACTTACCAGTCCAATGGCTCCAAATGGACTCAAGCCCATCTGATTCATGGTCACCCAATTAAAGATCACATGTATCATTCAGGGTGGAGGAAATATGTTGATCCACTTTACATCTCATCACATCCCTCAACCCAAGAACAGACCCAAACCTTTCAAGTGTTATCCACACCCACTCCTTACTCAAAAGTTGACCAAGGTGTCTCCCCTGAAAAATTGAGTTTACTCTATCAAGATCCTCAAGAGGAAAATCAAGGACCCTTTCTAGGTGTTGAAATCATATCATGGTTCGATCAAATTTTTTGGCATTGATCTGCCGGTGTGCTTAACAAATGCTCTTGAAGGCACACCCTTCCAACCACTTGGAGAAGTAATGCCACATTTAACACTTAGAGATCAACCTATTCTGGCCCAAGCCCAAAGTCCACCTATCCACAACTTTCAACATTGGGCCCAATGCCAATTGATATTCATGACAAAAGCCAACATGAGGACATGTATATCCACAGTCCACTTATACATCTCCCTCACAATCAGGCCTATTTGATGATCAATTTGGGAAATTTATGCAAAAATTCCATGATAACCAACAAGTCTTTGAGCAAACATTCACCCAACAACATAAGAATTGGAGCAATCATTTGTCAAAACTGACCTCTTGATTACTCAACTGATGGAAATCAGAAGGAGGCAAGATAGTCAATCATCATGCCAACCCACTGACAAATATGAACATCATTATCTTGATTGTGACCAACAATTTGACTCTCAAATTCCATCCACAACTTTCCAGTCCAACATGATTGTGGACACGCCCACTTGGAAAATGAGTGATAATATTAATGAGTCAAATCAGGAGGAGATGAGTGCCACTGAAAATCAATCCAAAGTCTTGGCCCAACTTGAAATTGATCATCAAGAAGACTCCATCCATAATGTCATACTTGAGGAAAGCTCTAGTGAGTTAGCTGAACTCAAGTTGGGGGGGAGACGAAAAAGAATGTCATATAGATGATAGGTCCAAGTTTGATGTGACATTGTTTCAAGTGGATGACAGAGAAGAGGTGAGTGTGGAGAAAGAACTGGGTGTAATCATCAATCATTCTTATGGGGTAAGAGATGAATTAGAAATTCTGCCTGAAGTCCACATTGACGGGTCTCTCGTGATGTCGAGAAAGACATGGAACCCTACCTCTCCCCTGACTTGGCAAATCTAACATGTTTATGGACATGCTATCACTAGCTGATTGGTCAACTACACTTGAACCTTTTAAGCATCCTTGTGTTGAAAGTCATATCCATTTCATTCCAGATCATGCTACTATTTTTGACACAAGTCAGCCTGTGGAGTTCAAACAATCCTCTGAGCATTCAACTAAATCTGACCTGAATATCATGAAAGAGGATCTAAAAATGGAAGTTGTGTGAAAATGGTGAAAATAATCAAGTCCGCATTGATGTGTTCAACACATACCAAGATTTTAAGTGTCCAAATGAAAATTTCTTAATTGAAAATATGATCTTGAGTGCCTCAGTTTATCTATCACTTACTGATCTACAAGGTACGTGTGGACCACTTGACCCACCATGGCTAATGATGCCTTACAAAGCAAGAATTTGGCGTCAATTGATTGGTGGTGTTATGTGAGGCTGTTACCTCCATGTGTCTGGCTGAAGACATTAAATTTAGCGCTTATTGGGAGACAACCCAATTTTTTAGGATATTTAACTTATTTCTTCTTTTCTATTGTGTTCTAGGTTTTTGAAGGCTGATTACCTTTGATGAAGCTAGTGTACAACCACCCTCATGTGATCATCAGGTTGCATCTCTCCTTTCTTAACTTACCTTGGCTTTATTCTATTTTCATTACTTTTATGCCATTGAGGACAATGTCATTCAAGTTGGGGAGGGAAATCTTTCAATTTTTAAAATCCTGCTAAACATCCCAAACATTATACTTCATGTATTGTTTTTCATGAAAAGAACACCTCATTCTAGAATGATTTTACTCTAAGTATTACTTGTGCTAGCGGTACGTTAAAGGATGATTTTGTAGTTTGTTTCTTAGCATTTTCCTCAAACTACATTTGAAATTTTCTACACACATGAATTACATGATGAATAAGTGTCATTCATGAGGTGATGAGAGTTTTACCTAATACTCATGTTGAGGATTGACATTCTACACTCTTATTGAAAACTAATCGTGGGGAAAAAGCTACCTGCCTGTAATATGAAAAAAAAAAATGAATGACAAAATGAAGAAGGAAATCCCTAGCTTAGTGACCGGGCTTCGGCACCTCAAGAAGTGTAGAAGTTCGCGTCAAACGGTGAAAAGATATCCAAGTTGAAAAAAAATAAAATAAAATGAAATGAATGAAATGAAGAGACATAAAAGGCAGAGTGAAAGCTACCTGTAATTCGAGGATTGGATTTAAGCAGTGTAGAGTCGATATCATCTCTAAGTAATAGGTAAAAAGCTCATGCGCTATCTGAGTAATGCTTATTGATCACAAGTACATTCACGAAGGAAATGATAATTTCAAGTGTATTTTGAGGAACTGTTTAATAACATGAACTAACATTTTCATCTTTGATACTTGCTACTAGAACTGGAAATACTTATTGTTGATCAGTCTCATCTCTGCTTTCTTGACATGGAAAATGATGTTTTGAGTTTTTGTTAGTCCCCATTATTCAGTTGTGTGCATTGCTAAGGGACTAACAATGAGTAAGTTGGGGGATGTGATAATCTCAGAATTGTTATGAATAATCGTGCCATTTTATTGACAAATACTTGATAAATTCATAAATTTCTATTATCATTGGATTACATGGACGATAATTGATTAAATCTCTGCTGTGTGGTATTTGCAGGATTAATGGGCCAAGAAATGAAGTGTCAAATGGGCCAATAAATTTGATTGGATCAAGAGAGAATAATGAGAGATTCTACTTTTTTTTTTAATTTTCCCTCTCTCTCTTTCTTTTCAAAAACATTTTCTCATTTTAAAAATCTCCTTTCCTATTTTCCAAAAATCTCTTTCCTTTATTCTCTCCCCCCTTCCTCTCTTTCTCTACCATTTTTATAACTCCCCCCTCTCTCTCGGATGCTATTCTTTTGATTCTTCCCCCTTCCACTTTCTCTGTTCTCCCTCTCTCCTGCGATCTTCCCCCTCCTCCTCTTTCTTCCTCTTCCTCTTCTTCCCTTCTTCTTCCTCTTCTTCTCTCCTCTTCTTCCCCTTTTCTTCCTCTCCCTCGGTCTCTTTCTTTGAGATAGAAGCCGCGCAACAGCAGCCCAGAGCACCCGCTGCGCGCCCCTCGCGTGCCCTGGGCCCCGCGCACGTTGCCCCGCGCACCCCGCGCGCCTGCCGCCTGGCCGCCCGCCCCGCGCCCTGCCCCACCGCACGCCTGCCACCCACGCCCGCCCGGCCGCCTGCCCTGCGCCCCGCACGCGAGCCCCCGCGTGACCGCGTCTGCCGCCTCCCCCTTCACGTTGCATGCGTTTGCATGCAACGTGAAGGGCCGTGTCGCCCTCTCTCTCCTCCTCTCTCTCTCTCGCTCTCTCTCCTATCGCTCTCCTCTCTCCTCCTCGCTTTCCTCGCTCTCTCCTCTCTTCTCTGCGCTCTTTCTCCTCTCTCTCTCTCTCTCACGCGCCGCTCCTCTCTCTCTTCTCTCTCCTCTCTGTCGTCTCTCTCTCCTCTCTCACGCGCCGCTCCTCTCTCTCTCTTCGCTCTCTCTCTCTGTCGTCCTCTCTCTCCTCTCTCTCGCGCCTCTCTCTCTCCTCTTGTTTTCTCTCTCTCTTTCTCTTTATAAATTAGTTTAAGTTGATTTGTGCGCTCTGTAAAACTCGATTTTATGTCATAATGTTAGTTACCTTTTGTTAATTAGACTTCTCTCTCTCATTCTCTCTTTATCTCTCTCTCTCTTTACTTATTCAGCGTAGTTTAAATTTATTTCGTGCAACTTAGTCTTAATACTACCACGTTATTTTCTTAAACAAAAACTCAAGGTTTTCAACTCTAAAATCTTTTTTCCCCGTGGATTCGACTCGGCTCTCACCACTTAACTATTGTTAAAATCGCTAGTGTAAGCCGATAATTTTGAGATTGTTAGTCACGTGTTTAACGACGCATTTGTGTGCTATCACTTGACAAGGAGTCCCTGATCCTATTAGGATTATTTTCAACGGAGAGGTGGTCCATGCCAAGAAGAAAGTGTGTACAAAACATTGTTCGTCTTGCCTCGAGTGCTCGAAGGCAGAGGGACGCGATAACAGTGTACAATTCACGCGAATAAAATGAAGACAAATATCATTTAAATAATTGAGAAATTAAGTGAAGAATTATAATTAATTACCAGATTCATTATTGAGTAATTTAATAAGGTCTTATGGCAAACAATTATGTTAGGTGTGTGCAAGTGTAATCAAATCATGAGAGCATGAATAGTTGCGCACATAGTTTTTAAATTAAATAAAATCATGGGAATAATACCCAATATTGCTTAACAGGTCGTTACTGTTCATAACAGTATTTAATTAGGGTTAAACAAGATTATATGGCATAATTAATAGGGATATATGAGCAATTAGGGTTTCTGGCCGCTTTGCTGAAATCGCGACGGGGGTACCCGTTACGTTTCAGGTCGCGACATAGCGGCCGGTTGCCATAGCTGAACTGGGCCAGTCGGGTGGGAATTGTGACGGGTCGGACCGTTGCATTCAAGACATGATGGTCAAGCCTATCACGACCCTTTCTGAGATCGTGACGGGTCAGGCCGTCGCGATTTTAGAAGGTGGTCTGAGCCCAGAAAAAGGGTTCAGCCTTTTTTTAGGGTTCGGTCCAACCCTCCATGGCTGACACAGGGCTGTACAAAAATCAATATAAAATCATAGAAATATCCAAAAATCATGAAACCAGTTTTGAATGAAAGTAGACATGTAGATGTATCAACAAGCATGAGTAATTAGAAAATAGATAAGTATTGAGCATGCTTTAATCAGGTTACATTTCGGTGACCTAAAACATGCACAGTTATGGAAAACGATTTAATTCACATAGGATGCATAATGGAATTTGGGGGAAATAGGATCATTCGAAGCTAACATCATGCAGTATTTATGATAAATTTGCAAGGCATGTAATCGAGTATATACATGGATGGAAGTCAAACAAGATGGTTTGGGTACATGACAATGATAGAGATTAGAGTATTTAATACTCTCTCATGGAGCAACGAAAATTAGGAAAATCATGGGGTTTTCAAAGATGGATGCATGGGATACCTATGGCCGAAGTTAATCGATTTGTGCTTGAGAGATTGCCTACCTGTTTGTGCTGTAAGAAAACCTAGGGTTTAAGACGAAGTAGAAGATGAAAATCCCTTCTCCTCCAAGTCTTTCCTCCTCCTCTCCTCGTCCTCAGTCTCCTTTCCTCGCCTCCCAGAGCTTCAGCAACGTTCTAGGGTAGGCTGGAGACGAATTGAGGGTGTTTTGTATGGTTAAAGAGTCCTATAATCTTAAAACTCTCATCTTCTCTTCAAACTCCGAAATTCCATAATTATCAACCTAAATCCTAACATTTATCCACTAAATAGGTTAGATGAGAGGTCTAATCTCGTGAGTAATGGGTTAGGATGGGATGATGACTCCTTTTTAAGATAATTATAACTCATTTAGTCATTATCTCACCCTTATTTAATTTATTAATTAATTACCTCCAAAATTAGGCTAAAATATTTCTCATCCAAAGATGGGCGCTCTTCACAATTAGGCCCATTCTTTTATGTTTAGACCATTAATATAACCCATCTTTTAATTTAGTTTAATGGACTGATTTAATTCTCTTTATTTCAATTTAATCATCTTTTATTTTAATTTAATACTATTTATCATATTTATTAATTAATTTTTGTTTTATTTAAGATTTAAAAATTCGGAGTTGGTACATGACGTGGGGGGGGGGTTAGATTAATGGAGTTAATTTTTGAAGAAATGAGACAAAAAAAGATTAAAGGGGGTTTGGATATCCCACTTATTTAAGAAGGTTAAAGTTAACCCCTTTTAACTTTTAACCTATTTTTTAGCGTAAAAAAGAGAGAGATTAAAAAGAGGATTAAACATTTCGATTAAAATAATGGGGATTTCTTAACCCTCCGTCAAATAGACTTGGTAGGAGGAGTGGAGAGTACTCCACCCTTTTTAGAGAGATAATTTTAATTCTCCTTAACCCTTTTTATCTCTAGACTCACCTAATCTTTCTCAAATTAATTTCAATTAAAATATATGAGTTAAAATAATAAAAAAAAACTTCTCATCTCTTAATAAATCGGTCTAAAAGAAGAAGGGGAGGTTAATGGCTTCTTATTCCACACGTTCGTACGCGTGGGGTTGCCATAGGAAGAAGAGTTTATATAGCTCCAGGGGCGAATGGAAGTGTAGGTGGGAGATTAGGAGGGGACGACTGCCGGTGAGATCAGGATGGCAGCGACCGGGACTCAAGCAGTAGACAAGGCGAAGATTACCGGCAGGCCACGGCTCCTGTGAAGTTCGACATCAAATTGGACAGTCTACTTTAGATAACTCACAATTTGATCTTCTTAAATTTAAATCTATATATCCTTTTCCCAGGATCTGTTTTCAAAGAAGACTATAACACAAGAGTACTAAATCAATTGAGGTAATAAACACTGGAATTTATAATTAAAACAAATGATTATTTCAGTATAAATATTAATTAGTTCGATGAGTTAATTAATGTTAAGCAGCTTCGTGTCGCCAATATAATTACCAATCTTTTTTTTATATTTAAAGTTTGGGAATCCTCTCATAACTTAGATGCATGCTCCAGGTGGACCGAGTCAATGGCGGATAATGTACGGCATGGCTCGGCAATCTATCATAAGGTCGACGTCTACGTCAATAAAGAATATGAGATCTTGAGAACCCGCCCCTTTGGGGTGATGCATGGGGTCGACGTCTACGTCAATCTTCATGTTCTTGCTAAACTAGTCAGCTTCCGAGACTAAAGCTGTAAATAGAACTCAATTTTTTACAATTTGATTTGATTTAAAAAAAATCAAATTATTAATTTTAAAATTGAAAAATATTATTGATAGTTTATTGAAATTAGTATTAAGATATTTCGATAAATTATCAAAATTAAAACATAATTAGAATAAAAAAAATAATATTATTATTCTGATAAATTATCTATAAATTCAAAATATAAAATCATATTAACCGTATGAAAATAGTCAAAATGAAAATGAAATCAAAATTAATTATTTTCATTTTATCAGAATCAAATTAAAATTACATTTCAATTACTAAAATTAAAATTAAAATAACTAATATTTCGATTTCAAACCGCAGCGCGACCGGCCGGTTGCTCTACCTGAGCCACAGTCATAATGAGTCGGCTCTGGAGCTACATACATGTAGCAGCCTCCCGGTGAGGCAGCTGAGTTTTCTTGGGAACCAAGTTCACGAATGGTATTGTTGTGATCAAAAGGATCGACCGGGAAGAATCATTTGTGCCGTTTGAATTATGTTTTTTGTCGTTGCAAATATTCTTCACAAGCATACTTCAAATTATAACCTCAAGGATATGTGCACCCACAAGGAAAAGCGGGATTACCGACGGATATTTCCGACGGATTTATTGCCGTCGGTATTTCCGACGGATATTCCGACGGAACTATATCTGACGGAAAATACGTCCGAAAATTCGACGGAAATTAATCCGTCGGAAATATCCGTCGGTAATTCAAGAATACCGACGGATATTCCGACGGATATATTTCCGTGGTAAATCCTCTACACCTCCCGCCAACGTAAACCCCCCCCTCTTTCCCTCTCCCGCCTTCTTTTCCCTCTCTCCCGCTCTCTCTCTCTCTTCTCTCTCTCTCTCTCTCTCTCTCTCTCTCTCTCTCTCTCTCTCGCTCTCGCCCCCGGTCGCCGACGACGGTCGCCGCCGCCGCCGCTCGCCTTCGCGGTCGCCGCTCTCCGCCGGTCGCCGCCGTCTCGCCGCCTGCCGCCGCTCGCCGCCGGCGCTCCCTTCCGGTGAGTAGCTCTCCCCACCCCCACCCCCGCCACCGTCTCCTCCGGCCTCCCCCCACCCGGCCCCCCCCTCCCCCCCTGTGCGATCCCCACTCTCCCCCTGCCTCGGCCCCCTCCCCCCACACCCGGCCCACCTCCCCCCCTGCGGCGGTCCCCCCTACTCCCCCCACCGGCCCCCTGCACTCAGCCCCCCT
The DNA here is from genome assembly GCA_014218235.1 of Colocasia esculenta. Classification (NCBI taxonomy): domain Eukaryota; kingdom Viridiplantae; phylum Streptophyta; class Magnoliopsida; order Alismatales; family Araceae; genus Colocasia; species Colocasia esculenta. Next base: position 65,128,358 of record CM024764.1, on the reverse strand, counting down.
CCCCCTTTGCACTCAGTCACCCCCTCCCCCCCCACCCGGCCCCCCACCTCCCCTTCCCTCACCCCCCCACCCGGCCCCCCTTCCCCTGCACTCAGCCCCCCTCCCCCCCTCCCCCCCCCACCCGGCCCCCCCCATCCCCTTCCACACCCCCCCCACCCGGCCCCCCTTCCCCCTGCACTCAGCCCCCCACTCCCCCTTTGCACTCAGCCCCCCTCCCCCCCACCCGGCCCCCCTTCCCTTGCACTCAGCCCCCCTCCCCCTTTGCACCTCAGCCCCCCTCCCCCCCCCGGCCCCCCTCCCTTTCCCACCCCCCCACCCGGCCCCCCTTCCCCTGCACTCAGCCCCCCTCCCCCCCACCCACCCCCCCCTCCCCTTCCCACCCCCCCACCCGGCCCCATTCCCCTGCACTCAGCCCCAAACGACAGGGTTTTACGAGTTGGAGGTTATTTTGTGAAAGGGAAAGATTTGGAGCACACTCTTGTAAGAGAGTGCGTATATGTACCATCTTATCATTGAATATCTATTGTATCAAAATACCTAATTAAAAAATGATATGTATGTTCATCAGTTCTACGTAATGTCTTTCAAAATTTTTGATTGTGTAATGGGTATGATTTGGATATATGTGATTACCTAACACTCTTGAGTCAGTTAACGGATTAATTTTGGGTTCTAATTGGAGAATGATTACTAAAGATTAAGTTGGTGTTATTTCAAAAGACTTAAGTACCACTGTGTGGAATCAGCCACCCTCTGTCGGTAGAATTCTAGCTTTTTTTTTTTAAAATATAGGTGAATGTGATGGAGAGAGATGGCAAGAAGGAAAGGAGAGATCACCTAGTTAAGTAGAAGTGTACTACATGAAACTGAGGGAAACGTAGATCTGCCGATCCTCGAGTCCAACAAATTTCATAAGTTTCTTTTCAATGCTCAGATTAATCAACTGATATGATATGTAGTTAATGCACAACTAATAGTTTAAACTGTTTGGATAGATTTCAAATCCTGTTTATTCTAAGTTGGACTGACGTGCTATTATTTTTTTCATATTCCTGGCACTTGATACCAAATTGGCCAACCTGGGTATGGAGTACCTAGTAGCCATAGCAGTATCGCATTCATCAAACATCTTTATCAGGGAGCTGTCCCCCTCAATAAAAATGTCCCCTAAACTTAACACTAATAAAATAACAGAGATAATTGCGTACTCTCAAAATCTTTCAAATCCTTTTTTTTATATCCCCATATGCTTTATATAATATCAGAATAAGTAATGTGTCCCGCTTGTGTATTCCTTGTATGGCATTACCGTTAGAGTAGAAAGAATATTTTATTAGGAATATAAAATTAAGACATTCTCACCAAAAAGATAACTACAAGTAATGCATTTTAGGTCATATGGACTGCCATTCTTTCAAGGGTTCTCAAATTAAATAAAAAAACGAGAGAAAGGATAAGATGGGGAGGAGAACAGAGAAGCCCTAAAAATTAGTATGCGAAATAATCTCAATATATACATGAGCTTAACTATCTTCTCCAAACCCCAAATGGGGCTATCTAGAATCTTACGGAAACAATGAACGTCTTATGATGGCAACGACCGTTTTGTACCAGAACAAAATTGACAATAAGAAACAAAGACACATTAGTAATATGCCAAACTGAACTCGTCTACTCAGCTCATCTCAGCTCAAGGTTAAAATCTCGCCACTCTAATAAGATATACATCCCAATTTAGGAAAACAAAATTAGTACGAACTCTTCCTTCTAGACATTAGTTTAGTTTACGCTTAATTGTTCACTTTAAGTTTAATGATTAGTATTACACTTCTTATTTGAATGTATTTGCTTATTATTGCACTTGATTTATGTAATTTTATTACACTTGATTAGTATTGTAGTTTTTACATTTATAGTAATTAATCAGCTTATTACTTTGAAGAATTAAAAGTTAAAACCATGGGGAGCAGACTTCGGTTTCATGGGTCTCATACCCATGTTCTCAATAAACTTAAAATATTTTATATCTTGTTTACAATAAGTTTCATGTTGGGAGTTTTGGCCAAAACTAATTAGAACGCATGATTATAGGGCTTTCCACAAAATCGTGATTCTCCATATAAAATGCCAATTCTGATTGACTTCGCGACCCACTATGTGGATGCCAATTCTGCTTAATTGGTGGCACACACTATGGACTATGTTCTTAATTATATTCAAAGCTTTTGGTAAATTAAGTTATTTATTATTTATCTTGCTCGCTGTTATTTTTTTACGCTTGACATGAAAATAAACAATGCAATGACTTTCTTTGTTAAACATATTGTTTACTTTCACAAATTCACACTGCAAGTTAATCATTCAACATTCGTATGTTTATTTGTAGCCATTTGAGAGATTTTTTCATATTTACCATATTATGATTTAATTTATATTTTAAATTACTCATGAATAAAATGTTATTAATTTTTTTTGTAATTAGTGATGAGAGTTCGCGATTGGAAATTAGACTCAAAGAAGAACAAATGTCCAACGTATCAAAGTACTTGTTTGTTTGAACGTAAAATATTTCCGCTCGATATTCGAAGATTGCATGATGGTTTACTTTTGGTGAAAGAGAAGATGACGAAAATCATAAAGATTATTCGGAAAAAGAGAAAGACAAAGTTTAGAAAATAATAGTGGATTATCTGTTATTGTTCAAGATGAAAAAGGAGTGCGATATTCTGTAATCTTACGACGCAGTTGGTGTGCTAGTATGTACATGTTTATTGGAAAAGACTGGTGTAAATTTGTGAAAAATAATTGTGTCAAAGAATTTGACATTCTCAAAGTTATGTCTTCCCATTATGTACGAAGAGATGTATTTGGCAAACTATTTTTAGGGATATCAGTGGTTAGTTCACTCCCTAGGAAATCTACTGAGAAGCTGATGAATAAAGAGCCGATCAAGTGGTGGTGGCCTAATATGAAGACATCACGGTTTGTGTTGTTTTTAATGTTCAATACCATTAAGTATTTATATAGTGCTCAAATTTATTTGATATTCATGTATGTTTACTCTTCATTTATTTTTACGTCAATGCTTTATTTCACCCATTAGCTCTGGGACTCTCCATATAACGTATGTACGGTACCGTGACATGACATTTAATATGTAGGAAAAATGTCGGAAAATCGGTCATGAATGTACCGTGGAATAGTGAATGGAGTTGTGACCTAGGAGTTTAAAGACGGAGTTGACAGTTTTATTGAGTTTGCATTGAGTAATACATCAGTAGCAGTTGATCCGATGGGTAACATCCGATGTCCGTGTTCGGCTTGTAAGAACAGAAAGTGGATATCGACATGGGATGTGCAGCATCATCTGTATACGAGAGGATTTGTTGGCCATTATGAGTTATGGTCGTGTCATGGTGAGTTGAATATTCAGTCGTCTGCACCAGCTAATTACTTTGCCTCCACAAGTACGTACGTAGACATGGTTGTCGATGCTGCTGGTCCGGAGTTCAATATTCATGAAGATCAAACAAATGAAGAAGTGCCGAATGATACAGCTCAGAGATTTTATCAGTTACTTCGAGATGCTGATGAGCCATTATGGGATGGTTGTGAGAAGCATACACGGTTGTCTACAGTGTCGCAGCTATTGAATTTGAAATCTGAATTTCATATGAGCGAGAGTTGTTTTGACCGGCTTCTCTTACTGGTCAAGAGCATGCTTCCTCAATCAGAGAGGTTACCTGCTGACTTTTACCGTGCGAAGAAGATGGTGAATGATTTGGGGCTTGGTTTTATGAAAATTGATGCATGTCCGAATCACTGTATGCTGTACTACAAAGAGGATGCAGATAAGACATCATGCTGTATTTGTAAGCATGATAGGTTCAAGCCCAAGAGAGGGGACAAGTCAAAGCAGAAGGATGTTCCGTATAAGTCATTGCGGTACTTTCCTATCACACCCAGATTGCAGCGATTGTTCATGTCCTCGAGGACAGCTGGACATATGACATGGCATGCGGAAAGAGTCCGTCGCGACGAAGGTGAAATGAGTCATCCTGCGATGGTGAAGCTTGGGCTCATTTTAGCCGTACTCATCCTTACTTCTCAAGGGATCCACGCAGCGTACGGCTTGGTTTATGCACAGATGGTTTCAATCCTTTCGGAGGCTCGGTGGCATCTTACTCATGTTGGCCAGTATTCTTAACACCGTATAACCTTCCGCCAGGCATGTGCATGAAGCGTGAGAATCTGTTCCTTTCATTGCTGATTCCGGGTCCAAAAAGTCCAGGAAAGAATATAGACATATATCTCAGACCGTTGATTGATGAGATGAAATTGTTATGGTCAGATGGTGTGCAGTCTTATGATGCATCCAGAAAAGAATTTCAATCTGAAGGCTGCATTAATGTGGACAATAAGTGACTTTCCAGCCTACGAATGTTATCTGGCTGGAGCACACATGGGAGGTTGGCATGTCCTTATTGCATGGAGGATTCTAAATCATTTGTGTTGAAATCTGGGGGAAAATCTTGTTGGTTCGATTGTCATCGGCGGTTTCTACCCAGTGACCATCCTTTCCGAAAGCAAAAGGATTCTTTTATTAAAAATACAACTGTGATGGAGGAGGTAGATATGGAACGGGTGTCTGGTGGAAATATGGCGAGGCGGGTCCAGAACTTATCGACTGTAACACAACTGGCTGGTAGTACCCGACAAATCCCTGGCTTTGGGAAGGATCACAATTGGTGAAGCAAAACATTTTTTGGGAATTGCCTTATTGGTCAACACTTTTGATACGTCATAACCTAGACGTCATGCATATAGAGAAGAATGTTTTTGATAATGTGTTCAACACAGTTATGGACGTCAAAGGTAAAACGAAGGATAACGTCAAGGCACGGATCGATTTGAAAGTACTTTGCAAACGTCCAGAACTAGAGCTACAGCATGTTCAAGGAAGGTGGTGCAACCTAAAGCTGCATATGTGCTTGGGGCCAGACAGATTAAGGAAGTGTTGCAATGGTTAAAGCAATTGAGATTTCCGGATGGATATGTCTCGAATATTGCGCGTTGTGTAAATGTCAACGAGGGAAAAATATACGGAATGAAGAGTCATGACTGCCATGTTTTCATGCAAAGACTGATGCCTATGCTTTTCGTGAGTTGTTGCCGAAACAAATATGGGGAGCAATGACTGAGCTGAGTCAATTCTTCAGGATTTTATCTGCATCAGAACTCAAAATTCATGACTCATGACTTGCAAAATATAGAGCAAAATATAATTCAGACAGTCTGCAAATTAGAGAAGATATTTCCTCCAGCATTCTTTGATTCAATGGAGCACCTGATCATCCATTTACCATATGAGGCAAGGGTCGGAGGACCAGTACAATTTCGATCGATGTATCCGTTTGAGAGGTATATTTCTACATCTCAATTTATTGCCATTACGACGATCTTTTATATTACTTATGTATGTATTTGAATTATTGTCGTAGGTGCATGCACGATCTTAAGATGAAAGTCCGTAACAAAGCACAAGTTGAGGGCTCCATTACTCAGGCGTACCTCATTGAGGAGATATCGAACTTCTGTTCGATGTACTTTGACACGGAAATACGAACCCGACGCACTCAACCTCCACGTAATGATGATGGTGGAGATTCGGAGGTGTCAGACCGACTCTCTGTATTCAAGTGTGCCGGACGGGCGTTCGGATCTTCATCTACTCGCGCACTCCAAGACAGAGAGTTGGTAGCTGCGGAGATCTACGTGTTCATGAATTGCGAAGAACTAGACCCTTACATTCAGTAAGCTCTCCACACTTATTCGTCATCATTTGCGTGCATTACTGCAGAACCTAACGGTTGTGTGACATTTACATTGCAGAGAGTTTGACTCGGTCATATTGCGACGGAATCCACGTCTAACTTACGTGCAGGTTGAAAAGGAACGGGAGAAGTCTTTTCCTACTTGGTTAAGATCTCGAGTATGTGTCTATTATTTGAAACATAAGTGTTATGTTTTTTTCAGACTGAGTTGAAGTCATTTATTCAATGTTTGTTTATTTATCTCATAATAGGTTGAACAAGGCTTCATTCCCGATTCTAGAGTACAACAGATTAGTTTTGGCCCCTCGAAGATTGTACGTGTCTATCCAGGCTACATTGTGAATGGATACAGATTTCACACGAGAGATTATGGACGGAATAAGTCTACGATGAACAGCGGCGTATGTGTGAAGGGAAGTGCCTATAATGAAAATGAAATTGACTATTATGGCATTCTCGAAGAAGTCATTGAACTGCAATTTTGGGACAAGACAACAATGTATTTCTGTTCAAGTGTCATTGGTTTGACCCGACATCTATTCGTCATGACACAACATATGGATTAATCGATGTGAAGCATAAGTCCAAATTGAGTACATATGAGCCATTCATCCTGGCGGCACAAGCCCAACAAGTTTATTATTCAAATTATACATCCCTCAAATTAAGAGATTGGTGGGCTGCATGTAGAGTGAAATCAAGACTATTCCCTGAGTATGAGCTTCTCCCGACTGATGATGAGCTCGAAGGTGTTAATGACAACTTTTTCCAATCAGATCGGAGTGACGCACGAGAGTTGGCAGCTTCTACGCAGTACAATGTTCATGATATAATGAAACAATTTCCTTACATAAGGATAACGAACAAGAAGAAGTTGACCCAAATGTCGCTGAGCGGGAGGTGGAGTCTGATGTGGAGGAAGACTCCCAAGATGATGAGGATGAATTCCAGGATGATGATGAAGATGATGCTGAATTAAACATGTCTTCAGCATCTGATGATGAATATAGATAATATACTGCATATTTTGTAAGAAATTGGTGTTGTTGTTCATTACATGTTCATAATAAATTGCTACTTCAAATTGAGTGCTGATGACTTGCTATATCTTTATTTGTATCAATAGAGATATGGTACGTGGAGGACGCAGTCGGAGGGTTGCCACGTCCGTTGGCAGAGGGACTGCCTCCGCGTCCACGTCTGCCTCCAGGTCCGCGACAGGTATATGCATATGTACACAAAAAACCATATGGGTTATATTGTTTATATTGATTTCACGAGAACTAACGTACATACAACTTTACAAGGACTGCCTCCCCGTCCACGCCCGTCGTCCCAGCGACATGTAATTTTCTATATTGTTATTTATTAAATTCATAATTTCTAATGTGTATGAAATTTTGCAGGGACTGTCTCCCCGTCCACGCCCGTCGTCCCAGCGACAGGTAAATTTCTATATTGTTGTTTATTTGAAATTCATAATTTCTAATGTGTATGAAATTTTGCAGGGAATGCCTCCCCGTCCACGCCCGTCGTCCCAGCGACAGGTAATTTTCTACATTGTTGTTTATTTGAAATTCATAATTTCTAATGTGTATGAAATTTTGCAGGGACTGCCTCCCCGTCCACGCCTGTCGTCCCAGCGACAGGTAAATTTCTATATTGTTGTTATTTGAAATTCATAATTTCTAATGTGTATGAAATTTTGCAGGGAATGCCTCCCCGTCCACGCCCGTCGTCCCAGCGACAGGTAATTTTCTACATTGTTGTTTATTTGAAATTCATAATTTCTAATGTGTATGAAATTTTGCAGGGAATGCCTCCCCGTCCACGCTACCTTCGTCTTCTTCCTCACCACAAGGTAAATATATGTTTCAATAGATTAGTATGTTTGGTCTCTTGTAATTTATACAATAAAAGTGTACTAAATTGTTTTCAACAGAGGTGGAGAGCCAGCATCCAGCAGCTGAGGAGGGGCCTCAGCTACCAGGACGACAACCATGCTGGATCTCAGGGTAAAGTTCATCATCTCAGTGTTACTGTATTTGTTATTTAGGATATACATTTCATGTAGAAAATTAATGTGGAATTGCAGGGGGAAGATAGATCCCAGTCCTGCTTCCCGCTATATTACGACGTTGATCCACGCACATATTCCAGGACCAGTGGATGCATGGAGAGACTTCCCGGTGCCAGTCCGGGATTTATTATTTGACATGTTTACGGTATTTTTATTTTTTAGAAGAGTTGAAGTCATTTATTCAATTATTATTAATTTAGGTTTATTGCAGAACGTTGATTAATTTTATTTCTTTACAGCGGAGGTTCGGGTTCACGAGACCCGAGGATCTCCCTCGGGCTCGAGCCGTCTGGGAGATTACGGCCCAGACTAATTTAAGAAAGTCGATGTGGGAGGCACGGGACAAGGCAATCAAGACCACAGGGAACCGGGATCCTATGGCTTGGGTGGATTACGGCCCTGTTTGGCTACGGACGGACTATTGGGAGTCCCTTTGCGCGCGTTGGGCTGCTGGACCATGGCAGCAGCGGTCACAGGCGGCAATACGCAACAGAGCAACTCACCGGAGAAGAATGTGCATACTAGTGGATCCGTATCTTATGCGACCCACAGTCAAAAATTGGTAAGTATTTTATTGTTCGATTCATATATACATATGGATTATTATTGTGAGACTAACTAATTTTGTTGAATTCTAAGCATCACGACCTGGAGCGTGCCCCTACTTTCCGCGAGTTATTTGACCGGACTCATAAGCGGAAGGGGACGGATGACTATGTTACCGAGAGTGCCCGCACGATTGCTGTAAGTCAAGCTTTAAATTATGAATTCAATTATGATATTAAAGTAATTTGTTTTCAATAATTTAATTTTAAATTATTTTACAGGAGACGTACGACAGGACGATGGCGGAGCGCTACACAGAGGGCACTCCCCAGCCAGATTTGGATGCGGACGCTTGGGTCGAGGCAGCGGGAGTGCAGAGGAAGGGTCGAGTGTACGGCTTTGGGGACAGCCTGGATACTCATCGAGTGTTGTCCTCATATGCCAGTTCGATCGCTTCTCCGGCACACGCGAGTTCATCTTCTGCGCCGCCCGTCAGTGGTGTAGAGGACATTAGAGGCATCATTCGGGAGGAGCTACGTACAGAGCTACAGACGCAGTGGGAAGAGCTACAGACGCAGCGGGTACAGCTACAGGCGCAGCAGGTACAGATAGAGACGCAGCGGCTACAGCTACAGACGCAGTTCAGCGATATGGTTCAGCAGTTCATGTCAATAATGCAGGGAGTACGCCCCACACAGCCAGCAGCTCAGGTCAGTATTAGTATTAATTTCATATACTTAGGATTGGGCCGGCGTCCAACACGACCGGTGGGTTAAAGTAACGTATAGAAACTGACGGAATCTAATTTGGATCCCCGGATTGGTTGGGCATTCAAAGGACCGATCTAAAAACACGGTCAACCATATATAAATGGTTAAAACACGCAACCCGGGGGTCCAAAATCCCAAATAGGGATCGGATCGGCGTGCCGTTTTCTCCGACACGACCGGGTGGGTTAAAGTGACATGTGGGAACTGACGGAATCCATTTGGATCTCCGGATTGGGTTGTGCATTCAAAAGACGGATCTAAAAACACCCAAGTATATATAAAAGGTTAAAACACACAACCCGGGGGTCCAAAATCCCAAATAGGGATCGGATCGACGTGCCGTTTTCTCCGACACGACCAGGTGGGTTAAAGTGACGTATGGGAACTGACGGAATCCAATTTGGATCTCCGGATTGGGTTGGGCATTCAAAAGACGGATCTAAAAACACCCAAGTATATATAAAAGGTTAAAACACACAACTCGGGGTCCAAAATCCCAAATAGGGATCGGATCGACGTGCCGTTTTCTCCGACACGACCGGTGGGTTAAAGTGACGTGTGGGAACTGACGGAATCCAATTTGGATCTCCGGATTGGGTTGGGCATTCAAAAGACGGATCTAAAAACACCCAAGTATATATAAAAGGTTAAAACACACAACCCGGGGGTCCAAAATCCCAAATAGGGATCGGATCGACGTGCCGTTTTCTCCGACACGACCGGGTGGGTTAAAGTGACGTATAGAAACTGACGGAATCCAATTTGGATTCCGGATTGGGTTGGGCATTCAAAGAACGGATCTAAAAACACCCAAGTATATATAAAAGGTTAAAACACACAACCCGGGGGTCCAAAATCCCAAATAGGGATCGGATCGACGTGCCGTTTTCTCCGACACGACCGGGTGGGTTAAAGTGACGTATAGAAACTGACGGAATCCAATTTGGATCCCCGGATTGGGTTGGGCATTCAAAGGACAGATCTAAAAACACGGCCAAGCATATATAAATGGTCAAAACACGCAACCCGGGGGTCCAAAATCCCAAATAGGAATCGGATCGGCGTGCCGCTTTCTCCGACACGACCGGGTGGGTTAAAGTGACGTGGGGAACTGACGGAATCAAATTTGGATCTCCGGATTGGGTTGGGCATTCAAAAGACGGATCTAAAAACACCCAAGTATATATAAAAGTTAAAACACACAACTCGGGGGTCCAAAATCCCAATAGGGATCGGATCGACGTGCCGTTTTCTCCAACACGACCGGGTGGGTTAAAGTAACGTATAGAAACTGACGGAATCTAATTTGGATCCCCGGATTGGGTTGGGCATTCAAAGGACCGATCTAAAAACACGGTCAACCATATATAAATGGTTAAAACACGCAACCCGGGGGTCCAAAATCCCAAATAGGGATCGGATCGGCGTGCCGTTTTCTCCGACACGACCGGGTGGGTTAAAGTGACATGTGGGAACTGACGGAATCCAATTTGGATCTCCGGATTGGGTTGTGCATTCAAAAGACGGATCTAAAAACACCCAAGTATATATAAAAGGTTAAAACACACAACCCGGGGGTCCAAAATCCCAAATAGGGATCGGATCGACGTGCCGTTTTCTCCGACACGACCAGGTGGGTTAAAGTGACGTATGGGAACTGACAGAATCCAATTTGGATCTCCGGATTGGGTTGGGCATTCAAAAGACGGATCTAAAAACACCCAAGTATATATAAAAGGTTAAAACACACAACTCGGGGGTCCAAAATCCCAAATAGGGATCGGATCGACGTGCCGTTTTCTCCGACACGACCGGGTGGGTTAAAGTGACGTGTGGGAACTGACGGAATCCAATTTGGATCTCCGGATTGGGTTGGGCATTCAAAAGACGGATCTAAAAACACCCAAGTATATATAAAAGGTTAAAACACACAACCCGGGGGTCCAAAATCCCAAATAGGGATCGGATCGACGTGCCGTTTTCTCCAACACGACCGGGTGGGTTAAAGTGACGTATAGAAACTGACGGAATCCAATTTGGATTCCCGGATTGGGTTGGGCATTCAAAGAACGGATCTAAAAACACCCAAGTATATATAAAAGGTTAAAACACACAACCCGGGGGTCCAAAATCCCAAATAGGGATCGGATCGACGTGCCGTTTTCTCCGACACGACCGGGTGGGTTAAAGTGACGTGTAGAAACTGACGGAATCCAATTTGGATCCCCGGATTGGGTTGGGCATTCAAAGGACAGATCTAAAAACACGGCCAAGCATATATAAATGGTCAAAACACGCAACCCGGGGGTCCAAAATCCCAAATAGGAATCGGATCGGCGTGCCGCTTTCTCCGACACGACCGGGTGGGTTAAAGTGACGTGTGGGAACTGACGGAATCAAATTTGGATCTCCGGATTGGGTTGGGCATTCAAAAGACGGATCTAAAAACACCCAAGTATATATAAAAGGTTAAAACACACAACCCGGGGGTCCAAAATCCCAAATAGGGATCGGATCGACGTGCCGTTTTCTCCGACACGACCGGGTGGGTTAAAGTGACGTGTAGAAATTGACGGAATCCAATTTGGATCCCCGGATTGGGTTGGGCATTCAAAGGACGGATTTAAAAACACCCAAGTATATATAAAAGGTTAAAACACACAACCCGGGGGTCCAGAATCCCAAATAGGGATCGGATCGACGTGCCGTTTTCTCCGACACGACCGGGTGGGTTAAAGTGACGTGTAGAAATTGACGGAATCCAATTTGGATCCCCGGATTGGGTTGGGCATTCAAAGGACGGATCTAAAAACACGGCCAAGCATATATAAATGGTCAAAACACGCAACCCGGGGGTCCAAAATCCCAAATAGGGATCGGATCGATGTGCCGTTTTCTCCGACACGATCGGGTGGGTTAAAGTGACGTGTAGAAACTGACGGAATCCAATTTGGATCCCCGGATTGGGTTGGGCATTCAAAGGACGGATCTAAAAACACGGCCAAGCATATATAAATGGTCAAAACACGCAACCCGGGGGTCCAAAATCCCAAATAGGAATCGGATCGGCGTGCCGTTTTCTCCGACACGACCGGGTGGGTTAAAGTGACGTGTGGGAACTGACGGAATCCAATTTGGATCCCCGGATTGGGTTGGGCATTCAAAGGACGGATCTAAAAACATGGCCATGCATATATAAATGGTCAAAACACGCAACCCGGGGGTCTAAAATCTCAAATAGGGATCGGATCGGCGTGCCGTTATCTCCGACACGACCGGGTGGGTTAAAGTGATGTGTAGAAACTGACGGAATCCAATTTGGATCCCCGGATTGGGTTGAGCATTCAAAGGACGGATCTAAAAACACGGCCAAGCATATATAAATGGTCAAAACACGCAACCCGGGGGTCCAAAATCCCAAATAGGAATCGGATCGGCGTGCCGTTTTCTCCGACATGACCGGGTGGGTTAAAGTGACGTATGGAAACTGACGGAATCCAATTTGGATCCCCGGATTGGGTTGGGCATTCAAAGGACGGATCTAAAAACACGGCCATGCATATATAAATGGTCAAAACACGCAACCCGGGGGTCTAAAATCCCAAATAGGGATCGGATTGGCGTGCCGTTTTCTCCGACATGACCGGGTGGGTTAAAGTGACGTGTGGGAACTGACGGAATCCAATTTAGATCCCCGGATTGGGTCGGACGTTCAATTGACGGATCTAAAAAACACCCAAGTATATTTAAAGCGTCAAAACACAACCCGGGGGTCCAAAATCCCAAATAGGGATCGGATCGACGTGCCGTTTTCTCCGACACGACCGGGTGGGTTAAAGTGACGTGTGGGAACTGACGGAATCCAATTTGGATCTCCGGATTGGGTTGGGTATTCAAAAGACGGATCTAAAAACACCCAAGTATATATAAAAAGTTAAAACACACAACCCGGGGGTCCAAAATCCCAAATAGGGATCGGATCGACGTGCCGTTTTCTCCGACACGACCAGGTGGGTTAAAGTGACGTGTAGAAACTGACGGAATCCAATTTGGATCCCCGGATTGGGTTGGGTATTCAAAGGACGGATCTAAAAACACCTAAGTATATATAAAAAGTTAAAACTCACAACCCGGGGGTCCAAAATCTCAAATAGGGATCGGATCGACGTGCCGTTTTCTCCGACACGACCAGGTGGGTTAAAGTGACGTGTGGGAACTGACGGAATCCAATTTAGATCTCCGGATTGGGTTGGGCATTCAAAAGACGGATCTAAAAACACCCAAGTATATATAAAAGGTTAAAACACACAACCCGGGGGTCCAAAATCCCAAATAGGGATCGGATCGACGTGCCGTTTTCTCCGACACGACCGGGTGGGTTAAAGTGACGTGTAGAAACTGACGGAATCCAATTTGGATTCCCGGATTGGGTTGGGCATTCAAAGGACGGATCTAAAAACACCCAAGTATATATAAAAGGTTAAAACACACAACCCGGGGGTCCAAAATCCCAAATAGGGATCGGATCGACGTGCCGTTTTCTCCGACACGACCGGGTGGGTTAAAGTGACGTGTAGAAACTGACGGAATCCAATTTGGATCCCCGGATTGGGTTGGGCATTCAAAGGACGGATCAAAAAACACGGCCAAGCCTATATAAATGGTCAAAACACGCAACCCGGGGGTCCAAAATCTCAAATAGGAATCGGATCGGCGTGCCGTTTTCTCCGACACGACCGGGTGGGTTAAAGTGACGTGTGGGAACTGACGGAATCCAATTTGGATCTCCGGATTGGGTTGGGCATTCAAAAGACGGATCTAAAAACACCCAAGTATATATAAAAGGTTAAAACACACAACCCGGGGGTCCAAAATCCCAAATAGGGATCGGATCGACGTGCCATTTTTTCCGACACGACCGGGTGGGTTAAAGTGACGTGTAGAAACTGACGGAATCCAATTTGGATCCCCGGATTGGGTTGGGCATTCAAAGGACGGATTTAAAAACACCCAAGTATATATAAAAGGTTAAAACACACAACCCGGGGGTCCAAAATCCCAAATAGGGATCGGATCGACGTGCCGTTTTCTCCGACACGACCGAGTGGGTTAAAGTGACGTGTAGAAACTGACGGAATCCAATTTGGATCCCCGGATTGGGTTGGGCATTCAACGGACGGATCTAAAAACACGGCCAAGCATATATAAATGGTCAAAACACGCTACCCGGGGGTCCAAAATCCCAAATAGGGATCGGATCGACATGCCGTTTTCTCTGACACGACTGGGTGGGTTAAAGTGACGTGTAGAAACTGACGGAATCCAATTTGGATCCCCGGATTGGGTTGGGCATTCAAAGGACGGATCTAAAAACACGGCCAAGCATATATAAATGGTCAAAACACGCAACCTGGGGGTCCAAAATCCCAAATAGGAATCGGATCGGCTTGCCGTTTTCTCCGACACGACCGGGTGGGTTAAAGTGACGTGTGGGAACTGACGGAATCCAATTTGGATCCCCGGATTGGGTTGGGCATTCAAAGGACGGATCTAAAAACACGGCCATGCATATATAAATGGTCAAAACACGCAACCCGGTGGTCCAAAATCCCAAATAGGGATCGGATCGGCGTGCCGTTTTCTCCGACACGACCGGGTGGGTTAAAGTGACGTGTGGGAACTGACGGAATCCAATTTGGATCCCCGGATTGGGTCGGACGTTCAATTGACGGATCTAAAAAACACCCAAGTATATTTAAAGCGTCAAAACACAACCCGGGGGTCCAAAATCCCAAATAGGGATCGGAACGTCGTGCCGTTTTCTCCGACACGACCGGGTGGGTTAAAGTGACGTGTGGGAACTGACGGAATCCAATTTGGATCTCCGGATTGGGTTGGGCATTCAAAGGACGGATCTAAAAACACCCAAGTATATATAAAAAGTTAAAACACACAACCCGGGGGTCCAAAATCCCAAATAGGGATCGGATCGACGTGCCGTTTTCTCCGACCCGACCAGGTGGGTTAAAGTGACGTGTAGAAACTGACGGAATCCAATTTGGATCCCTGGATTGGGTTGGGCATTCAAAGGACGGATCTAAAAACACCCAAGAAAATGATGGATCTAAAAATATTATTGTATTAAGTTTGAGAAATAATCACATGTTTTAAATTTTATTTTTGAAAATACTGTATTTCTTTTATTTATTATTAATGTTTCTCATTTTAATTTGTTTTAATATAGGATCAAGCTCCAGACGATGACGAGACAGGGACAGCAGACGATCCAGCAGATCTATGTTGATTTTTGTATTCAATATGCTATATGATTTATATTTATTGTATCTTATGATTTTATGTTGATTGTTAGTATTTGTTAAATTTATGAATATTGTAGCAGGTTTGACATTGTAGCAATGTATTTTTATTTGTTTATTTAAAAAAAAATATGAGTATTTTCCGACGGATTTGCCGACGGAAAAAGACCGTCGGTAATGCCGTCGGAAAATACTGACGGATTGGCCGACGGATAAGCATCCGTCGGAACGGATAAATTACCGACGACAAAATACCGTCGGCAAGTCCGTCGGGAAATACTGACAGATTGGCCGACGGATATGTATTCGTCGAAAATATACATTACCGACGGTTAAAGACCGTCGGTAATTCGGTCGGCAAATACTGACTCCTTTACCGACGGATGACATATGTCGGAGGTTTCGACTGAATTCCGACGGATTTTGCGTCCGTCTGAAAGTTCTGACCAATTATTCCCGACGGAAAGTTTCCGACGAGTGTTGGACGGAAAGCGGTCGGAAGGCGCCGTTTCCGACGGAATACCGACGGATTTCCGACGGATTCAGTCCGTCGGTAATCCCGTTTTTTCTTGTAGTGGTGTAAAAGTTCTATCATACGGTCTCCGATCGTCGGATTCATTTTAAAATCGTCAATGATATATGGCTCTGACGAGGTCAAATTAGGCTGTTTACGGGATCGCCCTAGCTATGACCTTCAAACAGAAGAAGAAAATTGGAAAAAGGAGAAGGCCTCAAGTGACTTTAGGCAGCGTTTGGAGAGCTAAGGTGAGATTATAGATTTTGAAAAGAATCTTACAATCTTAATGATTTTGCAAAAATATAAATATGCCATCATGACCTTCAAAATCTCATTTGGATCTTTTATTGGATTCTAGATTAAAAAAAGATATTTTACTTTATCACCCCTACCTTTTCTTGTAGAAAAGACAAGCATTAATGTCTTCTTATATTTTTTAATTTTTTAACCCTACACTTTCTTAAAATCTGTGCAGAATCCATGTTGAGATAGATTTGGAGAAAATCTGTAACGGCCCTCGATATTTATGTCCAATGAGGCTCCATTTCTAAGTCCGCCTCCCGCGATCGGACCGAAACTTCGCAAGGGATAACGTGCACAAGTGTCCAGTAAGAATATAAAAGACAACAACAACAGTATAAGACACAAGAAAGTACAAGTGCTCATATATGTATACAATAATGTACAATTGTCTCAATACATTATTATATGTCCAATAAAAGAGTACAACTACCTACGGCATACTCCGAGGGAGCACAAGCTCACACAACACAACTAACTCTACTACTAGTGGTACAAGTCTATCACAACGCCTCCACAAGCCACACAAAATCGGCTAACATTTGAAAAGAGCTATAAGGGAGAGAGCTTCAACAAGTCACAGGCTCAGCAGGGAAAACAACACCTGAAAGCTGAAGAGACCTCAACCCCAAAGGGTCTCACTGACAATACTGATAGCCAAACCATATTATGCTCGCAACAACCATGATTGAAAACAACTAAAACATAATCTCACCAGCTAACACAAATCTTGGAAGATAAAAGGAACAACATGACTAGCACAACACCACTAGTCCGCCCAACAACTGCAATGCCTACGCCACAAACCTCACAGGCAAACCACTGCCTAGGCTACTAGCTTCATAGATAACCCACTCATATAGGGTAATAGGACTAGCATCAGCATGCCAATCCACTGCGACTGAAACCACAAACGGAAGCTTACCCGAAGAAGGGTAAGATACAACAGGTGGAAGGTCACACCGCACGACTTCCATAAAACACAAGTCCACCTCAACCCTTGAAGAGGCTGGTACACAACGTACCCCGACACAAAGCTACCCACGAAGGGTACAGGTACCTACTACCACGAGATACCACAACCATAATTGTGCCACCACCAGGGCATACCCCATCGGTAAAATCTCAACCAACAAGTCACAACACACAAGCCATAACCAGTGGTAAAGCACGAGTCGGAAGGGAATGACGCCACCACACGGGAACGAACTACTGGTTCATGACGTCAGTATCCAACCTAGATAACACAGCACAAGAACCACCTCTTAGTCTCGTAGCCACGAGCCACACAGTCCAGCTATAGCTCCACAAGCACACAAAGTAAACCAACCAACAGTGGAGACCAACCAAACACCACACCTACAGATCACACAGCTACAGGTCCAAGCCTAACACTTTTAGGGACTCCTGCCCGAGCTCCCTAAAGTGAGGCACTGGAGACACAGGACTAGTTGGGCACCAGTACGTCTACTGGTGCCCGTCCCCCCATCCACGAGCGCGCTACAAGCGACTGCACACCCACAAACACAAGTCGCTGCCCTCAGTCATCTTTCCCTCATCCGAACGTACAACTCAAATGCCCTGAGCACAACGTGCCTGGCTCACACAAAACATGGGGTACCCGACTGAAGAGGTATTCCATAATAGGAGTCGGACTACTAGACTCGGCAAACACATAAACTACGATATATACTTATACAACCTTCATTTGTAAATCACGATATATATGTGTCAGGATTAGCTCGTCACCGGTCACCATGTGACTTTCCAGCTAACCTACACCGATACATATATAAACCACAATAACATATAATAATCGTGCTTGTCATTGGTCATCTCATGACCTCCATAGAAACATAAAACACAATGGATGTTAACTATAACCAACATAACCATTAACTAACCATACACTAACTTATGCCCCTACACATGCTTTACTAACATTCAATGACTCAAACCACATTAATTAATAACAAATAACCAAGGCTAGGTTCACACTGGAACCTCACTACCCAGCCTCGACAAACCGACCACTGAAGTTGAAACGCGATAGACACAGGCGTCACCTTTCAAATCGCGACGTCCTATCCAGACGCGATTCAAAGCCTAATGCGTCAAGGCCCAATATCGCGACAGAATTGCGATGGCCCGATACGTCGCTTTCATGCAATAACCGACAGTCGAAGTTCGAATCGCGATGATGCGATGCGTCGTGTCAAAGCCATTCGATACAAAACCTAATGGGAAACAGAAACGCGATGCCTCACCATGTCGCGTTCATGTCATTAATGCGACGGTGAGCCCCGTCATGTTTCAAACGCGATAGTGAGCTCAGGACACAGGCCGAACCCACCTTCTCCACGAAAAACCCACACATACATGATTCCAATACCAAACAAAAGCATTAAATAGGAAATCTACAATATGGCAAACCACCCTAACATGCTTTCCACCCTTTTAACCATTTAAATCAAACTAAAACAAGAGGGTAGTCTCCCTAGCAGCTGAACAAGCCTGAAGAACGCGGAAACCACCATATCGCCGGTGCATCCACGCTCTTGACACGCTCCTCGCGTGGACCCTGCACCGCACGAACCACCAAATGTCGAAAAATAGCACAGGAGGTGCCGCAGCAACCTCCCCTTCGCCTAGACAGAGCTCCTCCACTCTATCTGGGCGAAATAGAACAATTAAGACTCATTTCAAAATCGGGACATAGGCAGACGTCGCGTTTAACTCTTAAACGCGACAACCCTAACCGTCGCCAATCGAAGCCCAAATCACCGCTAAAACACAAAGGCAATTCTGTGAATCGCGACGGGAGAGACCATCGCATTTCAAAACGTAATGATATGCCCCGTCGCGTTCACAACAAGTGAACCAACATGCTATTTGGGTTGAAAGCTAAGGCCCACAATGCCCATAAAACACACACAAAAACCATAACCAAGGCTCAATGACCTCTTCTTGGTCAAGAGCACCACACATACAACCTGTTAAACCGGATCCGAAGGATCATGCTATTACATTACTATCACCTAAAAAGAAATATCATCCTCGACATTCAAAACGAAACTACGCAAGCCAGACTATCACCTAAAAAGAAATAAAGCCATATACAAAACAAGTAGGATACACTTTCTCTGCACTTGCCTTTCAATCCACTCTACATTGGCTGACTCAATATGTTCATTTCTGTGCCTGTTCTACTTTTTCTTTCTCTTTAATTCCTTTCATAGATGTTTTACTCTTTGTGTCAATCTACCTTTCTTTACCTTTCAACTATAAGCGATTCCACCTTGCTGTTGGCGCTTTATCTCCTTGGACTCAACCTGCTTCCACATTTTCCCTGGTTGTGTTTAAAACTTTTCTTTCTGAGCTGCTTCACTTGCTTGAAACTCTTTATCATAAACTGCCACCCTGAAGTGCTCTGCCATGTAAAACCATCTTTAAATTCTCAAATTTCCCGGTGCCTTTACATTATCTGCCTGTCATTACCAACTATTACTCTGCCTCATCTTTATTTATATTCTCAATTGCCAATTTCACAAATACCATCTTTGAATTTCCTACCTCTTCATATTGTTCTGCTCACGCTACTTAACTCATATCTGACTAAAAATCACTGCCTCTTTAGTTAATTGTGCAAAAATCCTTAAACTTTCCTTTAATTAAGCAAACCTGGGATAACCTGTGAATATTAAATCCTCCATACTTCTGTTGCGCTACTTTGATTACACTGGATACCTGGCAAAATATCCTACAAATTCTGCCCTTATTATTATTACCTTCAATTACTTTTCATTTTCACTATTACTCTGACTCCAACTGGACTCAATTCTAACTTTACTTGCTTCTCAAATCATCTTGCTCAATCAATTAACACTGGAAAAAAAAGACTGGAATTTCTGAACTGCTTTTCTTAATATTTCAATTATGGTTGTGCCACATACTTAAATTCTGAGTTCTACCATATCACTACTGATATACATTGCTCTTCATATACCTTTCTTGCTTTAAATCATATTCTCTGGCCAATTATTCACATTATATCCACAACCTTTCAAAATATTCTTTAAATGATCAGCTTTTGTTCTCACATCAAATTTTGAAATACCTTTATACACTACAAGAAAAAACGGCTATTCGATCTCTATTCAGTCTCTAAACAGTTCAGAGACCGAATAGCGACTGAATAGAGACCGAACTTGTCGGTGAACAATTTCTGGTCACAAATCTGTGACCAAAAAAGTTCGGTCACTATTCGGTCACTAATTAGTGACCGAATAGTCACCGAAGCACTTCAGTCGCTAAAAGTGTACATCAGAGACCGAATAATTTCGGTCACAATTCGGTCTCTGATATAGCGACCGAATTAAGACCGAAATTATTCGGTCTCAAATAGAGACCGAATTCATCAGTCACAATTCGGTCCCTGATATAACGACCGAATTGAGACCGAAATTATTCGGTCTCAAATAGAGACCGAATTTATCAGTCACAATTCGGTCCCTAATATAGGGACCGAATAGAGACCGATGCGTTCGGTCTCTATTTGAGACCGAATAATTTCGGTCTCAATTCGGTCGCTATATCAGGGACCGAATTGTGACTGATTTTTTTCAGTCACTAATCGGTCTCTGTTTTGTATTTTTTTTTTAATTTATAAATTTTTACCAAAATAACCTGTGTAAATAAAACAACGTCCACAACAATAATAGATATCCACAATACAACACAGTAAATGACCACAAACAACAATAATAAAAATATTCACAACACAATAATAAAATAAAAATGTCCACAATAATAATATAAAGTCCACATGAACAATAAAAATATACACAACATCATAATAATAAACTATCCACAACAACAATACAAATGTCAATAACAATAAGAATAATAGTGAAATGGAAATCATGAATCATCCTCCTCGTCCTCGTGCTCGTCTCCTCCCACGCCACTCGCTGAAGGAACCTACAATACATATATAACAATAATAAGTTAAAATTGAATATTATTAGAAACAATAAAATATTTAAATTTACAAAAAAATCGGAGGCCAATCGGATGAGTATTTCTAATTTTAAACCCTTAAACGTAAGTTAATCATTTTTAATATAAACTGACTTGTTGATTGTAAGTTTGAGGCATCGAGCTAAAACCGGGAGTCCGAATTGAACTCCGTCAGTTTCCACAAGTCACATTCATCGCCGTGGCCGTGCTGGAAAAATCCGGAGGCCAATCAGATGAGTATTTCTAATTTTTAACCCCTAAACGTAAGTTCTTCATTTTTAATCTAAACTGACTTGTCGAATGTAAGTTTGAGACGTCGACCTCAAACCGGGAGTCCGAATTGAGCTCCGTCAGTTTCCACAAGTCACATTCATCACCCTGGCCGTGCTGGAAAAAACCGGAGGCCAATCGGATCAGTATTTCTAATTTTGAAGCCCGAAACCTACCTAAATTCTTCATCTTTAATGTAAACTGACTTGTCGAATGCAAGTTTGAGGCGTCGACCTCAAACCGGGAGTCCGAATTGAACTCCATCAGTTTCCACAAGTCACATTCATCGCCGTGGCCGTGCTGGAAAAAACCGGAGGCCAATCAGATGAGTATTTCTAATTTTGAACCCCTAAACGTAAGTTCTTCATTTTTAATCTAAACTGACTTGTCGAATGTAAGTTTGAGACGTCGACCTCAAACCGGGAGTCCAAATTGAGCTCCGTCAGTTTCCACAAGTCACATTCATCACCCTGGCCGTGCTGGAAAAAACCGGAGGCCAATCGGATGAGTATTTCTAATTTTGAACCCCGAAACCTACCTAAATTCTTCATCTTTAACGTAAGTTAATCATTTTTAATGTAAACTGACTTGTTGATTGTAAGTTTGAGGCGTCGAGCTAAAACCGGGAGTCGGAATTGAACTCCGTCAGTTTCACAAGTCACATTCATCGCCGTGGCCGTGCTGGAAAAAACCGGAGGCCAATCAGATGAGTATTTTTAATTTTGAACCCCTAAACGTAAGTTCTTCATTTTTAATCTAAACTGACTTGTCGAATGTAAGTTTGAGACGTCGACCTCAAACCGGGAGTCCGAATTGAGCTCCGTCAGTTTCCACAAGTCACATTCATCACCCTGGCCGTGCTGGAAAAAACCGGAGGCCAATCGGATGAGTATTTCTAATTCTGAACCCCGAAACCTACCTAAATTCTTCATCTTTAATGTAAACTGACTTGTCGAATGCAAGTTTGAGGCGTCGAGCTAAAATCGGGAGTCCGAATTGAACTCCATCAGTTTCCACAAGTCACATTCATCGCCGTGGCCGTGCTGGAAAAAACCGGAGGCCAATCAGATGAGTATTTCTAATTTTGAACCCCTAAACGTAAGTTCATCATTTTTAATCTAAACTGACTTGTCGAATGTAAGTTTGAGACGTAGACCTCAAACCAGGAGTCCGAATTAAGCTCCGTCAGTTTCCACAAGTCGCATTCATCACCCTGGCCGTGCTGGAAAAAACCGGAGGCCAATCGGATCAGTATTTCTAATTTTGAACCCCGAAACCTACCTAAATTCTTCATCTTTAATGTAAACTGACTTGTCGAATGCAAGTTTGAGGCGTCGAGCTAAAATCGGGAGTCCGAATTGAACTCCATCAGTTTCCACAAGTCACATTCATCGCCGTGGCCGTGCTGGAAAAAACCGGAGGCCAATCAGATGAGTATTTCTAATTATGAACCCCTAAACGTAAGTTCTTCATTTTTAATCTAAACTGACTTGTCGAATATAAGTTTGAGACGTCGACCTCAAACCGGGAGTCCGAATTGAGCTCCGTCAGTTTCCACAAGTCACATTCATCACCCTGGCCGTGCTGGAAAAAACCAGAGGCCAATCAGATGAGTATTTCTAATTTTGAAGCCCGAAACCTACCTAAATTCTTCATCTTTAATCTAAACTGACTTGTCGAATGCAAGTTTGAGGCGTCGACCTCAAACCGGGAGTCCGAATTGAACTCCATCAGTTTCCACAAGTCACATTCATCGCCGTGGCCGTGCTGGAAAAAACCGGAGGCCAATCAGATGAGTATTTCTAATTTTGAACCCCTAAACGTAAGTTCTTCATTTTTAATCTAAACTGACTTGTCGAATGTAAGTTTGAGACGTCGACCTCAAACCGGGAGTCCGAATTGAGCTCCGTCAATTTCCACAAGTCACATTCATCACCCTGGCCGTGCTGGAAAAAATCGGAGGCCAATCGGATGAGTATTTCTAATTTTGAACCCCGAAACCTACCTAAATTCTTCATCTTTAATGTAAACTGACTTGTCGAATGCAAGTTTGAGGCGTCGACCTAAAATCGGGAGTCCGAATTGAACTCCGTCAGTTTCCACAAGTCACATTCATCGCCGTGGCCGTGCTGGAAAAAACCGGAGGCCAATCAGATGAGTATTTCTAATTTTGAACCCCTAAACGTAAGTTCTTCATTTTTAATCCAAACTGTCTTGCTTAACAAAAAATTGTGCGTCGATCAACCCAAATGAAAGTTAAAATAACTTGCCTGTGGAGGAGGTGCTGCCTGTGGCGGAGGAGGTGGTGCCTGTGAGAAGGCCTGGGCGATAACTTGGGAGAGGGTCTGGGAGAGCTGGGCCTGTAGTGCGTCGGTCACCTGCATCTGCATCTGGGCAAGACGAGTCTCCATCGAATCCGCCAGACGAGACTCTAAGCCCGATATCCTACTGTCAATGAAGCCCATCAGCTGTCCTGAAGAAGTACCTGGAGTACCAACTCCTGCGTGGAATGCACTGGTCTGTGACCCTGAGCTGGATCCTCCAGATAACACCCGGCTCGTGTCGATGCTGTGCCCAAAACCATACACATGGCCTTTCTTTGGGGCCCCAGCTGCCGCAACCCATACCTCATGATCTAACGGCGGCTGCTCGTCCTCCCCGGCATACTTCTCTGTCATTTGTTCTCTGTATGACTCCTGCAAGAAAACAGAAAAAATGATAGTAGTTAATATTCATATTAATGTGAAAAATTAAATAGTGAATATCTTCTAAATACTTACTGCAACCACGCGGGCTCTATCGCTAATGTATGCATCCGTTCCTTTTTTCTTGTGTGTTCTATCGAACACCTCCGAAAATGTCGGCTGCCTTTTTAGCTCCTTCTCCTATTTCACAGAAAAAAACATGACATAAATAAGTACCTTATAAATAAAAGAGACCAGAAATGGACAAATTACTTACCAATCTGGACTGATGGGTCGCAAAAGAGACAGACCCACTACTATGCATGTTTGCTTCTGGATTGGCAACCCGATTAACTTTCATTATTGAGGATGTCTGTTGCCATTTCTCTGTAGCCCAGATGTCGCAAAGAGTTTCCCAATATTCTCCCCTCATCCAACTGGGTGCCCGCTCCTTCCAAAGAGTCGGGTCTGCACTCTGAGAATGTCTCTCTGCATTTTTTCTCACGTTATACATCAAATGCTTGAAATTTGATCTTGCGGTCATCGTCCATACAAATCGAGACCGCGCCTCGTCTGGACGACGCGTGAATCGATGCTGGCTCTATATACATAAGAGTTAGTTAACTGCATGTATGAATACGATAAGAATTAAATTACAATGCGAAATTACATACCATGAACATCTGATACAAGTGCTCCTGGACCTCCATCGGAAAATCATTGAATCTATGAATAGGTCCAGGAAAGTGTGCTTGTAATGTTCTTGTGATAAATTGAGAAGCTTGAGCAGGCTCTATTTTATCACTGCAATGATGTAACTGCATAATGTCAAATTATGAACTAAATTCACCTCATTGCCCGTAAGAAATACATACACGTTGATTACGTACCCATTAATCCAGACCTCCCGCAGAGTGCTCTCATAAAAACTACCTCCGCCCTCCTGCAGACTCACAGCATCCTCTGGCACCGAACATGGAAAAAATTGAAGAACAACATGAGTAATGTACAAAAATACTAAATAATGACTACAGAAATATCCTAACATTTAAATATACAAACCTAATGGTGCATCTGCAGAATGTGTAGAGTGACCTGAGCATGTGACATTTTAATGGCATCAGAATTAATGCGTACATGAAAGTATAACTTTAAATATACATACCAGCTGCTACAGGAGGAGACTCGAAGGATGCACCAACAGCTGTAACTAGAATAGAAGGCATAAGTAATGAGGAAGATGAATGCACAATAAAAGTACATCTGCAAATATTATACATACCTGCGGGCACGGTAGGAGGAGCAGAAGGACTAACAACTGTAGCAATTCTAATAACATTAATAATATGTATATAGAGCCACTACAAAAATACTTGAAAATTGAAATATACATACCTGCAGGGGGAGGAGGTGTCCGCTCATCCGAAGGAGAAGCAGAAGCTGTAACAATTTGAATGGCATTAACACTACAGAAGTACACATAAATAATACACAAAGAAAAATACACACAGATGACTACATTAGAAAAATATACATACCAGATGCGACGAACAAAGCCCTCCCACGGCTGCCCCTCCAAGAACTGCTACCAGATCTAGCTCCACGAACCATATCTTCATAGAGAACATAAAATAATAATGTGTACTAGTCAATTGCTTATATTCAAAGTGAGCTACTTGACATATACTTTACAAGTGTGAAAAAATTCTACCCTTGTTTAATTGATATCCATTTCCTCCTCAGATGATGACGATATGTTCAATTCAACCCTATCTTCATCATCATCTTCACATTCATCACTGGTATATTCATCTTCCTCATCAGAACTTTCACATTCAATATCTGTACGACGAGCACTACTGTCTTCCATCTCACGTAGATCGACTTCTTCGACCTCATTTCCGTGAGACAAGGACATTGGTGCTTCAGATTCAGCTTCTCCAATATGAGTTGTCAACTCTACATTTTCGACAAAGTCTTCTTGAAAGAATTCAGCACTGACCTCTACAGGTGTCTGATCAGTCATGTCCAATTCATAATCAGAGAATAGTTTTGACTTAACTCTGCAAACTACCCACCAATCATTTCGTTCTTTGTTTGTAGATGATGGATAGCTTGTATAATACACTTGCTGGGCTTGTGTGGCTAAGATGAATGGCTCATAAGTATTCAATTTTGACTTATGCTTAAGCTCGACAATCCCATGCGTTGTGTCATTTCGAATGGAATTCGGATCAAACCAATGACACTTGAACAAGAATATATGATTGTCTTGTCCTAGATATTGCAACTGTAGGATCTCCTCTACAATACCATAGTAGTCATACTCACTTTCATTGTATGTACTCCCTTTTACACATACGCCACTGTTCATGGTAGATTTATTCTGCCCATAGTCTTTTGTATGAAACCTATACCCATTAACAATAAATCCCACATAATTCTGTGCAATTTTGGATGGGCCGTAGGCTACCTGACGAACTCTTTCATCAGTAATTAAACCTTCTTCAACCTGCGTGTAGAAAAGGCTAGTTAAAAAGTGAAATGAATTTTTTTGAATACTCTTTGACGGTGTACACTTACGCGTTTTCTTAGCCATAAGGCCAATGACTTCTCTCGTTCTTTTTCAACCTCAAAATCAGTGAGATGTGGATTTCTTTGAATTAATTCTGAATCAAATTGTCTGCAATATGAATAGCAGACCACATTCAATAGGTAGAATAAAGGCAAAGAACTTACATATAAATTTAAATTGTGATATTAGTACTTACTCAACATAACATTCTAGCTCGGAACAATTTAAAAGAATATATATCTCTGCGGCACATAACTCTCTGTCATCCAGCATTCGAGTTGAAGAACGTCCGAAGGCACGTCCAGGATGAGTAAATATTGAGAGTCGATTTGAACCCACAGATTCCCCCCCATCATCATTACGTGGAGGTTGTGTCCAACGAGTTTGAATGTCTGCTTCAAAGTACATTGAACAAAAATTAGAGATTTCCTCCATAATGTATGCCTCAGCAATAGAACCCTCCACTTTTGCTTTATTTCGGACTTTCATTTTGAGGTCATGCATACACCTACATCCACAATGTAAGAGACAATTAGAAAATCTATCGCTTATGTAAGGTGCAATTGTAAGAAGGAAACAATTAATATCATGCATATACCTCTCAAATGGATACATCCATCTATATTGTACTGGCCCTCCAACCTTTGCTTCATATGGTAGATGTACGAGTAAATGCTCCATTGAATCGAAGAAACCAGGTGGAAATATCTTCTCCAACTTGCATACAATGGTGACCACATTCTGTTCGATAGTTTGCACATCCTGAAGCCTGAGTTCTGATGCAGATAGAATCGTGAAAAATCGACTCAACTCAGATAACGCTCCCCATAGCGGCTTCGGCAAGATGTCACGAAATGCAATAGGTAGCAACCTTTGCATGAACACATGGCAGTCGTGACTCTTCATTCCATATATCTTTCCCTCACTGACGTTGACAGAACGAGCAATATTTGACACATAACCGTCAGGAAATCTCAGCTGTTTCAGCCACTGACACACTTCCTTAACTTGTCCTCCTCCAAGCACATAAACTGCTTTTGGTTTACTTGATTTCCCATTTACTTCAACAATTTCTAACTCTGGACGTTTACAGAGCATGGACAAGTCCAAGCGTGCTTTCACATTGTCCTTTGTTTTACCTTTGATATCCATAACTGTGTTGAATACATTATCAAAGACATTTTTCTCGATATGCATCACGTCTAGATTGTGCCGCACAAGAAGAGTCGACCAATAAGGTAGCTCCCAAAAATGCTTTTCTTCACCCAGTTGTGCTCCTTCCCAAAACCTGAAAGGTGTCGGGTACTACCCATCTGTTGTGTGATATCTGGTAAATTTTCAACACGTGCTGCCATATGATGACCGGACAACCTCTCGAATATAACTTCATCTCGTTCCTTTCTGTTCTTTAGGAATGCATCTTTTTGTGTTCTGAAAGGGTGATCAGCTGGTAAAAACTGACGATGGCAATCAAACCAGCAGGACTTCCCACCATGTTTAAGTACAAACGATTTGGTATTATCCATACAATACGGACATGCTAGCCTCCCATGTGTGCTCCAACCAGATAGCATTCCATATGCAGGAAAATCACTTATAGTCCACATCAAT
Source organism: Colocasia esculenta (assembly GCA_014218235.1). Taxonomy (NCBI): domain Eukaryota; kingdom Viridiplantae; phylum Streptophyta; class Magnoliopsida; order Alismatales; family Araceae; genus Colocasia; species Colocasia esculenta. Next base: position 65,099,835 of record CM024764.1, on the reverse strand, counting down.
GCCGCCCTCATGGTGAAATTTTGCTTTCTAGATGCATCATAAGTATTGACCCCCTCAGTCCATAATAATTTCAATTCATCAATCAACGGTCTTAGATAGATGTCTATATTTTTTGTAGGACTCTTCGGACCAGGAATCAATAAGGACAGGAACAAATTCTCTCGCTTCATGCACATGCTCGGAGGAAGGTTGTATGGTGTCACGAACACTGGCCAGCTGGAGTAGGAAGCCACTGAACCTCCAAATGGATTAAATCCGTCAGTGCATAAACCAAGCCTCACATTACGTGACTCCCTTGAGAAGATAGGATAAACATGGTTGAAATGAATCCAAGCTTCGCCATCTGCAGGATGAGTCATAATATCCATGTCCCGACGTACTCTTTCTGCATGCCACCTCATATGTCCAGCTGTCTTTGAAGACATATACATCCGCTGCAGCCTGGGTGTAAGGGGGAAATATCGCAATGACGCATAAGGTATATCCTTTCCCCTAGAATTGACCCCTCTTTTAGGTTTAAATCTATCATGACGGCAAACTGAACAGGATATCATATCTGCATTCTCTTTGTCATACAACATACAATGATTAGGACATGCATCTATTTTCACATATCCAAGTCCTAAATCATTCACCATCTTCTTGGCACGATAAAAATTTGGAGGCAGCTTTTCATCTGGAGGTAACATGCTCTTGATGATGAGGAGGAGACGATCAAAGCAATTCTCAGAAATATGAAATTCAGATTTCAAGTTCAACAACTGTGACACCGCTGACAACCGAGTGTGCTTTTGACAACCATCCCACAATGGCTCATCAGCATCCTTAAGTAACTGATAGAATCTTTCGGCTCCCTTATTCGGCACGTCTTCAGCGTATACAGGATCCACATGTACACTGAATGCCGGACCAGCAGCATCTACAACCATATCCACGTACGTACTTGTGCCTTCCACGTTACTAGGCTCGTGCGACCAGAAGTCCTCACCATGACATGTCCAATTCATATAACCTTCAACAAACCCTTTTCTGTATAAATGGCGTTGAACTTCCCATGGGGAATTCCACTTCAAATTTTTACAAATCATACAAGGACATCGGATGCCACCTTGCCTGTCTACTTCTGCATTTGGATTCCCCAATGCAAACTGAACGAAATTCTCAACTCCGACCCTAAACTCCTGGGACACCACATGATCAACTATTCTGCGATACATCCATGAACGGTCTGAAGCCATTGTTGTCCTACGCCCAAACAATATCAATAGACAAATAACTTTAAAAATCAAAATCACACATCCTTCGACGCAACCGAAATGAATAGGAAGGATTTATTATTTAGATTATCACTTTTTACCCATCTGTGAATATTTGATCGCACTCAGATGACCATTTACTATGTGTTTGTATTATTTGCTGAAAATTTCGGCAGCATCTCCCCACACCTCTCCGATATACCAAAAATATTTATTGATTAAGATATTTTCTTAAACACTTACTAATAAGTGGTTAAGAAAATATTCTAAATCAATAAAGGTATATCAGAGAGGAGTGAGTAGACACATCCGAAATTTTCAACAAATAATACAAGCACATAGTAAATGACCACCTAACTGCGATCAAACATTCACAGACTGTCCAAAACGGGACAATTCAAGACTTTGAGTTAGATATACACGTTCTCATCTTTGAAAATAAGACTCGTGCACATCAATCCCAAAGTCTTGAACGGGAGGTTCATTGACACGGGCTTAACACGCTCTCGTGAAGTGTGCGCAGTGTTAAATTGTTATGCATGCATAGATCAAATTTAAAAAACACATAAATATGAAAGAAAACAAAATCATACATGTGAACAAGTGCAATATTAAACATTTACATTAAAATAAAAAGTGCAATATTAATTATTAAAAGAAAAGTAAACATTTAAACGTAAATTAATCTAATGCCTAGAAGGAAGCATATGGGTTTCATTATACTGTTCATCTTTTCAACTCATGTTTATTACGCTATACATTGATGTAGTCCTAAATTCATGCCCGTTGGAGAACCATGTAATTTCTGGGGCACCTTACACTTAAATCATTAATTTTCTGAATGTTAACTTTTTACAAGTGTGTGTAGAAGTTTTAGCATTTACTTCTTTCGTTCTTAATGGATCTGATGTAGTGAATGTGTTCATTGCTACATGGTAAATGCATCTTGAGTGTAGAATAGAAACTCTTCAGGTGCACCAAAATTTTATGTCAGCTACATTAATGGTTCTGTCCCTTTGGTGTCTTGTCATAAACTAAGGTAATAACAAGAGCTTGTCTAATTTAATGGAAGAATCTACAATAATGGTGAAACCCTAGTCTCAGGTTTATGTTTTAGTGGCTTCTTGAAACGCAAGTGTTAAAACCTTGTACATTAATTTCTCCTAGTTGTACTTGCTTGCTCTTTATTTCTAGCTGCCTGTGTTTCCTTTCTGATATAAAGTCGTGAGATGTTTTTCCTTTTGACTTCTGTGCATCAGAGAAAAGAGCTCTGCAAACTTCCTGAGAAATTGGAACAACACAAGAAGAATCTTTTGGATACAATTGCAAGTCGGAAAAAGTTCTTATCAAGCCTTCCCTCACACTTGAAAGCTCTCAAGAAGGCATCTTTACCAGTACAACAACAGTTGGGTGTTTTGCATACTAACAAGCTAAAACTGAATCGTGCAGCAGAGTTACTACGCACTGCCTCCCCTTTATGTTATTTTCTTACAGTTGTTATCCCAGAAAGAGGCCTCTGGGGACAATATAGAACTTGAAGTTCAAGGAAGCATCAAGGAAGCTCAAGCTTTTGCCCAAGAGCAAGCAAACAAAGATGCCGGTATGTTAATATATTTTTGGAAACTTACATCCTTTCAAAGTCATCATATAGGATGATATGATGTCAATGTCAAATCTCTTTCTCCACCATCATACTGGGAAAACTAATGCAATTAACTTACACTTCACCTTAATCTACAGCATTCATGGAGTCATCAGTAGACGCTTTTTTTATTCTTGTTGATCTATAGATAATTAACTTATCGTTCATGTGCTTATAACCAGTAACCACAAGGTGATGTGGAAAAAGAACTAGCAGATGTTTAAAAGTCTGTCACTGCTGAATCCACTACATGTTCTATCAGTCATGTGGTTTCACTCACGATCAAGAGACAAGGCAACAACATTCTTGGTCTGGTATATCTTTTGTTTTGTGTTCCGGGGGGGTTCACAGGTCGGGGTGGGAGGGGGGTCTTCACCAGAATCACCCCCCTGTGACTATCGGAAGACACCCCCTCCTCTCATCGGAATCCCCCCCTGCATGTGCCGGAAGTGCCCCCCCACCCTCCCTCCCACCGGAATCCCCCCCCCTTCTGGGTCCAGCAAGTCGGGGTGGGAGGGGGGTCTTCACCGGAATCACCCCCCTGCGACTGTCGGAAGACACCCCCCCTCTCATTGGAATCCCCCCCTGCATGTGCCGGAAGTGCCCCCCCCCCCCCCACCCTCCCTCCCATCATAATCCCCCCCTTCTGGGTCCAGCAGCCCCCCCCCCTCACCCCTCCCTCCCTTCTGTCTCCTCCCACCGCCCCCCTAGACCCCTACCTCCCCTCCGTCTCCTCCCCCGCCCCATCGTCTCCCCCCCCCCAAAACCCCTTCTCCCCCCCCCCACTGTCTCGCCCCATCCCCCTCGGTCCAGTCCCCCCCCCCTTCTGGGTCCAGCCCCCCCTCCACATCACCCCTCCCCTCCATCTCCTCCCACTGCGACATCCACGGTCCTCTCACTAGAGAGAAATAGAAAGAGAGAGAGAGAAAACACACACACACACACATACGCACAGAGAGAGAGAGAGCCTACCGGCGGCGATGAGGTGGAGCTCCGACAGCGTCCAGGCGGCGGCGTCTCGGCAGTGGAGCTCCGACGGCGTCCTAGCAGCTGCGTCTCGGTGGCGGCGTCTCGGTAGCGGCGTGGCGATGGAAGAGAGAAGAGAGAAAGCACGAGAGATGAAAAAAGGAGCGGGAATAAAAGGAAAAGGGCCCAAATCAGCGACCGAATTGTCACTGTATTTATTTCGGTCCCTAAAACCGCATTAATCTGCGACCGAAGCAATTCAGTCACCATTCGGTCTCAGAAATAGAGACCGAATTGTGACCGAATTACTTCGGTCACAATAATTTTATTTCAGAAAGCAGGTATTAGTGACCGAATTCTTATTGGTCACAATTCGGTCTCTATATTTGAGACCGAAAAATTTCGGTCCCTATTCAGGGACTGAATAGGGACCGAAATGATTCGGTCTCTATATTTGGGACCGAATTATTTCGGTCTCAATTCGGTCCCTATTTAGGGACCGAATTGAGACCGAAATAATTCGGTCTCTATATTTGAGACTGAAATTTTCAGTCTCTATTCGGTCCCTATTTTGGGACCGAATAGGGACCGAAAATTTCGGTCTCTAAATCGGTCTCTATATGCGCTTTTTCTTGTAGTGTTATAAAAGTACACTTCTGCTCAACTGAATTACTTTTTGTGCATTGGCATACAAACTCTTGCTGAACATTTTCTAAACCCTCTGATTATATCTGTTTCATTTTCTGCTATACTTTTTCTCTAGTCAATAACCTGCCAATTATATTAACCATAATATCATTTTTGTAAAATGTTTCTTTTAATTATTCTACTATCTGGCTAATCTCACTGTACCATTCACACTGTAACTTCTGCTAATGTATAATCATCTTTCACTAAAATACTGCCAAAGCCCGAATCTAACTACCAGTCTCTTTAATTACAATACTTGCTCTGCCTGATTCCCTTATTCCACATTACTGGTTTATCCCCAAATACCGAAAATACCTCTATTACAGCATACCCATCAATATCCTTTAACAATCTGCCTTGCTGTTCCACTCAGCTTGATATTCCTTAACTGCTTCTCAATTGATTCATCTCTTTCTAGTTTGATTCTCATAGTTCTAACTCATTCCAATTATTCATAACCTCAACCTCAATCATTTTCGGACACATACTTTATGTAACGGCCCCAGATATTTATGCCCAACAAGGCTCCATATTCAAGTCCGCCTCTCGCGATCAGACTGAAGTCGCGCAACGGATAGCTCGTACAAGTGTCCAGTAAGAATATAAAAGACAATAATAACAGTATAAGACACAAGAAAGTATATGTGCTCATATCTGTTTACAAAAATGTACAACTGTCCCAATACAATAATACATGTCCAATCAAAGAGTACAACAACCTGGGACATACCCCGAGGGAGCACAAGCTCACACTAACACAAGTAACTCTACTGCTGGTGGTACAAGTCTACCATGACTCCTCCGCAAGTCACGCAAACGGCAAACCCCTAAAAAGAGCTGTAAGGGAGTGAGCCTCAACAAGTCACAAGCTCAGTAAGGATCTCCCAAAAATAAGACACAAAACTAAAGAGACTTCAATCCCAGAGGGTCTCACTGGCAACATCGATAGCCAAACCATGTCATGCTCACCACAATCATTATTAACAACAACTAAAACATAATCTTATCAGCTAGCACAAAACTCGGAAAATAAGAGGGACAACAGGACTAGCTTAGCACCACTAGTCCGCCTAACAACTGAAATGCCTAGGCCACATGCCTCACAGGCAAACCACTACACAACAACTGCTCGCCTAAGCTATAAGCCCCACAGGGAAACCGCTTCCTAGGCTACAAGCTTCACAGGCAACCTACCCACGTAGGGTAATAGGACTGGCATCAACTTGCCAATCCTCACATGAATCAAAACCACAATCGAAAGCTTACCCTAAACAGGGTAACACACAACGTGTGGAAGGTCATACCGCAAGACCTCCACAGAACACAAGTTCACCTCAACACCTGAAGAAAGCTGATACACAACGTTCCACAACACAAGCTACCCACGAAGGGTACTGATAATTGCGCTGTTATTGATAATAATCATATTATCTTATTATCTTATGGTCCTTAATTTTACACAAACTCATTGTCACTTTATTACAAAAATGATAATTGATTAAATCTCTGTTGTGTTGTGTTTGTAGGATTAATGGGCCAAGAAATGAAGTGTCAAATGGGCCAATGAATTCAATTGGATCAAGAGAGAATAATGAGAGACTTAATTTTTAAATATTCCCTCTCTCTCTTTCTTGAAAAAAAAAAAAAAACTCTTTCTCATTTTTAAAATTCACTCTCCTATTTTTCAAAAATCTCTTTCCTTTAATCTCTCCTCCTTCCTCTCTTTCCTCTACTACTTTATAAACTCTCTTTCTCTCTCTCTTTCTATTATTCTTTATCTACTTTTCTCTTCTCCCTCTCTCGAGGGCATCCCCCTTCTCTCTCCTTCTCTTCTTCCTCTTCCCTATCTCTTTTTCTTTTCACCCCCCGGGTTCTCTCTCTCATTGGCTCCCTCTCTCTCGCCCTTCCCATCTTCTTTCTTCTCCCTCTCTTGGACCGGAGACCTCTACCCTCTCTCTTCTCATCTTCCTCTTCTCCTCGCTCTCTCTGGCCCGCTCTCTCTCTCTCTTTCTCTCTCTCTCTCTAGAGATAGCAGCAGCAGCAGTAGCAAGCGCGCTCCAGTGCACCCCTGCGCCCAGGTTGGCGCCCACGCTCGCACAAGCACCAGCGCTCAGACACATCGCCTCCGGCCTCCGAGCCCGCCCGCGCCAGGCCGGCCAGCAGCCCCGCCCGCGCGCTAGTGGCCGCGCCTGTGCGTGCGCGCCTACTCCCCTGCGCACACCAATGGCCGCCCGCCTGCCCGCCAACAACCCCGCCCCGCGTGCCGAGCCCCGCCTGCGCCACGCGCCCCAACGCCCAGGCTGCCTCCGCCCGCCCGCGCTCGCCGCTGCCTGCCACGCGCCCCTGCGCCCTCCTCTCTACGTGCATGCATGCACATAGAGGAGGCCGCGCCGCCTTCTCTCTCTTCTCACTCTCCTCTCTCTCATTCTCTCTATCTCTCTCTCTCTCTCAGCTATTCTGTTCTCTCTCTTCTCTTCTCTCTCTCTCTCCTCTTTCTCTCCCACGTTCTCTTCCTATTTCTCATATTTTATTAGTGGAGTTGTTCATTTATTTCATTTAGTATAAAACAATTTTTGTTAAACACTTTTTTTAGTGGAATGCAATTTTAGATCTTTATCTCTTTTTCTCTAATCCACTCTTTATCTCTCTTTACCTATTTCGCTTAGTTTAGATTTATTTAATGCAACTTAGTTTTAATATCACCACATTATTTTCTTAAATAAACAAATCCAAGGTTTTCACTTCTAAAATCTTTTTCTCCGTGGATTCGACTCGGCTCTCACCACTTAACTATTGTTAAAATATTTAGTGTAGGCCGATTAATTTTAAGATTGTTAGCCACGTGTTTAACGACACATTCGCGGGCTATCAATTTTTGACACCGTTGCCGGGGAATTAGATTTTTAGTTTTGATAATCTTGGTGTTTTTTTGTATATATTCATGCTAACATTTTCTTTCTTTTTGTAGGTGTCAAATAAAGGTTAAAAAAAAGCTTGAAAATTGCAAAATTGGTGAATCTGTCAGAAATCTATTGATGAAAGTAAGATCTGTAAGTAAAAGGGGCTGTTTTGAAAAAAAAATCCGAAAATTATAGAAAAAATCAGAAAAAAGGTAAGTTGAGGTGAGTTTCCTTCTCTCTCTCACTCTTTCTATTTGTTTTAATTTTCAAAAGAACGAGGGATTACGTTGAAGGTAAGTACCCTTAAAACCCTCTTGATTGAGTTTCCTTTTCTTAGTTGCCATGTTTAGATAATTAAAAAAAAATCAATCACTTGAATCCAATAAAAGATGTCATGTCAAGATTAGAAACTTTCCATCTTTAGGACATGCATCATTTATACTTTCATCTTTAGGTAACTTTTTTTTTTTTGAAAAGTTTCCTTTCTTGTCGAAGATTGCGGGAGGCAAGGTGAGAATCTCAACTTTCTTAAAATCATGATCATGCATTTCCATGCTTGCATAGAACCTCTTGCTTAATTTTGTGGTGTGCACATCATGTCTAAAACATCTTAAGGGCAAGCCCATTAATAAGATAAGGTGGGGATTTCATCACCCTTCCTTGGCCCAGAAACAACCACCATTGCACTCACCCAAGCCCAATAAAAAAAGGTAGAAACTTGACCTAAGGTTCGCTTTGAGACTTAGGCCCACTTGGGCCCACTATCAAGTTTGGAGACTAGTGTCTAAGACTAGAGGTTCATTGGTAAATGCCTAAGTGGACAAGTGGTTACTTAATTAGGTCCCTGCGAGAGCAGGGGGAACCTCCCACTTTCTCACCTCTTACCTGGCCACTTAACGAGCTTGAGAGTGGATTTAAGCTAGGCCTCAGTTGATTAGTGAGAAATCAAATGTTTATATCCTAGGGAACCATATGTGTCATAGGATTAATTGTTTGCTAACTTATTTGAAAATACAAAAAAATCAAATATTTCAAAACAATAAAAAAAAATAAAAAAAATTATGTGGGTTGACAATCATGGTTATGAAATTGGCACTTCAATTGGACAAATTAGATCCACCCATTATGGTATGCACTCTCAACCTAACCCACTTTATCCATCAACCTCTACTTACCAGTCCAATGGCTGCAAATGGACTCAAGCCCATCTGATTCATGGTCACCCAATTAAAGATCACATGTATGATTCAGGGTGGAGGAATTATATTGACCCACTTTACACCTCATCACCTCCCTCAACCTAAGAACAAATCCAAAACTTTCAAGTATTATCCACACCCACTCCTTACTCAAAAGTTGACCAAGGTGTCTCTCCTGAGAAATTGAGTTTACTCTATCAAGATCTTCAAGGAGAAATTCAAGGACCCTTTCTAGGTGCCGAAATCATATCATGGTTTGATCAAAAAAAATTTGGCATTGATCTGCCAGTGTGCTTAGCAAATGTTCCTGAAGGCACACCTTTCCAACAACTTGGAGAAGTAATGCCACATTTGACACTTACAGATCAACCTATTCTGGCCCAAGCCCAAAGTCCACCTATCCACAACTTTCAACATTTGGCCCAATTCCAGATTGATATTCATGATAAAAGCCATCATGAGGGTCAACATGCATATCCACAGCCCACTCACACATCTCCCTCGTAATCTGGCCTCTTTGATGATCAATTTGGGCAATTTATGAAAAAATTCCATGATAACCAACAAGTCTTTGAGCACACATTCACCCAACAACAACAAGAATTAGAACAATCATTTGTCAAAACTGACCTCCTGATTACTCAATTGATGGAAATTAGAAGGAGACAAGATAGCCAATCACCATGTCAACCCATTGACAATCATGAACATCATTATCTTGATTGTGACCAACAATTTGACTCTCAAATTCCATCCACAACTTCTCAGTCCAACATGATTGTGGACATACCCACTTGGAAAATGAGAGATAATATTAATGGGTCAAATCAAGAGGAGATGAGTGCCACTGAAAATCAATCCATAGTCTTGGCCCAACTTGAAACTGACCATCAAGAAGACTCCATCCATAATGTCATATTTGAGGAAAGCTCTAGTGAATTAGTTGAATTCAAGTTGGGGGAGAAGAGAAAGAGTGTCATCTAGATGTTGGGTCCAAATTTGATGTGACATTATTTCAAGTGGGTGATGAAGAAGAGGTGAGTTTGGAGAAAGAACTGGGTGTAATCATCAATCATTCTTCTTAGGTCAGAGAAGAATTAGAAATTCTGCCTGAAGTCCACATTGACTGGGTCTCTCTTGATGTCGAGAAAGACATGGAACTCCTGCGTCTCCCTAACCTTGGCAAATCCAACATGTTCATGGACATGCTACCACTAGCTGATTGGTCAACTACACTTGAATCTTTTAAGCATCCTTGTGTTGAAAGTCATATCCATTTCATTCCAGATCATGCCACTATTTTTGACACAAGTCAGCCTATGGAGTTCCAGCAATCCTCTAAGTATTCAAATCAATCTGACCTCAACATCATGAAAGAGGATCTGAAAATGGAAGTTGTGGCTGAAAAGGGTGAAAATAATAAAGTCCACATTGATGTGTTCAACACATATAAAGATCTTAAGTGTACAAATGAATATTTCTTAATTGAAGATATGATATTGAATGCCCCAATTTCTCTATCAATTACTGATATGAAGGGTAAGTTTGGCCTACTTGACCCACCATGGCTGGTGATGCCTTACAAAGAAAAAAATTGGCATCAATTGATTGGGGGTGTTACGTGAGCCTGTTACCTCAATGTGTCTGGCTGAAGACATTAAACTTAGCACTTGTTGGGAGGCAACCCAATATTTTTAGGAAAATTGATTTCTATTGATTTAGTTTTTATTTTGTGTCTTAGGTGTTTGATGTCCCACTATCCTTTGATGAAGCTAGTGTGCAACCACCCTCATGTGATCATCAGGTTGTATCTCTCATTTCTTAACTTACATTGACTTTAATCTATTTTCATTACTTTTTTGCCATTGAGAACAATGTCATTCAAGTTGGGGGGAGAGAGAAATTGTATTTCAAATTTTTGTCCCTAACATTGTGCTTCATGTTTCGTATTTCATGTCAGAATTTTTTTTTTTTAGCTTAACTCATAGTGTGTACTTGTGAAGGTGGTGAGTAGAAGGTGTGAGTTAACTAGTTATGTTTTTAGCATCTTCCTCAAAATACATTTGAAATTTCATCAACATAGAAAAGTATTATTAGGAGCTATTCAAATGGATGATGAGAGTTTTACCTAACATTCAGACTGATTGATTGATATTCTACACTCTTATTGAAGACCAATCGTGGGGAAAAAGCTACCTGCCTACAAATAAATGTGAAAATGTGAGTAATAGCAAAAAAAAAAAAAAAATCCCAGATCTTAGTAACTGGGTCTGCTGCTCCTAAGGCAAGAGTTGAGGCTCGCGTCAAAAAGTGAAGGGAGGTGCAACATCATGTACCTGAAAAAAAAAAGAGAGCAAAAAGTATGAAAAAAAAAGAACTAGGTAGAGTGGAAGCTACCTATAATCCGAGGATCGAATTTAAGGAGTGTAGAGTTGATATCATCTTTGAGTGATAGGTAAAAATCCCATGCATTCTCTTTTTGACGCTCAAACATTGAATAAAAAGGTAGTGAAATTTTGTGTGTATTTTGAAGAACTGTCTAATGACATGAACTGACATATTTGCCTTTGACACTCTTGATTGGAACTTGAAATACTTATGATCAAGCATTCTCATTCTTATTTTCTTGTCATGAAGTATGCTATTTTGAACTCTTGTTTGTCTCAATTATTCACTTGTGTGCATTGCTAAGAAACTAGCAATGAGTAAGTTGGGGGGTTGATAATTGCGCTGTTATTGATAATAATCATATTATTTTATTATCTTATGGTCCTTAATTTTACACAAACTCATTATCACTTTATTACAAAAATGATAATTGATTAAATCTCTGTTGTGTTGTGTTTGCAGGATTAATGGGCCAAGAAATGAAGTGTCAAATGGGCCAATGAATTCAATTAGATCAAGAGAGAATAATGAGAGACTTAATTTTTAAATATTCCCTCTCTCTCTTTCTTTTTTTAAAAAAATTCTTTCTCATTTTTAAAATCCACTCTCCTATTTTTCAAAAATCTCTTTCCTTTAATCTCTCCTCCTTCCTCTCTTTCCTCTACTACTTTATAAACTCTCTTTCTCTCTCACTTTCTATTATTCTTTATCTACTACTCTCTTCTCCCTCTCTCGAGGGCATCCCCCTTATCTCTCCTTCTCTTCTTTCTCTTCCCTATCTCTTTTTCTTTTCACCCTCTCGGGTTCTCTCTCTCATTGGCTCCCTCTCTCTCGCCCTTCCCATCTTCTTTCTTCTCCCTCTCTTGGACCGAAGACCTCCACCCTCTCTCTTCTCTTCTTCCTCTTCTGCTTTCTCCCTCTCTTCTCATCTTCCTCTTCTCCTCTCTCTCTCTGGCCCGCTCTCTCTCTCTCTCTCTCTCTCTCTCTCTCTCTCTCTCTCTCTCTCTCTCTCTCTCTCTCTCTCTCTCTCTCTCTCTCTCTCTCTCTGGAGACAGCAGCAGCAGCAGCAGGTGCCCTCCCGTGCACCCCTGCGCCCAGGTTGGCGCCCACGCTCGCGCAAGCACTAGTGCTCGGACACGTCACCTCCGGCCTCCGAGCCCGCCCGCGCCAGGCCGACCAGCAGCCCCGCCCGCGCGCCAGCGGCCGCACCTATGCGTGCGCGCCTGCGCCCCCGCGCACACCAACGGCTGCCCGCCTGCCCGCTAGCAGCCCCGCCCCGCGCGTCGGGCCCCGCCTGCGCCACGCGGCCCAGCGCCCAGGCTGCCTCCGCCCGCCCGTGCTCGCTGCTGCCTGCCACGCACCCCCACACCCTCCTCTCTACGTGCATGCATGCACGTAGAGGAGGTCGTGCCGCCTTCTCTCTCTCTCGCATGTCTCTCGTTCTCTCTCTTCTCGCTCTCCTCTCTCTCATTCTCTCTATCTCTCTCTCTCTTCTCTCTCTCTGCTATTCCGTTCTCTCTCTTCTCTTCTCTCTCTCTCTTTCTCTCTCTCTCTCTCTCCTCTTTCTCTCCCACGTTCTCTTTCCCCTCTCCCTATTTCTCATATTTTATTAGTGGAGTTGTTCATTTATTTCGTTTAGTATAAAACAATTTTTGTTAAACATTTATTTTAGTGGAATGCAATTTTAGATCTTTATCTCTTTTTGTCTAATCCACTCTTTATCTCTCTTTACCTATTTCGCTTAGTTTAGATTTATTTAATGCAACTTAGTTTTAATATCACCACATTATTTTCTTAAATAAACAAATCCAAGGTTTTCACTTCTAAAATCTTTTTCTCCGTGGATTCGACTCGGCTCTCACCACTTAACTATTGTTAAAATATTTAGTGTAGGCCGATTAATTTTAAGATTGTTAGCCACATGTTTAACGACGCATTCGTGGGCTATTAGGTATAGGTACCTACTACCACGAGGTACCACCATGGAATTACAACCACCGCAATGCCAGCACTAGTGTACACCCAAATGGGTAAAACCTCAGCCACCAAGTCACAACACACAAGCTACAACCGGTGGCAAAACATGAGTCGGAACGGAACGAGGCCACCACACGGGAATGGACTACTAGTTCATGACACCAGTATCCAACCCGGACAACACAACACAAGAACAACCTCTCAATCTCGCAGTCACGGACGAAAGGTCCAACTGCCGCTCCACAGCCACAAGCCAAAGAACAGTGAAGACCAACTAACACCACACCTGTAGACCACACAACTGCAGGCCCATGCCTGACACCTTTAGGGACTCCGGCCCGAGCTCCCTAAAGTGAGGCACTGGAAACACAAGACTAGATGGGGACCAGTGATGTCTACTGGTGTCCGTCCACCAACCACGAGCGCGCTACAAGAGACTGCACACCCACAACCACAAGTCATTGCCCACAGTCGTCTTTCTCTCAGTCGGACGTACAACTCAAGCATAGGAGTGAAGGTGTCCAGGAAGACGACTTAGACCTCAGAGGTACACACCGTACCGGGACACGCCCCGGGTACAACACTCGTGCCTGGCTCTCCTAGGAACCTGGGGTACCCGACTGAAGAGGTATTCTGGAATAAGTGCCGGACCACCAGACTCGGCAAGCACACCAACCACGATATACATACTTATACAATCCTTTATCTATAAATCACGGTATACGAGTGTTAGGATTTGCTTAACACCGGTCACCATGTGACCCTCAAGCTATCCTACACCAATACTTACATGAACCACTATAACACGTAATAACCTTGCCTATCATTAGTCATCTCAGAACCTCCATGGCAATACCAATCCATATTAACACACTTAACATGAATCACATGATTCACTAACTAATCACATAACAACTCTTAACCCTACACATGCTTTACTAACATTAACCACTTTAAGTAATCTTTAAAAGACATCAAAGACCAGGGCTAGGTCCACACAGGACCTTCACTGCCAAAACACACAGCTCACCCTTCGGTGGCTAAAACGCGACGAACATAGGCGTCGCCATTCAAATTGTGTTGACCTGTCTGGACGCCATTCAAAACCTTATCACGACAGGGTCCAATGTCGCGACCATGTCGCGACAGCCCGATACGTCGCTTTCAACCAAACCGGTCACACCACAGTCAACATCAAATCGCGTCGGACCACACCGTCGCGTTCAACAAGAACGCGTCGGGTCAAACGGGCGCATCCAAGCAACCGCCACAGCACAACAGACAAAATCAAAATGCGGCGATGCAGAGTGATGTGTTCATGCCATGAACGCTTCAGTTCACCCCGTCGCGTTTCACACACGACTGTGAGTTCAGCTCACAGGCCAAACCCACCTTCTCCACAGAAAAACCCACACATACATGGTTTCAATTCCAAATTAAAGCATTAAACAGGAAATCCACTATATAGGGTAATAGGACTAGCATCGGCATGCCAATCCACCACGACTGAAACCACAAACAGAAGCTTACCCGAAGAAGGGTAAGATACAACAAGTGGAAGGCCACACCGCACGACTTCCACGAAACACAAGTCCACCTCAACACCTGAAGAGGCTGGTACACAACGTACCACGACGCAAAGCTATCCACAAAGAGTACAGGTACCTACTACCACGAGGTACCACCACGAAACCATAACCACAACTGTGCCACCGCCAGGGCACACCCCATCGGTAAAACCTCAACCAACAAGTCACAACACACAAGCCACAACCAGTGGCAAAGCACGAGTCGGAAGGGAACAACGCCACCACACGGGAACAGACTACTGGTTCATGAAGCCAATATCCAACCCGGACAACACAGCACAAGAACCACCTCTCAGTCTCGTAGCCACGGACCACACAGTCTAGCTACAGATCCACAAGCACACAAAGTAAACCAACCAACAGTGGAGACCAACCAACACCTACATCTACAGATCACACAGCTGCAGGTCCAAGCCTGACACCTTTAATGACTCTGGCCTGATCCCCCTAAAGAGAGGCATTGGAAACACAAGATTAGCTGGCCACTAGTACGTCTACTGGTGTTTGTCCTCTCAACCACGAGCGTGCTACAAGCGACTGCACACCCACAAACACAAGTCGTTGCCCTCAGTCATCTTTTCCTCAGCCAGACGTATAACTCAAACACAGGAGTGAGTGTGTCTAAGAAGACGACTCAAATATCAGTGGTACACACCGTACCGAGACACGCCCCGAGCACAATGTGCCTGACTCACACAGAACATGGGGTATTCGACTGAAGAGGTATTCCAGAATAGGCGTGGGACCACCAGACTCGGCAAACACACAAACCACGATATATACTTATACAACCTTTATTTGTAAATCATGATATACATGTGTCAGGATTAGCTCGTCACCGGTCACTATGTGACCTTCAAGCTAACCTACACTGATACATATATAAACCACAATAACATATAATAACCGTGCTTGTCATTGGTCATCTCATGACCTCCATAGCAACATAAAACACAATGGATGTTAACCATAACCATTAACTAACTATACACTAACTTATGCCCCTACACATGTTTGACTAACATTCAATGACTCAAACCACATTAACTAATAACAAATAACTAAGGCTAGGTTCACACTGGAACCTCACTGCCCAGCCACTACAAACAGACCACCGAAGCTGAAACGCGACGGACACAGGTGTCGCCTTTCAAATCATGACGTCCTACCCAGACGCGATTCAAAGCCTAATGCGTCAAGGCCCAATATCGCGACAGAATTGCGACGGCCCGATACGCCACTTTCATGCAATAACCGACGGTCGGAGTTCGAATCGCGACGACGCGATGCGTCGCGACAAAGCCAATCGATACATAACCCATTCGGAAATAGAAACGTGACGCCTCACCATGTCGCGTTCATGTCATTAACGCGACTGTGAACCCCATCGAGTTTCAAATGCGTCAGTGAGCTCAGCTCATAGGCCGAACCCACCTTCTCCACGTTAAACCCACACATACATGATTCCAATACCAAACAAAAGCATTAAACAAGAAATCTACAATATGGCAAACCACCCTAACATGCTTTCCACCTTTTAAACCATTTAAATCAAACTAAAACAAGAGGGTGGTCTCCCTACCAGCCGAACAAGCCCGAAGAATGCGAAACGACCATATCTCTGGTGCATCCACGCTCCCGACATGCTCCTCGTGTGGACCCCGCGCCGCACGAACCACCAAATGCCGGAAAACAACACAGGAGGCGCCGCAACAACCTCCCCTTCGCCTGGACAGAGCTCCTCTGCTCTGTCTGGGCGAAACAGAACAATTAAGACTCATTTCAAAATCGCAATGTAGGCAGACATTGCGTTTAACTCTTAAACGCTACGACCCTAACCGTCGCCAATTGAAGCCCAAAGCGCCGCTAAAACACAAAGGCTGTTCTGTGAATCGCGACGGGAGAGACCGTCGCGTTTCCAAATGCGAAGACATGCCTTGTCGCGTTCACAACTAGTGAACCAACGGGCTATTTGGGCTGAAAGTTAAGGCACACAACGCCCACACAACACACGAAAACCATAACCAAGGTTCAATGACCTCTTTTTGGTCAAGAGCACCACACATACAACCCGTTAAACTAGATCCGAACGATCATGCTATTACAAAATCTATCTTCACCTTTTTTTTATCTCTCTCTCTCTTATAACTCAAAATCTATTTGCACACAAGTCAATACACCCCTAGTTCATTTAAAAACACTTGTGTCTTATCATAAATTCTTGTACTAAAAATCCTCCCCACAATTGATTCCAAACGATGCCGTCTATGTCTGATGTTGTTGGGGATAAAAAAAATGCAAGGAGTTCAAGCGTTGGCATCAAAGATCAAGGTCGATGGAGTAAATTTTAAATTTTTTATATATTTTGTTAATGGGAGAAATATAAAAGAGCTTGCACGGTCTAAAAAAATAAAATAGTCCCCACAATCGAACCTGAAATCCAAACCAAATTGTTAGTGGGCCACGGAATGCAGTTTCCTAATCCCTAAAACTGATCCAAAATAGCCCGGCCAGAGGTCATTTTAAGGAGCAAATCACCACCTTTCAGAAGGGCTTCCAAGGTTCCTTCTGACAAAAACAATTAAAATACCTCCACCTTGTCGCCCAACCCCCCAACCCCACACCACCAAAAGGGTGTGCAACGATTCATTCTAACAAACTGGGACGACAATTAGAACATTTACACCAACGACCAACCATCCACGTGGCTCATACACCTACACACTCTTAATTAGGGTTGTCAATCGAATCGAGTTAACTATATCTAATGGATAACCCATTCCAAACTCAATTAGAGCCCAAATTTTATGACCCACTGAGTTCTATTGAAACGCATTGCTAAACCCATCATTGATCATTGGTTGGGTTTGGATAGATCCGTAAGATAACCCCCTTGCATGCGTACAAGCTTGAATAGTTGCCATCTTTAGGAACATCGATATATATATTGGAAAGATAGGGTGCGGCGGGGCCTTTGGATATGACTCCGCCGCACCCCTATTGGCGCTTGTTGGATAGCCAACCAACGGACGCAGTGTGTGCAACAATGTTCATTTTTTTTTTTTTTTGGTTTTTCGCAGGTGGATATGTTCGAAAAATAATGCACATGAAATAAATAATCACATGAACATATATACAATATGATGACATGAACATCGTATACATATCGTCCCACAGGTATAAACCAGATCTGATTCCAATCTAAAAGGAAAATATATGTATATGAGAGTGACAAATCAAGAAAAATAACATAAAATTAGAACACTTAGTCGAGCCGTCTGTAAAGACTCCCCTTGGAGAAATTATCGCTCCTGTCATATCAGTGTGACGGAGTCAACGATTTTTTTCTAGTATAGAACGGCTATAGAGACGTGCCTCCGCACCAAGATGATCTCTCATTGACGACAACCTCTTAAACATGTTCTCCTTCGTCAATTAGTAAAAAGACAGTGGTGACGGATCTTTCTTGACATGTACGTAGCAATCTCAATCGGCAAGATCAAGAACACGCGAGAGAGCCAAAAAATCTGATCTTCTAAAACAAAAACAAAAAAAGACAATGCTCGCGCCTTATAGAGAGAGAAAGTACCCTCGATTCCCAGACAGCCCCTTGAATTCGTCTTTACATCGTTCTCTGCTCCTAGAGAAGACACGCCATGCCCCTTTTTTCCGTTCTACAAAAACCACCGCCACTCACACCACACAAAAAAAACTCACACAAAAACCCACACACTTCCGTTCTTTTTCTTTTCTTCGAGTCCAGCGTTTTTTTTTTTCTTGTTGTGAAAAGGCATCTCTCCATTTTTTTCAAAAAAAACCGACAAAAAATTTTAGGTTTATAAATAAACTCCAAAACCGCCACAATCTAACAAGATGCGCATTGCTGGACCATAGCATCACTCTCTCTCTCTTCTCTCTCTCTCTCTCTCTCTCTCTCTCTCTCTCTATATATAATATCACCACAATAAAATCAAATAGAGTTAAAAAGGGTTCTTAATACCAGTGCAGTGTAACATAAATGCATATAAGTTCGTAGAAGCGTTACTTTTGAAATTATCATAAGAGAATCTAGCAAGGAAGAGATTTCTTTTTAACTTTTTAATCGTAGTTTACACTTATACTAACTACAATACCGGGATTATAACGTTTTGGTCATAATTTTCACTTATAACTAGTCTCCAGTTATCCAGGGAGATAACAGGTTCATTTTATTATCGGAGGATCAAATAAACCACCACGGCGCGTATCAATTAAAACGCACGGGTAAATAGATCAAATTGTAATTTATCCTGTAGAATAGTAAATTTGATTCTGATGGAAGGCGTATCAAATTTTATGCAGAATGACTCCCAACGGGTTCGTGTGAGTTGTTTTAATTTTGATTTGATAAAGTTGGACTTAGACTTGGGTTGGACCATTCTAATTTTAAGTTGAACTGGATTTATATTGGACTAGCTCAAATTCACCTATTGACATCCCTACTCTTAATATAAAAGAAGACCAAAGTGAAGAAAGATGGGGGCAGTTTAAAGAGAGAGGTTGTTTTAGAAGAAAAAAATGATTTAATAACATCATTTGATAACACACCTCTTTACACACAAATTAAAATGCATCACATATTTCTCATAAATGATGTGTTTCTAATTTTCTCCTGACAATTACTGATGTGATATTTTTTTAATAATAAGTCACTTTAGTGTGTTAGTAGACGGTGTTACAAACCCCTTCTCTTTTAAAAAGGGGGGGCAACAAAGAGGAATGAGGGGAGAGCCGATTAAAAAGTGTGTTCGGCTGGAAAAACCATAGAGAAAGAGAAGAGGCGAAGGGAGAGAAAGCTCAAGCTTCTGGTGGGTGGGTGGGTGTGGGTGTGGGTGTGTGTGCAGAGCAGAGGTGGGGCTATGCGAGTCTGTTCCATCTCCTCTTCGTAATCCTTTAATTTACTACCACCTAGCTGCCATAGCCCTACGATCTAGTTTCTCCCCATCGCTATGTCATGCGCATGCGGGGAGTGTGTGGATCCCAAATTCTCACCCTCCGGATGCAAATGGTAGGGAAGGGAATACACGTTGGCATGCATCTTCTCTTTCTTTTTCTCCGACACTCATTTTTGCTGCTATTAAACTCCCTCTCTCAACATCTCACAGCTCCAACAGACGAAGGAAGGAGAAGGGAATAAATCCATCTCTGTGATTGTTTTTCTCTTATGATCATCGCGGCGATCCTGCTCTGTTTCTCCATTCACAAATCTTGGCCCATTTGATCATCTTGCTATCGATTTCAACTCGTCTATATATACCGTCTGCCGAGCCAACAAATCTCTGGATCGAAGCATTGAATGTTCTCCACCTTGAGATGGGAACAAAGGAATCCGAAAGACCATGGAGAAATAATGCTGAACTTGGAAGGCACCAAATGCTAAGGGGTTCATCTCGGATTCCGAGAATGAATGATTCAAAATTCCCTTAGCAACCTCCTATATGTGGGAGATGATGTCAAAATTTTGACTGACCAAGCAAACTTACATCAAAGGAAAGTATAGATTTGAAAACAAAAAAAATAATAATATGAGATTAAATTATGTCTCGATACAGTCTCTTCAATGAGGATAAGAGCGTAGAGATCTTGTTGTGATAAGATGGCAGGTCACATAATCTCTTGTTTGATTCTCACAAATAACGTCAATGATGATGTGAGAAATTTCAACGTATATCTCAAGAGACATTGTCTTCATTTAGAGTTTCATCTTTTTTAAAAGAAAAGAGGCCCTTTTGGAGAAGAGGAATAAGCCTTGTTTATAAACATATTTTTTTAACTATATATAATATGGGACTAAACTATATCTCTATGGTTATAATTATTTTAAAATTTATATATATTATATTTATGGTAGATCATAATAAAAATATTAATATAATTAAACAAAAATAAAGAGATATATATATATATATAGATGTATGAATAGTAGATGCTGTACATTTTATAATTCATTTAGGGATTTAGAGTCTCAATTTAAAATAAAGTTAAAACCCCAATAGTATAAAAATTAGTATGATTGACCGCTGCTCCACCTATGTGCGTGTGTGCGTGAGTGTGCGTGTGCGCGCGCGCGCGTGCAGTTACAATTTGAAGCTGTATGAATCTTTCAATTGTATGTCAGAGTATAGGCAAGTGAACAATGCATCTTTGGAAACTAAAAAATACAAGGATAGCATATTTGACAAATTATCTCTAACTAGTTCTATGCCCGTGCCATGCATGAGAATGTTTTAGGTAGATATATATTTTATATATTTATTAAAATTTGTTTATTTAAATTAATTTTTAACTATTAAAAATAAATTATAAATCTCTCCCGTACTACATGATTTTTTTTCAAATATATATTAAATTATAATAAATTTATAAACTTTAAAGTTAGATTTCATACAATTGTTATTGATAATAATAGAAGAGTATTGAAATTAAAATATATATACTATATAAAAAACATAAAATATATTGAAATTTTATAATTGTAAAAGATTAATTTCACAAATATTATTTACAAAATATATTTATTCAAATTTGACTATTTCTCATATAATATTATGGACACAAAGAAGAAAGCAATTTATACGAGACAAACTAATATTATCAACCCCACAAAGGTAATACAAATATTTAAAGAAAGTTATTCAAGGTGTCAAATAAAAATGTTGAACGAAAAATCTGCACGTAACACACTGATAACAAAATTTAACAAAAAAACTACCACATGTTGAAATCTCGGGGGTAAGGGGGTAAGAACCCCATCTTCTTCCTCACCCCACCTCTCTTCTCGTAACCTCCCTAACTGCAACTGTTCGGAGGGAACCGCCATGGCCATGTGGAGAGGAATGCGCCCGCCGCAGCCAGATCCCGTCGACTGGAACGATGTCGGCGACGTCATCCGACGAAGATCTGGCCGCCGGTCCTCCTTCCCGGCAACAGAGAAAAACCTTTTTTTATTATTTAAAATTCATGTTTTATGGCGGACTGCAGCGCTACAGTGACCATGGCGCTGCCCCCTTGCCACGCCCCGCGTAGCGCGCGTGGGCCGCGCTGGCGAGGCAGTGCCGTAGCGGCTCACCTATTGAGTCCCGCCCAGGGCATAGGCCACCCGGGTGGGCTGTGCTGGGGGGGGGGGGGGGGGTGCCGCGGCCTGCTGCACACCGCGCATGGCACTCCTGTGCGCAGGCCAGCAGTATTGCCGTGGAGTTCTGCCTGCCGCCACCGCCCTTGGAGATCGGGAGAAACCCTTCGTGATTCATAAATAATGCCATGCATGAGACGTAGATTAACCTACACTCCCCATCTCATGATGGTATGATCCAATGTTCTTCTATTAGGTACCAAATCATGTATTGCAATCATCTTCGCTATATCCTCTGGGTCCTGAGAGATTGAAAGATTTATCTGCTAAAACCTGGACTCAACTTACCTCTTCCAGCCCGCTTCCTGGTCAGTGGCGTCGAGCATCTAATATGTGGAACACTTCTGCTTAGTCAGAATTGCAGCAGCAGTTGTCATATGAGTTTGACAGGCCCAGTGGCAATGACAGGTTAATATTTATTGAGTTCACGTCTGGCTATCCCTCCTCAGAATAAGAAGAAAGTTGAAGATCCACCAGACAGGTTAACGTCTCACCTAAACAGTGCCCAACCAAACGAATCAAGTCCTTGAAGCAAAACCAACATGGCAAAGGAAGAAAAAAAAAACCAAAGAGTTTG
This sequence comes from Colocasia esculenta, assembly GCA_014218235.1. NCBI lineage: Eukaryota > Viridiplantae > Streptophyta > Magnoliopsida > Alismatales > Araceae > Colocasia > Colocasia esculenta. Next base: position 65,077,480 of record CM024764.1, on the reverse strand, counting down.
AACAAATCAAACAAATATATAGAAGGCGTTTAATTTACTCATTCTTTTTAGTTGCTCTCTCATGGGTGGGGCTTCTTCTTTCTTCCTTCGGTGAGGTTACTGCAAGTAGTAGGCGAAGAAGGAGAGGAAGGTCGCCCCGACCAAGGAACCGACGAGCACGACGATGGAGGAGCCGTTGGTGGGAGCAGGAGTGGGGGAGGCCGCGTCACCAGCTAGGACGGCGGTCGCCAAGGCGGCGGCGAGGAGGACGACACAGGCGATCTTCTTCATCTCCATCGCAGAGCAGGGTGGCGAACGGCGACAATTACGTCTTCTTTCTGAGGAGTCGCCGGGGACCCGACTCTGGCAACGACGAGATGAGAAGCTCTGCTATTTTTATGGGAGATGGGGAGGGGTGAGAAACAGAATAGGGAACGTGATCACGGGACATGGCCTTTGAGCTGGTAGGTTAGGCAGTTTTCTTTTAACTTGAGAAAGCGTTTTGGATTTTTTTTTTTTTTAATCTTGAGATCATGTTTGGGAGATGAAAAGGTTAGGCAGTTTCATGCGTTGGTTGGCAGTTTTTGAAGATAGAGATGGTGTTGTGTATGGAATGGGTGGTTAGTAGAGAGAGAGAGTGGAGGAAAGAGAGAGATAGAATGAGTGTTTTATTAGAAGTGGTTTAGTTTTGTAAAAAACGGACGAAGCTGCTGCAGTTTGGTTTTTTCGGAGGCTGTTCTGCTGCTGCCACATCAGCTTTTTAAGACTGTGTTATATATATATATATATAGAGTATAGATTAGAACCTGTGGCAATGTCTACTTGAGCGGGCTTCATCAAGTTTCGTCCAACAAGAACTTTCAGGTTAGCAAGGTAGTGGATGCATGCATCCTAGATATAATTTGATCATCACATGTTTAAGAGAGCTTCCACGTATCAATTTGACACTTAATTTAGGAAGAAAAGTGGGATTACGACATTTAGTTTAACAGGAAAATATGAGAATTTTCAGAGCTCACTGTACTATATTCCAAGAAATCTTAGACTCCGTTTGGAAATGGAGTTGGGGAGATTTTAAGGTGCAAAATCTCTGACAACTCCACAATCGCTGCCAAATATTACAAGGTGTCATCGGCTTTCGTATGTGCGACGATTTTGAGGGAAGAGAGATATAGAGAGAAGAAAATGCGGCAGGCGCTTTTGCGGAAGTGGCTCGGGTGCCGCTTTTGCGAAATCCCCTGCGAAAATGTCGCGGCCGTGGACGTGGTGCGAAGGTGAGCGACGCCTGTAATTTTTTTTTTAATAGCCCAGCTGCAATGGCAGGGCGCAACACGGGCGATGAGGTGTGAAATCTCGTCACCCATACACTAAGCCCTCGAAATCGACTTTTGTCGATTTTGACTTCTGCCAAAGCCATGCCAAACTGTGCCTTAGTTGTTTACTTCCAACGTAAACACTCCATATAGTGAGGCCTTTCAAAATTAATACGACTTTCCTGGGCTACATCCTACATGCATGCTTAACTTAAATAGATATATGGAAACGTTCTAATATATCCAAACAAAGTGCTGTGGCATCACATAAGTTACCAACTTGTAACTAAATATGGCACCAGATTCATTCTTTCAATTACTGAAGTTATTTACAGATACAAGGCCAAAGAGACGAAAAATAATTGAAATCGTATGATACATAATATATATATATATAGGCGTAGGTACACTTTTTTTTAAAATGTACATGTATGTTACAGTTTTAAGGGTTTTTTTCTAAAGAGGTGACCCCACTAAAATCACCCGGAGGTGACCCGATCTAAGACCCCGTGGAAGGCCAACCTCGACACCTCGCTCAGAAGTGGCAGCGGCGGACTCATCGCCAACCTAGCGCAGTAGCCGGCCTTCGTGGAAAGCTCGGTTTGGACCGTTGCAGTTGGCTAGTCGCAGGCTCGTAGCCCAGTTCGCAATCCGCCCTCTAGAGTCTGGCCCTCGCCGTCATGACCTCCACTGTTGGACCTTCCCCTCGCCGTCACAACCTCCGAAGAGGCACAAACTGCCCTCGTCGTTGCCACAGACCTCCACCTCGTAGCCTCGCCATTGTGGACGACGCAAACCATTAGCCGACACCGCCGACGCCGCCAACCTCCCCTCGTCCTCACGACCTCTACAGAGCCAGAGGCGCATACAGTAGTCTGCCCCCGTTGTCGCCACCGATGCCCTCGCCAGCCATCGCCACCCTCCTCAGTCCTCCCTTCGACCTTCGCCGCCGGTGCCTGGCTCAATCCCAAAAGTGAAAGGGCAAGGGGACCTCCACCGTCGCCGTCGCAAACCTCGCACCACTGTGCCGCTGTTGTCACACCAAGGTGCCGCCCTCCTCGGCAGGTGACCTCCTCCCAGAACGATGTGAAAGCCCCATCCCCATCGCACCCTCCTCTCCTTCAGCCCCTTCTATATTTTCTCCTCATTTTCTTCTCCTACTTCTTCAGGTATTCATCTTCTGCATTGCACATTGCTGCCGGCGCCGAATCTCAGACTCAAACATGCCCAACAATCCACCCTAGCCGTTGTCAACCAGACCTCACCCTCTGTTGCTCCAGTGCTCTGCAGTCTGCCTTCACTGTCGTTGGCAACTCTAACCAAGGTAAAACATCTACCCTCCTTTTCCATTTTGCTGGCCCTTTTTTGTCTTCGAAGTTGTGCTATTTGCAGCCACTTTGATGACAAAGACTAAATAGAAGATGCCTCTTTTTTTGTCTCAAAAGTAGGGTTGTCAATGGGCCGAGTTGGCCGGACAGGTCTGCAGGCTTGGCCTGATTTTAGGTTGGGCCGCAAGACTCTTTTCAGCCCATGGGTTTTTAGTAGGGCTTAAAGGTCCATCCTGCCTAGGCCCATGGGCCAGACTCAGGCTTTGAGTTCAGCCCGATGGGTCGGCCCGACCCTTTCTCTTCTTTCTTTTTTTTCAAATCTTAAATTTTACTTAGTTAAAATTATGTTATTTTACTTATTTAAAAGTTAAAACTCTCTTTTCAAACAAATTAAATAAGTAACATCAAAACTCTACTTAATTGAGTGAGATTATAAGTTTTATATTATTAAATATATTTTTTATTAATTTAATTTTTATTTAAGTATTCGAGCCGGGCTGGACCTTAGTCGGACTTTACAATTTTGTAAAAATATTGGGCCCAACCTGACGTTGCTCGGGTTTGGGCTGGGCTTGGACTTGTATATTGATGAGTCGCGTCTGGGCGGGGCTCATATAAGTCTAGCCCGGGCTCGGCTGATTAACAACCCTACTCAAAAGTGGCACTGTGGAAGGGGCCCTCCGCAGTCCGCCCTCGTCATCGTAGAACGTAGGTAGCCCTCACCATCGCAGAGCATTCATCCAAATCTCTTAAATAGGTACTAACATGTATGTAATCTAGAGAGCCTGGATGGTGGCTCATTTATATGTTTTGTATTTATATTTTTCTTTGTAACTTGCTCATTTATATAATGTGCATTTATGTTTTTCTTTGTAACTTGCTCATTTATATGATGTGCATTTATGCTCATTTATAAGTGGCTCATTTATATTTGTGAATATGATTCGGTGAGATTTTTTTTGTAGCTTGTTAGTTAGTAGCCTTTAAGTTATTGAATTTTTTTTTTTACTAGATGAGACATTATCTGGTTAAGCTAAGTCAAGGACAAACCAATGCAGGAAGTTCAAGTAGTTGTAGAACTCTACTCCTAAGTCAACAAGAGTCTTACTCCGTTGATGAACTTGATTTCACTACTTTAGAATCATATCCAGAATTCAAAAAAAAGATATGAGAGTATCATTCAAAATTGCTAGATGATGTGAGAAAAACATATCTATTGAAGAGTCCTTGTCAACCTCGGAATTATAATTTTCCATTGAAGTTTTTGGGTGCAAAAATGCATAAATTTGTTCCTTCTTGGTTTGATGAGTATGTAACTTGGTTAGAGTATAACGTTGCAAAAGATCTGCATTTTGTTTGCATTGTTACTTATTCAAGCTTGATCATGAAAAACCTCTGGTGATGATTCATTTGTTTATGAGGGTTTTTCTTCTTAGAACAAGAAAGACATATTAGATGTTCATATTGGTAGCCCTAATAGCTCACACAATATAGTTGTAAAAAATGTGAGGACTTGATGAGACAAAAACAGAGTATTGAAGTGATTTTTTCAAAGTAATCAGATCAGGTCAAAATTGATTATCTAGTACGCGTACAAGCTTCTATAGATTGCATAAGATTTCTTTTGAGTCAAGCATTAGCATTTTGTGGACGTGATGAATCTGACATATCATTTAATAAAGGAAATTTCTTGAGCTCTTGAGATTTCTTGCAGATCATAACTCATCTATTAATGACGTTGTGTTGCACAATGCTTCTCAAAATGTTCAAATGATTGCTCCTCATATACAAAAAGATATTATAAGTACATGTGCATTTGAAACAACAAATGCAATTATCAGAGAAGTTGGAGATGGTTTTGTTTACCATACTTGTTGATGAGGCTCGTGATATATTTGGCAAAGAACAAATGGCTATGGTTTTGTGCTATATTGATTAGAGGGGTTTTGTTGTTGAGAGATTTTAAAGCATTGTTCATTATTGATACTACTGCTATATCACTTAAGACGGCAATTGAACATGTTCTTATGAGATATAGACTCAGTTTATCAAGAATAAGAGGACAGGACTATGATGGTGCTAATAATATGCAGGGTGAGTTCAATGGTCTTAAAGTATTGATTATGAGAGACAACAGCTCGGCATATTATATTCATTGTTTTGCTCATGTAGCTATTGCTAAGAATTAGGGTGATGTTTCTTGGTTTTAACTTTGGAACAAAAAGGTGAAGAACGTGGCTTATTATTTGCATTGAGAATTTTTTATTTTACATTTCTTCTATTTTTAATGACAAAAGCATTGGTCATCATAAATAAGCTGTCAATAGCTTTGCAAAGAAAAGATCAAAATATAATTAATGGAATGTCAATTGTGAAACTTTTTAAAGAACGATTGCAAGTTATGAGGGATGAAGATTGGAATGAACTTTTTGAAGAAGTATGCTCATTTTGTAATAAAGAAGAGATTCTTATTCCTAATATGGATCAACAATATGCTTTTTCTGAAAGATCTCGACGCAAGGCTCCTTGTCTCACAAGTTCATATCATTTTCAGATTGACTTGTTCTATCACATATTAGATATGCAATTGCAAGAACTAAACAGTCGTTTCAATAGAACAAACACTGAGTTGCTTCTTTATGTGGCTAGCTTAAATCCATGTAATTCATTTTCAGCTTTTGACAAGGAAAAATTGGTTAAGTTAGCTAAATATTACCTAAATGAGTTTTCTAATTTTGTTGATCTTATGACACTTCATAATCAGCTGGAAAATTATATCTTTGATCTGACATCAGATGAGAGATTTTCTGACTTAAAAGGTATTGGTGATCTTAAAAGAAAATTGGTGGAGACAAAGAAACATGTTGTGTATCCGATGGTATGTTTACTTATAAAGTTATCATTGGTTCTTCCAGTAGTTACTACAAGTGTTGAAAGAGTATTTTCAGCAATGACTTATGTGAAGAATAAGCTACGAAACCGGATGTGTAGCGATTAAATGAATGATTGTTTGGTGACATTTATTAATAAAGATTTGTTTGAGAATGCAAGTAATGAGTCTATTATTGAAGTGTTTCAGAATGTGAAAACTCGTCGAGTACAATTGTAAGGGAAGAATTGATTGTAATGAATTGTCTCATTTTTATCTTAGTAAATTTGCATATTGAATATGTAGTAAGTTTTGGCATTGTGCATCTTTACTAATCTAGAGACTGTCTTGTGTCGTGGATTGAATTTTGGATGTTGTTCAAATTAATTTACGTGTGATAACTGACAAAATCCTAATCAGATTCTCAATTTTAGGTTCGGCGCTCAAATCACTAATCTAAAAAAAACCTAAGTGTAAAGGTTTAGAACACGCAACCTGGGGGTCCAAAATCAAAAATAGGGATCCGATCGGCGTGCCGTTCACTCCGACACGACCGGCTAGGTGAGAGTGATGTGTGAGAATTGACGGAATTCTATTCGGATTCCCAGATTGGGTTTGGCGCTCAAACCACTAATCTTAAAAAAACATAAATGAAAAGGATCAAAACACGCAACCCGGGGGTCCAAAATCAGAAATAGGGATCCGATCAGTGTGTCGTTCGCTCCGACATGACCGAGTGGGTGACAGTGACGTGTGGGAACTGATGAAATCCTAATCAGATTCCCAGTTTGTGTTCGGTGCTCAAATCACTAATCTAAAAAAAATCTAAGTGTAAAGGATCAGAACACGCAACTTGGGGGTCCAAAATCAGAAATAGGGATCCGATCGACGTGTCGTTTACTCCGACACGACCGGGTGGGTAAGAGTGACGTATGAGAATTGACGAAATTCTATTCGGATTCCCGGATTGGGTTTGGCGCTCAAACCACTAATCTTAAAAAAAAACATAAATGAAAAGGATCAAAACACACAACCCGGAGGTCCAAAATAAGAAATAGGGATCTGATTATCGTGTCGTTCACTTCGACACGACCGGGTGGGTGACAGTGACGTGTGGGAACTGACAGAATCCTAATCGGATTCCCGGTTTGGGTTCAGCACTTAAATCACCAATCTAAAAAAAACCTAAGTGTAAAGGATCAGAACACGCAACCTGGGGGTCCAAAATCAGAAATAGGGATTCGATCGGCATGCCGTTCACTCCGACATGACCGGGTGGGTTAGAGTGATGTGTGAGAATTAACAGAATTCTATTCGGATTTCCGGATTGGGTTCAACGCTCAAACTACTAATCTTAAAAAAATATATATGAAAAGGATCAAAACACGCAACCCGGGGGTCCAAAATTAGAAATAGGGATCCGATCGATGTGCCATTTTTCGACACGACCGGGTGGGTGATAGTGACGTGTGGGAACTGACAGAATCCTAATCGGATTCCCGGTTTAGGTTCGGCGCTGAAATCACTAATCTAAGAAAAACCTAAGTGTAAAGGATCAGAACACGCAACCTGGGGGTCCAAAATCAGAAATAGGGATCCGATCGGCGTGTCGTTCACTCCAACATGACCGGGTGGGTGAGAGTGACGTGTGAGAACTGACGGAATTCTATTCGGATTCCCGGATTGGGTTCGTCGCTCAAACCACTAATATTAAAAAAAGATAAATGAAAAGGATCAAAACACGCAACCCGGGGGTCCAAAATCAGAAATAGGGATCCGATCGGCGTGTCGTTCACTCCAATACAATCGGGTGGGTGACAGTGACGTATGGGAACTGACGAAATCGTAATCGGATTCCCGGTTTTGGTTCGGCGCTCAAATCACTAATCTAAAAAAAACCTAAGTGTAAAGGATCAGAACACGCAACCTGGAGGTCCAAAATCAGAAATAAGGATCTGATCGGCATGTCGTTCACTCCGACACGACCGGGTGGGTGAGATTGACGTGTGAAAATTGATAGAATTCTATTCGGATTCCCAGATTGGGTTCGGTGCTCAAACTACTAATCGTAAAAAAACATAAATGAAAAGGATCAAAACACGCAACCCGGGGGTCCAAAATCAGAAATAGGGATCCGATCGGCGTGCCGTTCACTCCGACATGACCGGGTGGGTGACAGTGATGTGTGAGAATTGACGGAATCCTAATCGGATTTCCGGTTTGGGTTCAGTGCTCAAATCACTAATCTAAAAAAAAGTTGTGTAAAGGATCAGAACGCGCAATCTAAGGGTCCAAAATCTGAAATAGGGATCCGAGCGGTGTGCCGTTAACTCCGACACGACCAGGTGGGTAAGAGTGACATGTGAGAATCGACAAAATTCTATTCGGATTCTCGAATTGGGTTCGGCGCTCAAACCATTAATCTTAAAAAAAAAACATAAATGAAAAGGATCAAAACACACAACCCGAGGGTCCAAAATCAGAAATAGGGATACGATCGGCGTGCCGTTCACTCCAACACGACCGGGTGGGTGACAGTGACGTGTGGAAACTGACGAAATCCCCATCGGATTTCCGGTTTGGGTTCGGAGCTCAAATCACTAATCTAAAAAAAACATAAGTGTAAAAGATCAGAACATGCAACCTGGGGGTCCAAAATCAGAAATAGGGATCCAATCAGCGTGCTGTTCACTCAGACATGACCGGGTGGGTGAGAGTGACGTGTGAGAATTGACGAAATTCTATTCGGATTTCCAGATTAGGTTCGGAGCTCAAACCACTAATCTAAAATAAAATTCAAGTGTAAAGGATCATAAATATTTTCTAATTAAACTTAGTGAATATTCATAGGTTTTAAATTTACATTTTTGAAAATAATGTTTGTATATTATTTTTTATTTATGTTTCTAATATTTGTTTTTTTAAATATAGGATCCTCCGGCATCTGACGATCATGAGGCGGGGACAGCGGACAATCCAGTAGACCTTCCTTGATTTTTATTTCTTATTATTGTGTATGATTTATATTTGTTGTGATTGATGATTTTATGTTAATTGTTATTTATTATGAAATGTATGAATTTTTTAGCAGGTTTTGTAATTTATCATTGTTAATTTAATTATATTTTTTTAAAAAGTAAGTGGGATATTTTTGATGGATTTTTCGATGGACAGTATCTGTTGGAAACAACGTCGGCACATAAGACTGCTGACAGAACTTATCCGTCGGCAAACCGTCGGAATGTCCGACAGTTTACCGACGAAAATTTTCGTCAGAAGTTACCTACCGACGGTTATTTCCGTCGGTGAATCCGTCAAAAGTTCCAACGGATTTTCTGACCAAACTTTCCGTCGGAATTTACCGACGAATCTTTTCGACGGATATTTCTATCGGAAGTACCGACGGATTACCGACTAATTTCTGACGCTATTTATCCGACGGACTATTTTCGACGGTTGTTCGTTGGAAAGTTGTCGAAAGTTATGTTTTCCGATGAATTTCCAGCAGATTTCCGACGGAATTGGTCCGTCAGAAAAGCCGCTTTTTCTTGTTGTCGATGTTCTTCAAATTAATTTTTGGGCAAACTCAATTCACCCCCCTCTTAGTTTGCCATATTATCAGACCTTCATATTTTTTTATTCTAAATATATATTTTAAAATTATATTTATATATTATATAATATTAAAAACTAATTCGAGTGACTCCACTAGATAAAATTTCTCTGTCTGTCCCTATATAAGCGGCATACGCCATCAATACGTACGCGGCATCAAAAGCGCATTTTTGTCCATTACAAAATTATATAATTTGATGTTAAATTTTAGGTCTACCTCATCGATTCCCTCTCTACTACCAATAAACCAATTATAGATTAAAAAAATAAGATAAATTAATTAAGAGCTCTTATCAGATATTTGACAGAATTATAATTCATTACAATAAGTATTTTCTCTTGTTACAGCTCTGTTACAGTAAAGATTTCTCTATTACAATCATAGATTCTTAATTAATTTATCCTATATATATTTAATTTTACATTAATTAGTGTCATTAATGTTTAGAACATACAAAATGAACGGTCTAGATTGTAGATATACGTGTCTCTGCAGTTCTTTATGTTAGATTTAATCATTTTCACTATATATCTATTTTATTGACGGTAGAGAAGAATTATTAGAATGGATCTAACATTTAATATCAATCATATGAAAGAAATAAAACACGTGTGTAATATTTACGAACAAATGCGAGCATGCCATAACATACAGTGGAAACACAAATAAAAATTACAATCACACAAGACACTAAAATTTAGGTGGAAGTGAGTCCTCCCCTCCTTCTCCACGCCGGCCTCTGACCAGCGAGCTTTCCTTTATAACTTTCTCCACGACACGAGCAAAGAACTGCGGATAGATCAGATCTGACCGAAATGGGAACCCTCTTAGATCCAGCTCCGCGGATAGATGTTCAACAATGGCAGGGCCGATCAACACGGCAGCGCCAGCAGCAGTAGGGACGTAATGCAGAACAACCAGAGAGAGGGTGGCCAAATCTTCTTGTACAACTTCCAGTACAAGCACCACAAACACAGAGGAGATCTGCAGGTCGAAGAGAGGAAAAGAAAGACGATTCAGATCACGCAAAACAAAAGGCAGGAATCAATCGCACTCGGAAAGAAAACCCGCATCAAATAAGAAAATACCCCAAATACCTACCAATCCATCCATCTATTTAAGCCATAGGATGCCTCGCAGAAAAATCTGAAGAACAAACACCCCCTCCTCTCCCGGCAGCTCAAATTCACACAAAAAGGTGACCAAAATCGAGTGAACAAACGAGAGATGAACCCGCTAGGCTAGCAGCAACCAACAATCGGTGCGGGGAAAGGGAGGGACATCTACCTGGATCAAATGCGTGTAAGTTCCCCTTCGATCGGCCTCTGGTAGCAGCAGTAACAGTAGTGGTGCCCCTACCAGCGCAGCGACAACGGCTTTTTCTTCCCCGATCAGGCGTGGAGGACGATGGGAGACAGGAGGAGAAGAAGGGGGCGACGCACATGAAAAGAAATGTGGGCGAGGCTTGATTTGTGAGGGCGGAGGAAGCAGGAGGGAGAGAACGGAGGGAAAATTATGGTTGGGGACGAAAGGGGATTTTGGAGGGAGGGAAAAAAAGTTTGACTTTTGAGCGCAAGAAAATTATACCTACCACTAATAAATAATGTAAGTTCAATTTGTCCTACACCTACCATTTTAGAAATCGAATAAAATATATTTTTATTTTACGTAGGTAAATGATGTCTATACCTACTATAAGTCGCGGTGTAAGTAAGTGGTGTAGGTATAATCTGTTTTTCTAGTAGTGGTGATAGGAAAAAATCATGGGACAAATAGAAAACATATAAACTCGACGTCTCTTATTCGAAATCTGAGTAACAACTACAAAAAAAACAATAACATCAAGCCGATCGAACCTGTGGCAAAAAACAGTCCAAAAAATTGAGAACAGTCTCTACGTTGCCCTTGTCTTCTTCCTTTTTCTCTCTCTTGTACTTGCGAGACGTCGGACACCGTCGCGTGTGAACGTACGACCTGCTGGCTGCTGTGGATCCAGGCGCGTTCTCTTGCGCGACCTGCTCTGACTCCTGCCACGGGAGGTAGAGTCCTCCCGCGCTGCTGCTGCTGATCACTCCGCCGCAAGATGGAAAAAAACCCTTTTTTCTTGCTTCTGCGAAGCCGCTGCGTACCCAGCAGCCAAAGCCCCTTTTGTTTCAATTTTTCTTATTTTTCTTTTTTTTCAGATTTCCCTGTCACCAAACACATCTGTTGGGTAGAAGAAGGGTGGATGCAAGTTTAAGAGAAAACTCAAGACTTGGTAAGGGAGTGTGCCTTATGTGTTTATGAATTTTGTCCCATATTGGAAAACACAAGTAAGGGAGTGGCCTTTATAAGTCCTTGTGGTTCTAAGGATTTCTTCCCATGGAACTAGAAAGAGGTATGCCCAAGACCACACACACGCGTGTGTGAGGTGACTACGGGCCTTATTGGGCTCACTCTTTTTCTAATCTGTTTTTCCCTTTTTACTTGGAGGGTTTGTGGGATGCGCCCGTCCCTGAACAAGTGAACCGGCGTGTAGTGGGACGTCGGCGGTTGTGATAAGGAGAGAGAAAGAAACCAAGTTGACATGGTCTTCTTTCTGAATAAATCTCTTGTGGTCTCTCTCTCGCTCTCTATCTGCAACACTGTGCACACCACCGGGGAATCGCTCTTTGTTGGTCACTTCTTGCCCTCACCATCAACGCGAACGTCGCCCTCGCTGCTTGCCATCGGCGTGCCGCTCCGCCACTGACTGCCTTCTTCTCCGCGTCGTCGGTGTTCGGTGCATGCTTCTTTTGCCCTACATTCAATAGAGATTCTTCTTTACATATTAGATAGTTTTCATGTTACGAGATCAACAGTGTACGACTGTCATCTCGTTGGATGTGGTTGTACCCTGGGAGAAGATCGTTGTTTCCTTTTCGCACCTATAGTGGAGGCGATATCTTCTCTAAGGCAAGTTCCTTTTGGAACGCCTCAACTGCCTCTATATAAATATATTCTTGTTCATATTTTCGGCATGTATACTTTACTTATCTATTGTTATCATCTTGGAATGATGCCTATGTTGATTTGCGCAAACTTATATTGTGTCGCTATGTTTGCAGTGTGTGGATTATGGATGCTCTATCGCCATGCGAAATCTATAATTCCCACTGTTTTCAAAACAGTCTTAGAGAAGATATCGTTTAACATGGCGTCGTCATCTATTACTCTCAACCCGAAAGTAGACATGTCCATGATGCCAGCGAAATTCGCAGGGCAACACTTCAAGCGTTGGCAACAACGCATGCGGATATGGTTTACTATGATTGGGTTGATCTCTGTGATTGAATTTGACTCACCCAATGTGGTTGAGAATGATCCCGAAAGTGTTAAGAAGGCTACGGAATGGAAGGAAAGAGATCACATAGGATATGGATGCATTCTTATTGCTTTATCGGATGTCCTATTCGATGTATACAGTACTTCGACATTCCTGACCTCCAAGGCACTATGGGATGAGCTTGACAGAAAGTACAACACTGAGGACCAAGGTCTAGACAAATACTCTGTCGGTAAATTTCTCAAATTTCACATGGTTGAAAGCAGACCTATCACTGAACAGGCACATGAGTTTCTTCTTATGATCCATGGCTTGGCTGAGGGTGAAATGAAACTCCCAGAAAAGTTTCAGGTTATGTGCATCATTGAGAAATTTTCTAAGTCCTAGGAGGACTTTGGAATGGCCCTAAAATATAGGAAGGGTGCTATTTCTCTTGATGACCTGATGAGAGTCATTGCCATAGAGGAGGAACATAGGAAGGAGAAACCTGTGATGCCTATAGAGGATAGTGCAAACATAGTTATGAAAAACAAGTTTAAAGATTTCAAAGGCAAATCCAAGGTTGATTCTAATGCACAGTTTAAACCCAAGGGTAAAATCAAGAAGAAGAAGAAGCAAGGTGATTGTTGGGTCTATAGTCAAAAAGGTCATTTCCGTGGTGATTGTCCAAAAAGGAAGGAAAAGACAGGCCAATAGACTGGTGTTGTTCCACCCTAGGTCAATGTAGTGACCGCTGGTGCTTCTTCTGGAAACACATATATTACTCTTAACCCTCAATTGTTTTCTATTTATGAACCTTGTGAATGGTTGGTAGACACAGGAGCCAATGTACACTTGTGTGCTGACAGGACTAATTTTATATCTTACCAGGCCGTCCATTAGTGCTCTGTGACTATGGGGAATGGCAGCACTACAAGGGTGATGGGAATTGGACGCGTGGACCTGAAGTTTACTTCGGGGCGTGTGCTGTCTCTTCATCATGTGCACCATGTTCCTAGTATTAGGAGAAATATTTTATCATGTTCTAGTTTTGTTAGAGAGAGTTATGAACTCAGCTTTAAATGTAATAAAGTTGTGATACTTTGTCTCAAATCTTTTATTGGTAAAGGTTATTTATCTGATGGGTTGTTTAAAGTGCATGTGAGTCATGTGATGAATGAATGCTTAGATGTTGATACATCTGTTCCAGTTGCTTTTAATGTTACAGATTCATCTGATTTATGGCATGGACGTTTAAGTCATTTAAATTTCAACTCTTTGAAACATATGATGAACCTGAATTTGATTCCTAAGCATGCTATTGATAAAACCAAAAAATGTGATATATGTGTACAAACCAAACAACATAGGAAACCCTTTCATTCTGTGGTTAGAGATTCAGATATTCTGGATCTAGTGCACTCAGATATCTGTGAGTTTAATGGTATGCTAACTAGGGATCATATAAAGTATTTCATTACTTTTATAGATGATTGTAGTACATATTGTTATGTGTATTTGGTCAAGTCTAAGGATGAGGCTATACAGAAGTTCATCATCTTTAGGAAGGAAGCAAAAACACAAACTGGTTGGGTACTTAAGACGTTGAGGTCTGACAGAGGAGGAGAATACACATCTAGTTTGTTTGTTGAATTTTGCCAAGAGCATGGCATTATTCATGAAACAACTACCCCTTATTATCCTCAGTCTAATGGATAGCAGAAAGGAAGAACTGTGTATTCATTGACATGGTCAACTCTCTCCTGCAGAGTTCAGGACTACCTAAGTATATGTGGGGGGAAGCTTTCAACACAACTTGTCTTGTTCTTTATCATGTTCCCCTAAAACATAAAGATAGTAGTCCAATTAAACTTTGGAGAAATAGGAAACCTAGTTTGAAATTTCTCAAAGTGTGGGGGTGCCTTGTGTAGAAGCCGTTTTTCCTCGACTTTCCGGAAAACACTCGTCCCATGACGGAAAATATATGGGATTTAAAAGGAAGAGAGAGATAAAGTGAAAATGGGGAAGGGGGTATGAGGACGTAAAAAAAAAAAAAAGAACGTGCGTGTGTGCACGAGGAATGTGTCGCGATCGCCAGGTGCACGTGGGCACCAGATGTAACGGGCGAAAAGGAAATGACGCGGTGTACTTACCTCCGTCCGAAGAAAAGAGTGGGAATGTGCATGTGGATTCTCCTTCCTTCTTGCGCCGGCCGGCCGGCGGAGAAGATTCGATGTCGGTTACCTTGCAAAATGGGAAAACAACAAGAAACAAGTGAAAGGGGAGGTTAGGCTATGAAGTGTAGTGAAGTGTACATGAAGAGAAAATATGGAAAACATATAAATGGAAGTTTAAACACCTCATGGAGGTGGTGTTAAACCCCTAAGGAGTGGGTGGGTAAGAAATGCTACGTGGATGTGTGTGGGAGATGTGATGAATGCATGTCTAATGAAAAGTAAAGATGAAAGAGATGGGGGAAGGAGTGGTGATTGGAATGGCGTTGTAGCCCGACGATGAGGGATGGAGAGGACGAAGGAGACGCCAGTGGAGTTCCTCTCGTCGTGCTCCAACACCGGAATCCCCAGTTCATGAGGAAGACGACGCGGAGGCGACGTATGCGTTGCGTCCCGGCTCCAGAACACGAACTTCCGATCCGATGGAATCCCGCCTTAGAGAATTGGAGAATTGGAGTCCGGAGGTCGGGGTGGGAATTCGACAGGGCTTCACCATGGTTGGGATTGGATGCCAATGAGCTCCCCCCGAGTCTGTATTTATAGCCAAAATCATGTCTAATTCAACGAACGTCGATTACAACTTAAAGGCGTCCGCCTGACAGGCCGCGATTCTTAAGATCACTCGATTTGCGCGTGATTAGACATTTTCATGATGATCGTAGCTGTAAGCTAGGTTCTGAATCGCGTCTGGGTGGCTGGCCGTGTTTTCTTAGGCAAATCGAATCTTTGAAAAAATCCGATCCTTGATTTGATATTTATAAAATGCGGTGTGCTGCCCAGACGCGCTTCGAACAAACATCATGATTGCTGACATGGCGTCCATTAAATGGAGCTGATAGGGTGTGGTCAGAATCTTTGACTTTAAATCGCGGCAAGTCGGCAGGACGCGCATTAATTGCGTCAAATCATCAGGACGTAGATCAACTCTGGGAAAGGGTGTCCGCAGCATTGGCCGCGAATAGATGAAGCTCAACAGACCCTTTTGGAAAGAGATCTCAAAAACCCTAGAAAAATAGGAAGATCACTCACAAGGTTAATGGAGAAGAGCCACTTCGAGGCATCGCGGTATAACATGGAATTTGCTCGATGTGTTGCCAAATTGGCGTTTCTACAGCTGCCTCGCCTTGGCGTCTGCTTTGCAAGGAAATGAGGCGAAGTGATGTGAAATGAAAGAAATGGATTGGCGTGAATTGAGTGGAACGAAGTGGAATGACTGAAAAGTAGATGCCAAGGTGTGATGAGACACGCCTTAACAACACATGATAAGAGCTACTCCTCAGTCCAGAATGAAGTGGTTTATTGACAATCTCAGGAGAAAACTCAATACTTCAGAGAAATGGGGTGTGCACGTGGGCACGGAATGTTGGCCCTTTTGGTACGGCAGCAAGCAAACCTAGAGGGGGGGTGAATAGGTTTTTCTGAAATCTGAAATAGAATCTTAAACACAGAAAATAACACTTGAAAGTTTGGTTAGTTTAGTGTGATAAAGAGTAGCAGTGCGGAAGCAAATAAACAATCACACAAGGACACAGGAGATTTATCCTGGTTCGGCCCTTCCCACATGGAAGTCCTACGTCCAGTCCCCAAGCAAACTCTTGGGATTTCACTAACCAAGGGTACAGTCCCCCTTATGGACCTTACAACACCCTGGATCCCCCACCAGGTCTTCTTCTCTTTCCCGGGCAAGAAGGCAGCCCACTTCTCTTACAGGTAAAGAAGCCAACCTCCTGGAACAAACCCCAGTGCGGTTCTGCTAGACACAAACCCCTAGCTGGGTTAACAACTGGTACAAACCCCAGTTAGGTTCTGCTAGACACCAACCCCTAGCTGGGTTAACAACTGTATACAGTCCTACAGCTGGACACAGATCTTTCTTAGAAAGATCAGACTGAGAGACCTTACAAGATGAACACTCATGTAAAGCTCACAGTCCCAAACTCTCCCCAGATATACAATAAGCTCGGAGAGAAACAGAAGAGAGAAAAGAAGGCTCGAATGCTTGAAAGCTTGGAAGCTTGAGAGCTTGAAATGCTTTGAATGCTTCTTCTTGGCTCAGGCTCTTTCTCTCTTTCCTTGAGTGTATGTGGCGTGAAGGTGCTTCTCACAGATGTACACTCCTTCAAAGATATTCAAGAGAAGGCTCTCATTGTTCTTCAGCAATGCTCCATCTTTTATATTGAGCAGCTTTAGAATAGATCCGTTGAAGAGATCCGTTGGAGCTCTTCTAGTCGTTGCTGATCTTTCTCTTCATTTGTCTTAATCAGACTCTGATGGTCTTCGATGTCTGTGAGCATAGAAGAGAGTGTTAGCATAAAAGAGTGTTTATGATAAACGATGCATGGTACTGTGCTTCTGCTAACATACTGAAAATAGTAGGTCATATCTTTTTGACAAGATTCTGAAATATGCATGCAGCTTTTTGTCAGAAGAT
Source organism: Colocasia esculenta (assembly GCA_014218235.1). Lineage (NCBI taxonomy): Eukaryota > Viridiplantae > Streptophyta > Magnoliopsida > Alismatales > Araceae > Colocasia > Colocasia esculenta. Next base: position 65,060,427 of record CM024764.1, on the reverse strand, counting down.
ATTTGACTTTTTATTTAAGCGCCAAGCATATTTGAAATATAAAGGCAATCTGTGTTTCAACAGAATCCATGAAGAAATCGTTATGAGCATGACTTATGAAATCGTTATAGGAACGATTTCTTAACAAATCGTTATGGGAACGATTTCTTACCAAATCACTGCGCTCAAAGAAGAAATCGTTAAGGCCACTTATCAAATCGTTATGGCATCGATTTCTTAACAAAACGTTATGGCTTCTAAAGAAATCGTTGCGAATACTTATGAAATCGTTATGGCATCGACTTCTTGGAAAATCATTTCGGTCACTTAAGGAATCGTTATGGGAACGACTTCTTATCAAATCAATACGCTCAAAGAAGAAATCGTTATGGCCACTTATCAAATCGTTATGGCATCGACTTCTTAGCAAATCGTTGCGGCGCTTGATACTTTGGCACTTTAAACAGAAATCGATGTATATTGATTAAACATCGATTTTATCATTTTAGTGTGCCAAATATTGCATCAATGAAAGACTTAGCTTTTGCTATGAGATTGATGCGACACAGATGAAACAAAATATTCAATTTAAGTTACATCATAAATTTTATTATCACCAAAATACAAGAACAAATAGAAAGTGGTTCAACAATCTCCCCCTTTTTGGTGATGACAAAATTTATGTGAATTTTCTGATAAAAATATATATAGCAAAGAGGTTTCAGAAAATTCATACAAACTCTCCCCCTTTTTGTCACTAACCAAAAAGGATGGATCTTACCAGGATTTTCTCTCCCCCTTTTTGAGAGAATTTCTTACCATAGAGGGGTTCAACAATTTTGATATTTGAACTTACTCCCCCTTAATCTTTGCTCCCCCTGAGCATGAGAGACTCCACCTGAATGAAACTTGAAAATAATTATTAGTAATATTTAAAATTTACGAATAAATTAATGACTACTCCCTCTTCAGATATGAGATGGATGAAGAGTTGGCAGTCTTCAGTGCCTTGAGCATCCTTTGTTCCTGATGCCCCAAGGCTATCCTGCAAATGAGCTACTCAGAAGTAGGTACCCAAATAATTTTGGGTCCTTGATCGTTAGATGCATAAAAATAGCCTTTAGGTATCCAAACTAGGTGCTTAGTTGTGCAGGTGTTTACTGTGTGTCCTAATTTATTACAATGAGAACAACAATGAATATAATCTATTTTGTAGTTCTTATTGTTTTTATGATGTCTGTTTAGGACATAACTTTTTAAAACATTTTCTTTTACAGGGGCCATTTTCTGAGGCAACTTGGTTTCTTTTACAAATTTTGGTAATGGATATTTTCCTGGAATTACTGCTTGTTTTCCTTTTTCCAGAGGTATGTATCCAAGGCCTTGCTTGTTATTTCCAGGTTTTGACCCTTTCAAACATAAAGCTAAAGAAGTTTTTCCTTTTGTTAATTTTCTAACTGATTCTTTTAGGTAGAGATTTTCTTCAGTTAGAATTTTTAATTTTTCTTCTAACTCTAACTTTTCATTATTTTTGCTTTTCAAACCTTCATTCAAAAGATGATTATTTTCTTTACTATCTTTTAATTGTTCCTCTAATTGTTCCATTTCTGATTTAAGATCAGAATTAGTGTTTTCCAAACAAGTAAGGTTGTTCTTGATATTTCTCAATTCTTTTACAACAACCTTGTGTTTATCATAAAGTTCATTGAAAACTTGTTCTAAATCTTCAGATTCTGATCCTGAATCTGTGCAAGAATCAAAAGATGAGTTAGAATGTACCTCATCTAGTCCTACCATGAGGGCTAGATTTACCTGCTCTTTTTCCGAATCTGAGCTTGATGATTCTGAGCTTGTGACCTCATCATTTTCCCAAGCAGCCGCCATGGCTCTTCTTTTAAATTTCTTGTGCTGCTTCTTGGGTTTTTCAGTTTGACCAGTCTTCTTGAGTCTTTGACAATCCGGTCTCAGATGTCCAGGTTTTCTGCATTCATAGCAGACTGGTTCTTTCTCTTTTCTGTCTTTCTTTTGAATCCTTTTCGATCCATTTTTCTTCTTCTTGAAAATTTTCCGAAGCTTGGACAGAACTTCATCTACGTCACTGTCTTCAGAATCTGCATTTTTGGAGCTAGAAGAAGAAGTGGAAGGAGCAGCTACAACCTTAAGAGCATTAGTACATTTCTTCTTAGATGAGCTTTCAGACAATCGCTCCATATTTATTTCATGTGCCATGAGAGAACCTATTAAATTATCAATTGACAATTTGGTTAAGTCATGGGCTTCTTCAATAGCGGTTACTTTAGGTGTCCATGAAACGGTTAAAGACCTAAGTATTTTTCTAACGGTTTCTTCATTGGAAAGAGTTTTACCAAGAGAATTTAAGCCTACTACTATGCTTGAGAATCTATTATACATAGTAGTAATGTTTTCGCTTGGAAGCATTTTAAATTGTTCATATTGTGAAACAAGAATATCTATTCTAGTTTGTTTCACTTTATCCGTTCCTTCATAAGTTATCTGCAGTTTATCCCAAATTTCTTTAGCAGATTTGCATGCAGACACTCTACTAAATTCTCTTTTGGATAAGGCACAACATAAGTAGTTCTTAGCTTTAAAGTTTAAAGATAATTTACTTTTATCAGCAGGTGTAATGGCAGTAGTGCCTTCAATAGGAACAATAACAAAATCACCTACCTCAATTACCTGCCACAGATCAAAGTCTGTGCCTCGAATGAAGCATTCCATTCTCATTTTCCAGTATTGATAATCTTCTCCGTCAAAGAATGGAGGTCTGGTGACTGATTGTCCTTCAGCATATCCTTGAGCTGCCATGGATCTTTACTCTAAGATCGTTGGATCTTCTTTGAAAGTTCAGAGACTCGCTCTGATACCACTTGTTGGCCCTTTTGGTACGGCAGCAAGCAAACCTAGAGGGGGGGTGAATAGGTTTTTCTGAAATCTGAAATAGAATCTTAAACACAGAAAATAACACTTGAAAGTTTGGTTAGTTTAGTGTGATAAAGAGTAGCAGTGCGGAAGCAAATAAACAATCACACAAGGACACAGGAGATTTATCCTGGTTCGGCCCTTCCCACATGGAAGTCCTACGTCCAGTCCCCAAGCAAACTCTTGGGATTTCACTAACCAAGGGTACAGTCCCCCTTATGGACCTTACAACACCCTGGATCCCCCACCAGGTCTTCTTCTCTTTCCCGGGCAAGAAGGCAGCCCACTTCTCTTACAGGTAAAGAAGCCAACCTCCTGGAACAAACCCCAGTGCGGTTCTGCTAGACACAAACCCCTAGCTGGGTTAACAACTGGTACAAACCCCAGTTAGGTTCTGCTAGACACCAACCCCTAGCTGGGTTAACAACTGTATACAGTCCTACAGCTGGACACAGATCTTTCTTAGAAAGATCAGACTGAGAGACCTTACAAGATGAACACTCATGTAAAGCTCACAGTCCCAAACTCTCCCCAGATATACAATAAGCTCGGAGAGAAACAGAAGAGAGAAAAGAAGGCTCGAATGCTTGAAAGCTTGGAAGCTTGAGAGCTTGAAATGCTTTGAATGCTTCTTCTTGGCTCAGGCTCTTTCTCTCTTTCCTTGAGTGTATGTGGCGTGAAGGTGCTTCTCACAGATGTACACTCCTTCAAAGATATTCAAGAGAAGGCTCTCATTGTTCTTCAGCAATGCTCCATCTTTTATATTGAGCAGCTTTAGAATAGATCCGTTGAAGAGATCCGTTGGAGCTCTTCTAGTCGTTGCTGATCTTTCTCTTCATTTGTCTTAATCAGACTCTGATGGTCTTCGATGTCTGTGAGCATAGAAGAGAGTGTTAGCATAAAAGAGTGTTTATGATAAACGATGCATGGTACTGTGCTTCTGCTAACATACTGAAAATAGTAGGTCATATCTTTTTGACAAGATTCTGAAATATGCATGCAGCTTTTTGTCAGAAGATATTTGACTTTTTATTTAAGCGCCAAGCATATTTGAAATATAAAGGCAATCTGTGTTTCAACAGAATCCATGAAGAAATCGTTATGAGCATGACTTATGAAATCGTTATAGGAACGATTTCTTAACAAATCGTTATGGGAACGATTTCTTACCAAATCACTGCGCTCAAAGAAGAAATCGTTAAGGCCACTTATCAAATCGTTATGGCATCGATTTCTTAACAAAACGTTATGGCTTCTAAAGAAATCGTTGCGAATACTTATGAAATCGTTATGGCATCGACTTCTTGGAAAATCATTTCGGTCACTTAAGGAATCGTTATGGGAACGACTTCTTATCAAATCAATACGCTCAAAGAAGAAATCGTTATGGCCACTTATCAAATCGTTATGGCATCGACTTCTTAGCAAATCGTTGCGGCGCTTGATACTTTGGCACTTTAAACAGAAATCGATGTATATTGATTAAACATCGATTTTATCATTTTAGTGCGCCAAATATTGCATCAATGAAAGACTTAGCTTTTGCTATGAGATTGATGCGACACAGATGAAACAAAATATTCAATTTAAGTTACATCATAAATTTTATTATCACCAAAATACAAGAACAAATAGAAAGTGGTTCAACACGGAAAAGGAGAAAGATCAACTTCCAGCATCGGGGAAGTACCTAAGGACACAATCCGTTAGGTTTCACCTTTGGAGGCGTCTGTGTAGCACCCCGAAAATTTTAACTACATAAAAACTCAAATAAATGGAAATAAATAATTTCCATAATATCGGAGTATTTAAAATATACGTATCATTATCGTATGTGCTAAAACACATCAAAAAATTCCGTAAAAATTATAAATCAACCCTAAACATTATTACTAAATGTTTCACAAAGAAATTTTTGAAATGAAAAATCGTATTAGCCAAGTTTAAAGTGTTTCGCGACTTATTATCGTAATTCATGAATAAGTCGACAAACCATTATCACACGTACTCGGATGAGTTAGAAAATTAAATAAAAATCATATATGGACTTCAAATAATATTCTCTAATGACCCATCAATAAATGTGGGTCAATAAAAATCATTTGGACTAGGTTTAAGAGTTATTGCGACTGATTATCTAAATAAGGAAACAAGTCGAAAAACCGTTAACACGAAAATACGACGCAATAAAAAATTTAATAAAAATGTTGGAGAGACTTCCAACATTATATATTGATGACCCATTATCATAATTGGGCCAATGGACCACATATGACCCAAAAATCAAATAAAGCTAGAAAATACATAGAAATTCGTAACTCTAAATAGGCTGAAATTAGAAAGAGGCAATTTGAGTTGAATTGGGATGCAATCATGCATTCATGGCAACCCAAATTCGTGCCTAACTATGAGGGGAGGTTTCCTAATACCTCACACACTCAAAGGGAGGATGAAATCATCAAAAATAGGAAACCAAACATGCCAATCCCGAAATCCTCTTTTCCTAGTTATAATAGGACTCCTAAACACCATGGTTACTTAAATACTCTTCACCCAAACCATAGGAACGAATTTAGAACTTGCTAGGGTCGTGTGGAGGAGCTCTTGGTGGCTGAGGAGCTGTGGAACGACCACAAGAAGCTGTTCTTCTTCCCCTTCTCGTCTGCTGCGACCTGCACAAACCACCCTCTTGAAGTCGACCAAAGGTGAGTCAAACCTAAACCAAACCTTTCAAGGCCTATACCCCTGGAAAGAGGGTCAAGTCTACGTTCTAACCCAAGTGGAATGCTCAAATTCCATGCAGTATACACGGAGTAGTAAGCGTTTTCCTCCAAGTGGTCTGAACACGGATTTTCTGGAATAATGGGACTTCTTCAACCCAAAAGGTAGGTTTTCTCGGGCCAAATCTTAACATATCCTATACCAATGTGTAGAGCATCAAGTTAACTTTCATTTACCACTGGTTTCATTGAATTTCATTTAGTAGATCTTGATTTATAAACGTTTTTCCAAAGTCGCGCACTGTTAGAGCTTTTCCCATTTTTAATATGTTGCACATGTTTCAAGACCGAATTAGAGAAAACTCATAACATGAAAGTTATTCTACTGGTTGTCCTCGTCAGGTTTCATGTTGAATGTTTTATCTAAATCTCATTAGTTAGAGAGTTATAAGTGTGGTAATAGGGTTTCTGCATAAAACTACGTCTTCAAGCTACCCTTGGTCTGACCTTGTGTTCCCCGCGATCAAAGCCTATCGAAACCATCTTTATTGTTCAATTCCGATTTACTGGAAGTACCCTAGTATGTCCAGGTTATTTTAAAACTGGTTTCGTTATTTTTCACGCACCGTGCAATTTGTTCTCTAATTTAGAACAACCCTATGTCAAAAGAAGGAAAGACAGGTCCGCAATCCAAGGCACTGTCCTTGCTCTGTCCGAGCCAGGCACGGACCCTGTGAACGCGACGGCCCGATATGTCGCTCTCAGAGGGTTGATTGCGACATACCCCTTGTCGCCTTCTCAAGGCGACATGCATTCCGTCGCTATCCAGCTACCTGATCTGACGACCCTGTCGCGATGCTCACACCCCTGTGTCGCCTTCTGGGCCCGATCTGTCACCTTCCTTATATGGCTATGTCGCGATCTCAGGATTTTTACTGGAAACCACGTGTTTTCTTACAAAGTTTTCCGCATATACTCGAGGTCTGTATAAATGTGATATTTGCTGTGTAAGTTACCTGTCTTGGGTCTGATCATTACATGATTGTTGTTTAATGGCTTAAAAGCGATTAACCCATTTAAAAAGCTTTAATTACATGGATGCTATTCTAAGTGCTCCTTAAATGTTATGATCCATTCATGTTTCTTGTGATTTAATCTTCCTACTGTTCTACCATGTTTAAATGATAAGAGTTATCATAAAATCTTGCAAACCATGATGAGTTAAAGTGCATAGTTTTATTCCATGTTATATTGTCAAGTGCTTCCTGCGAGTTTGAGACCGATGGTTTGAGAATTGAGACACGCGTACTGCACTACACACTAGCACTGTTAGGTAGCCTTTTCTTGGGAAATTGGAAACTCTCTACCGGTCATTCCGAATCGGTAGACTAGCGACCTTTTCACCAAGGCCTCCGTAAATCTCCTCTGACCATGGATTCCTACATGGCCGACGAGTTGGTTGTACCATTGAAGTTCCCTAGAGATAGCGTGCACTTCCTCTCTCTTCTTGATCTCGTGAGTGTGACTTACAAACTAGACTAAAGCCATTAATGTAAAGATTGAACGAAAGTATAAATTGTATCGTTATGATGCCGAATTTATCTCTTGACCATTGTTCTCATGAAATCATGTTCAATTTAATTATTACTTCTTCTCATCATCATCATGAACATGACATTACACATGCTACGTTTTGAAACTCTCATTGGCCATTATTAATGACTATGGGTATCTACATTTAAAATTTTACATGAGATGCTGACAGGGCACGGCGTGTGTCCAAGGGCTCCAATCTAGCCCCAATGACGGCGAGTCATAGATATACTGTTAACCATGGGGTATAATGATTACTGGCGTTGCATCTGCGATGGGAGTACTTTCTTGCTTGTTGAATGTTAGATACAATACCACATACACGTGTCCTGGTGTACATTCTTGATGGATCTTTTCTTGGTGTACATTAGTGTCTACGTGCCGGATTAGTGTTACTTGATCGTGCTCGTACATTCTTGCTTGCTTGCTTGCGTGATATGGCCATCCTACATTTAATGCAATTAGTGATATCTGGCGTTCTTGACATCAAGTGAATTCTTGCGTGCTTGTACAAAGTGATCTATTGCTAGTTCTATCTTGTCATCTTGTTCACAAATCTCGCTCTATCATAATCACTCTCTCTAGCTTGTCTTATATATCATGTTTTAACGAGTTTTATTCGTACTTGCATATCATTCATCGTACTTGCCTAGTTCTAAAATGTTAATCACTTATATCATTGCCCGCAATTTGAGATATAAATCCTACTGGGCTAGTTTACTCATCCCCTACCTTTTACCCAATCTAGGTGACTATGAAGTTCAAGAGGAAGAGCAAGTCGAGGATGGGAATGCGTCCGAGTGATGAGCGTTCCAATTATGAGTCTATCTATAGTTAGTTATTTTGAGTATTAGAACAATGTAGTAGGAAGTGAGGTATTATGTACTATCACTTTTATTGAGTCTTAGTCCTGTAATAGTTTTCATTTTTAATACAATTGAATACAATTTATATTGAGTTCAACATTTGGGCCCTATTGTGATGTGGTGTTGATACACATTTAGTGCATGCTAGCTAGAGGCTTATTTGCCGACTGTTCACATCTCGGAATATTGACTCGAACTATTCGAACTAATATCCGCTGCGTAATTCTCGGGACGTGATAGTCTGCCACTGCCGCTGGTGGATCTTTAGGGAGAATAAGCAAATTGAAGGAAATCCAAGGCAGCGAGTTTCTCAAGCGATGATCTTCAAACAACAACATAATGGACTGAGTACTTGACTCGGAGTGGAATATTTCATGTTATTTTGGGATTGAGGAACAAGTGGCTTTTTTCAGTTAAAATCGAGAGTGACCTGCCGGAGTTATGCTCAAAAGGGTCCTATATGATGCATGCTGGGCTAAAAGAAAAAAAACATAAAGCAAAGTATAAAATAATCAAAGATAATATTGTTATGTTGCGGAAGTCGGGATACCAAGCAGAACTGTCGTCCCTCCACAGCACAACGGCCTATCCTCAAGTCGTAAGACTCCTCTGGAATCATCATTGTTTTTGGAGGAGGAGGGGAACTCAAACTCCAGTTTTGTCAGAGCCTCAAGGTCCTTGATGTTCTCTAATAAAGTATACCATATAGTAAGATGCAATATTTACAATACCGAGGTAGTGGTTGCCGAGGATGATCATGTATTGTACGGCAAAAGACATCCCGATCCTGTGCTCAAAGATTGATTATTATTGACAAGCAACAAATGATAGAGTGGAAAATGACAAACAATGATACTTGTAAAAATGCGACGAGCAATCTGGACGCCTATAAATAGAGAATCACGGCCACCATGTTGGACGCGTTTACACAGGCAGCTCCAGAGTGTGGGAAGGTTTGACCATGACCATCATTGCCAAGAACTGTAACCATCCTTGCATTGCATGAAAATTTGTCAAAGATGGTTACATGAAAAGCTAGACCGCCCACACTCTTGAACACCAAGAGGCACCCAAAACCCTACTTTCATCAAAGCACACATATTTGCCATCATCGCTAACCTTGGTATTTCAAGCTCTACAGAGAGGATCCATGAGTGTGACGTGTGTCAAATTCTCTCTGATGAAGCACTTGGTGAGCCTCTGTAGCATAGCCAATTTAGTGGTGAAGCCAGGAAGCAACACCCTGAAGAACTTGAACTTGCGAAGATTAGGATGATTTATTGCATAAATTGCTAGGCCTTGGGTCCCTCTTGCCTATCATGAAGTTGGAGTGCCAATTTGAACTTTCTTAGACTTCATGAAGTGAAAGAAGATGAGTTATGTGAAGACCCTTTATCCGCGTCCAGTTGGGACGCCCTTTTTTTTTGTTTTACAAATAGCGTCTGGGTGGCCAGATGCCTTTAAAAACTAAATAGCATCTACTAATACGGACGCGATTAATGTCGTCAGTTTGATTGGAAGCTTTGGCTCTTTCCCTTCAATGGGAACATGGGGCATGGGGCAGCTGCAGGAGATAATATATCTCCGGGATTCCCTTTTCAAACTCCCATGCTTCCCCCTTTCTATTTAAATGCACAAACTCCCCTCCAAAGAGAAGGAGAAGGAGGGTGAAAGGAGGGGGAGAAGGGAAGAAGGGAAAGATGCGCTCTAGAGAGAGATGGAGGGTTTTCATAGATTAAGCCAATTGGAGGGCGATATTTGCAGACTTGTCCAAGCAAAGATGGTAAGTGGATGAGTTTAACCTTTGATTGATTTGCTTTGACATGCTTCTAATTATTATGTTTGGTGCTCTTCCCTCTTGACTTTCGTTCCATCTTTCTTACCTCTCTCAAACGACCGACTCTTATACCATGGCTACCCGTTTAGGATTACCCGCCCTTCCTGGGCAACCGACGCTTCATGCGCCTCCCTTGGCTTCAACAATTAACCTCTACTATTACTCCTGATATGACCTCTATCCTTAGACAATGGGGGATTAACAACCTTACTGTTCATGCCAAAAGGTACCATGAGATCCGCCTTGATTGGGCGGCTCTCGGGGCATTAATCGAATTGTGGCACCCTCAAACCAACACATTTCTCTTCCGAACTTTTGAAGCCACTGTTCTTTTGGAAGAAGTTGAACTCTTGTTAGGTTTGAAGCAAATAAAGCAGGGCGAGGAAGAAAGAATGGCGATCATGCCAAGGCATTACTCAAGCAGGGCGGTGCTTGAGAGCTTTATGGATCCGAGGGAGGCCCAAGGCGTTCGTGCCAACAAAGGGATTAATTTACAAAAAATGGCGGCTTGGACCATGAGGGAGATATCGAGAACAAGGGACGATGAGAAGCTTGAGCAGGTAATGAAGGGATTTGTTGTAACGTCGCATGCTTTACGGATCCTTATGGATCATGTGTGTATTGGTTGTGGTGGCCATTGTGAGGCCAGTGTGGTTTGGATGTGTGGTGCGCGCAGGTTTGGTGTAGGTTTGGTCCTGAAAGAAGATAGAACCTACTGCAGTTGATTAGGAGTTGACGGCCAAGGTGTGGTCATTGACTAGTTTAACGTCCATTGAAGGGGACGTCAACTTAAGAACTTAACGTCAGGCTTTGTGGACGTCTACTGTGACGGTTCCCTAAACGGCATTAGGGTTGACGCCAACCTGTGCGACCTGCAGAATATAGGTCTACCTGAGGGCAGTTCCCTCACTCTATTCTCCCTCTCCCTTGCCCTGTTTTCATGCCCCTTGCTTCCCCACTATTTCCAACAGTTGTAAAAGGTTAGTTGGAGGATCGTGGAACGCGAGACAGTGAAGAATCGGCCAAGGAAACGCCGGAGCGAGGTGTAATCACCGTAGGAGCTCACGGAAGGTTTGGTGTGAATCGGGAGAATTTAGGAGGTTTAAGCGTGTATTGAGGTAGGGAACGATCCCTTTAGTCCCTATAGGTTGTGATAATGCATCTAGAACGCATGGAATCTGCATGTTAATTGCGTTTTTGGGGAATGGTATTTCATGCGGGGTTGATGGATGGTTTGATCAATTTAACAATGGAAACATGTTGTTTCGAGTTGATTAGGATTCATGCATGCTAGAGAAGGTGATTCCTCGTGTTTTTCTATTGGTTTTAGGGCTGGGAATACCTGAGGTATCAGCCAAGGGTTTCTGTGAAGTTGATGGCCGAAGATCTTGGCGTCAACATCGATTGACGCCAGGTTCTTCAGCTGGGATATTAACGGCCAGATACCTTGCCGTTTACATCCCATTGACGGCAGTCGATGTTGCCGCCAGCATGTTTTTATGAAAATGTTGTTATATTAAATATTTGATGACATCGAGCGGTGCAATGATAATTGTGGTGCACCTAGTGCAAGTGGTTTCTGATACTAGCATACTGGGTACGCAGTTGGCTGGTTCTTTACGTGTTTTCGTGGTGTTCATGTGTAGTGAACTACTAGTGCACGCTATTTACGTGAGTCTTCACGTGGTTTGTGTGACGTGCACGTGGTTTTGTGTATGTGGCAAGTAGTACGACGCCTACCGTGGTTACCTCTCAAGTTGGGTGCCCCAGGTTCTCTGTGAGCCAGGCTGTTAGCTCGGGGCTTTGTCCTGGTACATGTACTATACCGTTGAGGTCTGTGTTGTCTGACCTGGACACCCTCACTCCTGTGTTTGAGTTGGACGTCTGGCTGAGGGAAAGACGACAGTGGGACAGTGACACTTGTGTTTGTCTTTAGTCACTTGTAGCGCGCTCGTAGTTGGGGGTACGGACACCGGTAGTCGACACTGATCCCCAACTAGTCCTTTTCCAGTTCCTCACTCTAGCGAGCCAAGGCCAGGGTCTCTAGAGGTGCCAGGCATGGGCCTGCGACCGTGTGGTCCACAGGTGGCGGTGTTTAGTTGGTCTCCACAGTTGCTTGACCTTTTCACATGGAGCGGCAGCTGGACCTTTCATCCGTGGCTGCGAGACTGAGAGGTAGACCTGTGTTAGCTTGTCCGAGTCAGTCTCTGGTGTCGTAAACCAGTTCACGTGGCTCGTGTTTGGCAGTCTCTATTTTAGCTCGTACACTTGTACTGGTTTTTCGTTTAATTATTATTGTTGTTTTTCATAGTCGGCAGGCGGTGAGTACTTTTACAGCTTTCATATCCTGCTTAGTTGTTCAATAAATTGTTGGTACTGTTGACTACTTTTGTACCTGTGTTTTTGGTTTGCTCGGTTTTGGGGGAGTTCCCTACTGAGCCAGTGACTAGCGAGGCTCACCCCTACCCCCACAGGTGAAGGCGAGGAGGATGTTTCTCGACCGTCGTCCAGTTCAGAGCCGCGTCGTAGCGGTGCAGGGTCAGTACCTCCAGCAGTGTAGTAGAAGCAGTGTAGCAGTAGTAGTGTAGTTAGTTGTTTACTTTCTTTAGTTGTACCTCGGGGTATGCCCCAGGCTCTTGTACTTTCTTTTAGTTTTGTGGAAATATGACTATGTAAACTTGTGGAATATATATATGAAATGGTGTGTCCCTTTGTGTTTACACGGACGGTGGTATGGTATCCCTGGCGAGGCTTCGGTCCGTTCGCGGGAGGCGGACTCGGATCAAGTACGTTATCGGTTTAATGGGCTTGAACGAGGTGTTCCGCCACATTTGTCGTCTGCGTGGCGGGTGTGCTCCTCTTCCCTTTGATAGACAATGTTTTGGAAGAGGATCAGCTTGGCGTGGTTTGCGCCATTTGGGAAGGAGAGTGGCTGAGACCGGAGGTGCTAGCCTTCCTCTACAGCGAACTCACGGCGGCAAGCTTGGGTAGGCCTCCATACGAATCTATGCTTTTACTAACGTGCTGGACTGACTTACACTTCAAGTTTTGTCTAAGCAATGAAATTACAAGCTCATCCCAGATCTTCTCCAAGACTCCACTTAAGCACTTGGATCACCTCGTGGGCTTAGAAGGGCATGTGGTGAACCGAGCTTCACAGCTCAAGACGCGGGCAAATTGGCGCGACTTCTTCTGAGATATGCCTGAGAGAGCCTTCACTTTCACTCCGGTGCCACTTCTCGCCCGTGATGTGCGAACCCGACTAGCACCTGGTGTGGATTTAAGGTTGATTGGAGTGTCCGAGTTTGTCCTCTACAATCCACACTGCTGCCTTCCTCAGCTCGGACTTCCACGGCGCATCTTCAAAGGACCATCCCACCTCCCGCCGATCAAATGGCACGACATCGACACTAATAATGACGGCGAGGAGGCAAACACTATTAAAGCTATATGGAAGATTTGCACCATCAGGAGGCCAGCTCCAAATGTAACGGAGATTGAAAATGATTGGATGAATTATGTAAGGGAGCTCAGGAAATTGTGGCCGAAAGTGGCCATTTGTAAACGGAGCGATTGAATCCTTAATGAGGAATAAATTGTTTCCATAATGTGACCAAGAATGTCCCTTGAATAAGATCGTTTCTTCCAAACTGCATGAATTTTCTCCTCAAAACAAAGCCTCGGTTGGCCCTTATAACAGCGTCCCTTACAGAGAACGCCTTTCATAAAAGCGTCCAACACTTTGGCCGCGAATCCACTTTCAAACCGGGCATGACAATTAGGCTTGCCTCCTTCCTATGATGTTTAATGAGAGGGCTAAAGAGATAAAAGAGTTCAAAATAATCAAATTCCCTTTGATGGAATGCTTGGAGATTCTTATGTGGCGCTGCCAATTTGGTGGCGAAGTCAGGAAGGGCGACGGCAGATCCTAATGATGCAATGCCCTGAAGAAGTTGCGACGGCAGAGTAGACTGACATGCTGCCCTCACTTCAACTGAACAGCTTGCTTCAGGGGGCTCTAGCATCTCCTAAGGCCATCCCCATATGGCAAAAGAACTTCTTCTGAAAATCGCGGCGTCCCGACTAGCCGCCAATCAAACACCTATTCACATCCATACTAAGCGCCGCTTGTCCTATAATGCGTCCACTTCAGCGTACGCCTTCACGATTCCCGTTTCAAAATTCAAATGGCGCCCCCCTCAGATTCTACGCCGGTGTAATGATTTGTGGCTAGAAACTCAGACGCCTTTTAGGATAACTTTCCAAATTCACGTCCTTCCCTCTGGACGCATTTTAAATTCAAATTAGAGCACCTAAAAAGGTGTGCTAAAGACATGATGACGTTCTGAATCACGGCGCACGGACCGGACGCAATTAGAACAAGAAGCGCGTCGTCCTGTTTGGCCGTGATTTCGAAGATTCCCGAAGGCAGAAGAGGCCCGAGGGCGACTATTCCGGCCACTTGCCACCGGCGCCCCCTTTCTTCTAAACTCCCTCTAAACTCCCTCTTTTCTCTAATCACTCTCTCCCTCTCCTAATTCCCTTCCAATCCCTTCCTCCCTGTTGGCGATACGGCGGAGCGAGGGAGGTGGTGGCTCGCCGGCGGAGATGGCGGAGGCGACGGTGGTGGTGGCCACACCGGCGACGGGAGAGACGACGAAGATGGTGGAGGAGATGATGGCGGCCCTGAGAGAACTTTCCATCATCGCAGTGGTGGGGAAGTATTGGCGGTGGTGCTGGTCGCAGTGGAAGGCGACAAGGAAGCGTCAGAGAGAGAGGAAGAGGAGGAGGAAGAGGACGATGCGTGGGAGGAGCGGCGACGACAACGCCGTAGTTGGGACATCCCCTCTCGGCCGGAAACGGTAAGTCCTCTCCTCTTTCTCTTGGTTTCTGGGTAGAAGGGAAAGGATGGGGGAAGGCGGTCGGCGCGGGAGAAGAGAAGGGTTCGAATCGCGTCTAGATAGGGGGGCGCGGTTCGTACTGAAGAATCGCGGCTCATTGTGCTGCCGCTTCTTGGAACAGAAAACGGGGCCGAAGTGTTGGTCGCGATTTGAGAATTGAAACGCGCCCCTACTTTGGACGCATTTCAGGGGTGCACCCGGGACTGAAAATTTATCTTAATTGTGCACAACTTGAATTCCTAGATGAGTTCTGACCTATGTTTTGAATTGTGTGCCTTGCAGGGAGTGATGAAGGCGAGGACGATGTGGCCCCTTGTCCTGGCTGCGTATCAGGGGCTCCCGGACTTCCAGAGAGAGAGAATCTGGGGGATGGGGTTTGGGACGGTCTTGGAGATCGAGCCCTTTTTCATTGACCCACCTCTAATCCAGGCACTGAGGGATAGGTGGGATAGGATGAGCAGGGCCTTCCTATTCCCCTGGGGCCATATGGTCCTGAGCTTGGAGGACGTAGCTCGGATCACCGGGCTACGGGTGGATGGGGAGGCGGTGAGCGGCATCACTTATGCCGACTACACCGAGCACGCGCAGGACCTCCTGGGCTTGGACCCCCAGGGCGACGAGGACGGGGATCGGAGGATGGTAGGGTGGGTAGCCCTCCTGGAGACACTGGGGCTGGCGGGGGTGCGACAGAGAGCAGAGGAGACACTGCAGGAGTACGTGCAGCGGGCGGCGGGACTGGCGCGGGCGGCGGGACTGGCGCTCGTGGCGTACGGCCATGATCCTAAGGACACAGAGCGAGTGGACCGGGATCTCCGGAGGTTCCTGACCTTTTTCTTCGGTAAGATGCTTTTCACTACGAAGGGTGACGACATCCATTGCTGATTTCTAGAGCTGCTCGAGGACCTAGACCGGGTCGGTGAATATGCCTGGGGTGCGGCACTCCTGTCCCATACTTTTGCAGACCTCTCTACCGGCACCGGGAGGGAGACCACCGTGGGCGGCTTTGCGCCCTTTCTACAGGTAGAAGCTCAAAATTCAATTCCACTTTAACTATGCATTTAAATTTCCTGCGATTGCTTAATTGGTACTAATTGGTGTGTGTGCATGCAGGTGTGGAGCTATTACTACCTTCCCCTGGGCAGGGCGACGTAGGTACGTCCCGACGCGGTACCACTTGCGCGGAGGTGGCTTCCGGTGGTGAGCACGGCCACCTACGGATTCCAACTTGACGTCCTCCGTCAGGCCATCCGGGATTTCCCGCCACTTCTAGTATGGACCACACTTGACTTTCTTTAACTCATGCATTTGATGTGAAATACTCATGTGACTAACTCAATGCAGGTCGTGTGGGAGCCCTACGTAGGTGTGGGGGATGAGGGCCAGCTGTGGGTCGAGAGCGGCCGGCCTCGGTTTAGGCGGGACCTGTGGGTCCACTACCTAAATGAGATCGAGCCACTCCGCCTACGATTGGCTGCTCGGACTCTAGGCTTACACTAGGTGTGGTTCGAGGTGGAGGAGCCCCGCGGGATCGGGAGGAAGACGTGGGGGAAGGCGAAGATGGTTGACTAGCATCTTCGCTTCGCCGACCAGCACGCAGACTGGCAGTAGGGCAGCCAGCTTGTGGAGTCTAACGCAGCTGACAGCCTCGCGTACTTGGAGCGCTTCCAGGAGGAGTACGGGCGACGCGACTACATAAGGCCTGCTAGGGTATGCACTTCTAAACTTTATATGATTTCAATGTTACTCATGATATTCTAATTAAATGTGTGTATATGCAAGAACGACCTCATCGACACTCTCCGCGCCCAGCTGGCGGATATGGAGGCGCAGCTGGTCGAGGCACGGTCGGCCTTAGAGACACTGGTAAGTGTAGAAAAATCGTACCTTCATTATTTATCTTACCGCCTACTGACTTGACTTTGAATTATTGCAGCGTGCTACCAGGACGTTAGTGGAGTATGCTGACACTGCCGGCGCTTCTTCGAGTCGGAGTGTTCCCGACTTGGAGGCGGCCTCCCTTCGTGCGCGGCTGGCGGCGGCAGAGGCCAGGGCAGAGGAGGTGGAGAGAGATCTCTCTGCACTGGTAAGTAATCTTAATCAGAAATGAATTGGGTTGAACTATTTTCAAACTTACCGATGGTCGTCTTTTCTTGCAGTCCGACGAGCTTCAAAGTGCTCTTACACGAGAGACTAGCATCTGCGCCGAGATGACCGACTTGTCGCAGCAGTTGTCCGGGATGCGGACCCAGGTCTCCCAGCGGAACACGGACCTTCCTCGTGACGCTGTAAAGTTACGCTTGAGGCTTTCCTTGGAGCGGGAGGACCGCGAGAGGGAGAGAGCTCGGTTGGTGGAGGAGCACAGGGAGGGTCGCCGCCAGTGGGAGGAGGAGCACGGCCGATGGTCTCAAGAGCACAGGGAGGAGCGCCGCCAGTGGGAGGAGGAGCGCGGCCGGTGGTCTCAGGAGTGCAAGTGCCTGACGCAATAGTCGGTGGACTCCCTTACTAGCTTAGCGGTCTCCGAGCGCTTGCGGCAGGCGGCAGAGGACCGGTACCGACGCGGACGGGAGCACGCGAGGGAGCAGGGGTGGTCTAGCGCCTATTATGGGAGCTTCATCGTGTCCTCCTCTCAGTACAAGAGGAACGTCCAAGAGGCACGAGTTGCTCAGGGTTCTACGGGTTTGCGTGCCTCCATGGGGCCACTTGCTCCTCGTTTAGCGGCGGACCCAGGCGAGGTTGAGAGTGGCCATCAGCCGCGACCGACGAAGGATGCTGACGAGAGTGACTGGCCTGCAGAGGGAGGTGACGGTCGTTAGGCTATTTGCTGTGTACTTTTTACCTTCTTTTGACGATGTACGCCCTTTTTGGGCAGTCCATGGGGATGTATTCGGGGTTGACCCCCCTTTTGGCCATGTAAACATGCATGCCCTTTTTTTATTCTTTGTGTAGTGCTTGAAATGCATCTGAACAAACAAGTTAAATATCTGCTCTTGCTCAGCCCCTTGCATAAAAAATTGATTCTTGACTCCACGATCATGTCAAGGGGCTGAGCCTTTATTTTAAATAAGGCAAAATGAAAGGAACGATAAACATGCAATACTTACACATGACGGTGAAGTGACTTGGCTGAATGCACAAAGTATACATGAAAATGAAGGTGCAGATTGTACAAGTTTTTATTTCATTATTTTTTTTGGATTTTGAAACATCTTTTTTTTTTGGATTTTGAAATATCTTTTTTTTTTAGATTTTGAAATATCTGATTTTTTTGGATTGTAAAATATCTGATTTTTTTAGATTTTGAAATATCTGATTTTTTTGGATTGTAAAATATCTAATTTTTTTGGATTTTGAAAAATATCTGATTTTTTTATTTTTAAAATATCAGATTTTTTTTAGATTTTTGAAAATAAATGCCGCAACCCGGCATGGTCCCTTCTAAGAAGACACGTGGAACGAAGAGGGTCTGCTCAAACTAGAAATTCGTGGCACTTGGATCTGTCAATTACTTAGTTGTCATTAAGGATGCATTGATCATTCTTGGGTGTATTAGTCAGAGGCTGGACATGCTTAAGCAGTGCCTTTACCCAAGGTTACCTTTGGCGACGTCCCCCTTAGTTGATCATTGTCTTGCCTTGATCCTAAGACATACCTGGGGGGAGAAATGAAGAGAGTTTTTAGGAAATCTGCCAGTAGTCTAGGGGACCGGGGAAATTCTCACTTTTCTATCCCGAACTTAGTGGGTTTTGGCTTTTCTTTGGGTTTGTGGGGTTCCTTGCACGCTTACGTCCAGGTCCATTTGGATCCCTGTGGAGACTTTGCTACTCTTGTCGTGCTGCACGCTTACGTCCAGATCCATTTGGATCCCTGCGGGGACTTTGCCGCTCTTGACATGCTTTTACTTGATTAGCCTTGTTTTGGCTCTTTTGATTTGGATTTGACATTGATTTTCTCTATTTTTCCCCTTGATGCCTTGACCTACATCCACTGAGTTTCGAACAGATTTGTGAGGTCAATCCTTCGGGTCTCCTTTTCTATTGGCGGACCGAAAGGGAGAGAAATAGGTAATGCTTTAGAATCTTGGTGTGGCATTGATCTCCTTTGGATTCTATGTCTCTGGCTTCCAGGGGTTGGGCGTGTGTGTGTGGGTGTCGGCACCTCTGGCTAACCCACCAAGAATAAAAAATGAATTGATATTGACATCTTTTCACCTTAGGGTCCTTGTGCCATGTAGATCCAAATAGCTAACTAGAGGTAGTATTTTTTAAGATATAGCCCATTCCAAGGGTGAGTGAGCTCCTCACCCTCCGAGTTCACTAGCCTATATGTGTTGCCTGGACCTATCTCTTTGACCACGAACGGCCCTTCCCAGTTAGGTTGGAGTTTTGACTGGGGCCCCCCGGGTTTTACAAAGATTTTTTTAATAACCATTTCACCGACCTTAAATTTTCTCTCAATAACCTTCTTTTGATGAAAACGTGCGAGCCTATTTTGGTACACTCTCGTGTGTTCTGCGGCGACCAGACACTTCTCGTCTAAGAGTTCCAGTTGTGCTAGGAGCGATTCGTGCCGCTCATTGATTGACAAGTCCTTGTCAAGCTGGATTCTTAGCGAGGGAATGAGAATCTCGTATGGTACTACTGCCTCCATCCCGTAAGTGAGGGCGAATGGTGTCTGCCCAGTGGGAGTACGGATTGAAGTGCAGTAGGCCCATAGAGCTTCTATAAGCTTTTCTGGCCAGTCCGAGAATCTATTAGCCTCACATGTTTTCTTAACAATTTTAATCAAGGTTTTATTAGTGGCTTCTGCTTGGCCATTGCCTTGCGGATAGTATGGAGAAGAATGATGCAATGAAATTTTATACCTGTTGCAGAGGTCACGTAGTTCTTAAGAGATGAATTGGGGCCCGTTGTCGATGACGATGGTGTTTGGAATGCCGAATCTGGTGATGATGTTCCTCATGATAAACTTACAAACTGTTGTTGCCTTAACTTCCACATATGCTTCAGCTTCCGCCCATTTGGTGAAGTACTCTGTTGCTGTGAGGATGTACGATTTGACCTTGTTCTGGGAGTTGGGGTCACCAAGGGGTCCGATGATGTCGAAAGCCCACATAGCAAAAGGCCATGGGGAGGCTACTGGGTGGAGTGTAGAGGATGGAGAATGGATTTTGTCGGCGTGCAATTGGCACATGACACACCGACGGACAAAGATGGAACAATCCTCCTTTAGGGTGGGCCAATAGAAACCTTGCCTAAGGATCTTCTTAGCTAGCATCTGGCTATTCACACGGCCACCACAAACACCCGGATGGGCCTCTTCAACAACCTTCGAAACTTCATCCTCATCCAGACATCTAAGCAAAATACCGGAAAATCCCCTTCTATAGAGAGCATTTCCAACCAATGTATATTTCTGGGATAGCCTCCTTATTGATCTCCTTTCATCAGCTGTGGCTTCCTCAGGGTACGACTGATTTCTGTAATACCTAGCTATCTCATAATACCACGGCTTTTCCTCATCCTCCATCTCTTATTCCAGCTCCATTAGCATGACCTCGGTTTTACTTCTCCTTTATGCGTTTCTCAGCACTTTTTCCTTAACCCAGAGAAAGTTAGGATCTAGAATGTAGGGAACATGACGGCGCTCGATCTGAATGCTGTCAAAATCCCCGGGATAGCACATATACATGGTTGCGCCAACTGTGGCGACGACATCGGCTAGAAGATTCTGATGACGAGGGATGTGGACAAAAACTAGCTTGGAGAATAGCTTGGCATAAGTTGAGGCAAGTTCTTGATAGGGCTTGAGCTTTGGATCACGAGTGACATATTTGGTGAGCACTTGGCGCACGACTAGCTGACTATCACCTACGATTCGCAGATGGGTGACACCATAGAAATGAGCGAGCTCCAGACCAGCCAACAAAGCCTCATATTCGGCGATGTCATTGGTGGCAGGAACATCTAGTTTGTGAGCTCGTGGAATGGTGAAACCTTCAGGTGATAGCAGAGCAATCCCAATGCCCTTTCCTTGAGAGTTTCGAGCTCCATCGAAATATAATGTCCACATATGATCAGATTGGCTAAGGACATCAATTCCCCATCTGGAAACTCTGAACAGACTAGATCAAACTGGGGAATAGGGTGATGAGTGAGATGCTCCGCTATGGCATAGCCTTTAATCGATTTCTACTGAATGTAGGTGATTTCGAACTGAGACAGGAAGCTTTGCCAACGCCCTAGCCTATCAGTTAGAACAGATTTTTCAAGGAGGAGTTTGATAGGATTCATTCGGGTGATGAGATGAATTTCATGAGCAAGAAAGTAGTGCTTCAGTTTCTGCACCACCCATACGAGCGCGGCACAGGTTTTCTCCATCGCAGTGTACCTTTGCTCACAGGGGTTGAAAAGCTTAGATAGGTAGTATGCTGCCCTCTCCTTGCCTTCTTCATCAACTTGCACAAGGACAGCTCCCACTGAGTCTTCCAGGACAGATACATAAAGAATAAGAGGCTTTCCTGGAGTCGGCGGTCTCAGGACAGGGGGATTAGCCAAATAATCCTTAAGTCCATCAAAAGCTGCCTGACACTTCTCATCCCAACGGAATTCGACTCCCAGCTTGGTGAGGTCGTAGAAGGGTCTACACCTCTGTGAGTGTTGGGAGACGAACCGACGAATAAACTGCAACCTCCCGATCAGTCCTCGAACTTCCTTCAAATTTTTGGGAGGGGGCATTTATCTTATTGCCTTTGCCTTGTTGGGATGAATTTCTATACCCCTCTTGCACACGATGAAACCTAGGAGCTTACATGATGAAACACCAAATATGCACTTTTTGGGGTTTATCTTCAATTGATATTCCCTTGCTCTCTGTAAGACTTTTGATAGAATCCCGGGATGCTCAGCCCATGTCTTAGACTTCACCACCAGGTCATCCACATACACCTCAATAAAAATGTGGATCATGTCATGGAAGATAGCCATCATAGCCCTTTGGTAAGTGGCTCCAGCATTCTTGAGCCCAAACGGCATGACCACATAGCAATAAATTCCCCAAGGTGTAGTGAATGAGGTCTTCTCCTGATCTTCCTCAGCCAACTTAATCTGATTATACCTTGAGAAGCCATCCATGAAGGAGATGGTGCCATATCCAGCCATATTATCAATGAGCACATCAAGGTGAGGCAGCGGGAAATCATCCTTAGGACACGCGCAGTTGAGGTCCCAGAAATCGATACAAATTCTAACCTTGACGTCCTTCTTCATTACTGGGACAATGTTTGCCTCCCAATTTGGATAAAGCACAACCCTAATGAACCTGGCTTTATGGAGCTTATCAACTTCATCTTTCATTTTCAAAGCCATCTGGGGGTGGAAATGCCTTAACTGTTGCTTAATGGAGATGGACCCCGTCTTAAGGGTAAGACGATGCTCAACTAGAGTGGAGTCCAAGCCAGGCATATCTTCATAGCTCCATGCAAACGTGTCCTTCAACTCCTTGAGAACCTTGATAATTGCCTCCTCTTCAGCTGGTGACAAACTACTGCTTATGAGGATGGTCCTAGGATCTTCTTCGGTTCCCAAATTAACTTCCTTGGTGATTTCCTCTACGGCAGCTGTCGGTTCGTAAAATCTCTTTAATCCGCTTGCGAACGTGTCAACCTCGTCCTCAAATTCTTCGTCACCTTCTTCAATTGGGTCGTCATCATCCATGATCTCATAGACTCCGAACCCATCATCAACAAAGCA
Source organism: Colocasia esculenta (assembly GCA_014218235.1). Lineage (NCBI taxonomy): Eukaryota > Viridiplantae > Streptophyta > Magnoliopsida > Alismatales > Araceae > Colocasia > Colocasia esculenta. The sequence continues at coordinate 65,037,840 of CM024764.1, read as the reverse complement.
TACTGACTGCTCATATTCTAGATCTGGCAACTGCAAAGGCTCCTCTACAAACTCTGGAACTGCTAAGCACGTCTTGCATCTACGGGCTAGATCAGCTAGGAAGCGGTGTGGAACCCTCCTACCCTTGGACTTCTTTTCTGACACTACCCCTAGTTTGCTACCACCTTTGCCTAGACTTGAGCTACAACTACTAGAATCTACAAGCAAAGGAAAAGCAGTAAATGTTGAATCACGCGAGGGGGAAGATGGAAGGGAATTTATAGCCGTAAAGGAATCTCGTGAGGGGGAAAATGGAGAGGAATTTACAGCAAGTGGAATGGAAAAAGCAGAATCCCACGCAAGGGAATTACTGAAAGCAGTAGAGGGACTTCCCGGCGCGGGGGTGGATAGAGAAGAATTTACAGGAGGAGAAGCAGTAAAAACAGAGTCCCGCATGGGGGAATTAGGGGAGGCAGTAAAGGAAGGATCCCTCGAGGGGGAAGATGGAGGAGAATTTACAATGACATTCCCCTGCGAGGGGGGGGGGATTATTGAAAGCAGTAAATGCCTGGTCCCGTGCGGGGGACTTAAGGGAAGCAGTAAATGAAGGATCCCTCGAGGGGGAAGACGAAGGAGAATTACAGTGACATTCCCCTGTGAGGGGGGAGGATTATTGAAAGCAGTAAATGCCTGGTCCCGCGCGGGGGACTTAGGGAAAGCAGTAAATGAAGGATCCCTCAAGGGGGAAGATGAAGGAGAATTTACAGTAACATTCCCCTACGACGGGGGAGGATGATTGAAAGCAGTAAATGCCCCCTGTGTGAAAGGGGGCGGGAGATCGGTCAAAGGACCGAAGAGGAGTGGCCCGTCAGCTAGGACACATTCGAGGGCGAGGAAAGAAGTTTCCTCGAATGAGACGGTGGGATCGGCCATTGGGAGATTGTTACCCTTGAGATCGCCAAACGGACTCCGAAGAGGAGAGTCCAGGGAGTGAGGGAAGGAAGCAGGTGCCTGGTCAGGAAGCGCGATGTTCAGAGTCAGGAGGGAGGTGGGAGCGTTTCCCGAGGGGGAAGAAGGAGGGAGTGTGCTGCTGAGAGGATGGGCAGGGCAAGAGAATGTGTTAGAGGGACTATGGTGGGCGTAGTGCCCAAGAGAAAGGGGAGGGACGCATTGCTTGGAGGAAGGGGGTGTCAGGCAGTCTGTCCGGAGGGAGCGGGGAAACAAGACCGCCAGACGAGAAAATTCGAGCTCGAGGAACAGGGAATCACCGTGGGGGAGAGAGAGGATTGCAGTGAGAAGGGGGGAGGAAGATCACAGTGAGGACGAGGGGAGAGGGCGAGGTGAGACTGCCAGCTGAGAAAGCTTGACTGAAAGGAGAATTTCAAGAGAATAGGAATTACTGAGAGGAGGAGGGGTGGTGAGCGTCTGCTCGGAAGAGTGCCGGGAGATTGCCAAGTAGGGCATTGGAGCCCGAGGAATGCTTAGAAGGAGAGGAGAAAACCACGCAGTGGCCCGCGGGAGAGAGGATTCAATCCTCGGAGAGAGGAAGAAAGTGGGTGCATTGCCCAAAGGAGAGAGAAGAGACACAGGCGCGATACTTGGGGAAGAGGAGAGTGCGGACGCGCTGTCCGGAGAGGTTGGAAGAGTGGACGCGATGCCTAGAACTGATATTGACGTGGGCGCGATGCTCGAAATGAGAACTGAAATGGGCGTGATGCCTAGATTTGAACTTAAAATGGGCGCGGTGCCCGTGGTTGGATTTGAAGTAGGCGCGTTGCCCGGATTTGGAGTTGGGATGGGCGGTTTGCCCAGGATGGGATTGGGAATGGGTGCGATGCTCGAGGGTGAGGGGACCGCCTTGAGCCTTGTTGTGGTCGTGGCCGTTTCTTTGGCTTGCACGTCTTGGCCCGCGTCTAGTTGCTGCTTAGCCTCCTTTAGTGCGAAGAGTTGGTCAAGAGACACTGCCACATCGCTCATATCGAACCACTTTCTCCATTCCAATTCTGACTCAGTTGTTTTGACATGCTTAGATAGCCTGTGATTATCTGTATTCCGATGTATGGCCGGAGATGACTGACAAGTAGATCCGACAATGACAGTTGATACTTGCTCACTTCCCGGCTGTAGTGGTCCTCTCTTAAAATGTTTGTATAGTGTCCATGTGAGGGGTTCCTTGGGCTTCTGCCTGGTCTTGCCTGGTTTGTAACCCAACCCTGCCCTGGGTCTCATCTTGCAATCCTTTACTGCCTCTGTTCTACCTTGCAGCTGTGCTCCCAATCCCTTACTTGGCTGGTATTCCATCTGCTTCATAATATGCCACCCCCTTTCAGTAATGATTTTGCTTCTTCTAGCAGCATTAACAGATGGACTATTTGGGCCCGGATACATACTTGGCGCGCCCAGTATTGACATTAAAGGCTGATTGCTGGGCCAAATGGAAGGAACCGAGTTGTCCGTTTTGGCGTTCATTTCTGCAACAACAGGCTTACTGGGCACCTTGACAATTCATCCATTGAACGGAAATTTAAGACATTGGTGAACAGTAGATATAACGGCGCAAAGGGCTTTGATGAACAACCGACCGAGGATCATGCGGAAGTTTGGGTCCATATCCAAAATGTGAAAGTCCATTTCATTAAAGGATGGTCCAAGTCTGATTCCCAAAGTGACGACCCCTTTTGGTGGCCTGCTGGTGTTGTCGTAGGCCGTGACGGTGATGGCAGAGGGCCGGATTGCTTGAACTGGTACCACACAGAGTTGTAGTGTGTCAGAGTCCACGACATTGATTGACGTGCCGGAATCTACTAAACAACGATCCACAAAGATGCCATTAACATAGATTGCGAGGCATAGGGCGCATCGCTGAGACTCGACTGGCGCTAACTCTTCTTCATGAAATGTGATGGTCGGGCGTGTGCTTGTGGGAGTTAAGACAACACTAATCTGGTTTACTGGAAGGTCCTTGTTCACTATCACCTTCTGTAAATATTGCATGAGGGATTCTTGGTGGACCACCGATCTCTTAATTAATTCCAGAATGGAGATTCTGGCCAGGGTCTTATCTAAATGCTTCAGCAAATCATATTGCGTCCTCAGGATGGACTCCTCTGGCTGGGACTCTTCTTCTTCTTGGGGTGCCAACGTCTGCTCTTGCTGCTGGGGAAACACCCTATTGAACATTCGCCCACTCCGGAGTACCATTGTCTCCTCAGGGGTTTCTCCTGATATCGTAGTTGGAGCCGACGGAGTAGAAGTTGGAGGGGAGGAGGTAGAGGGTTGGTCGGAGAACATCTGGTGCGGCAATTGGATAGTTGCTGCACCGGAGGGTTGAGTGGGAGTACGGAGAAAGGGGGCTCGATGGTTGGGGTTAATGAAGGGTACGGTCAATGGCGTGCAGAGAATAGGTGGGTTAGCTGATGGCGGTTGTGGGACTATGGTAGAATGGGATGTGTAGATTGGTTGTGGTGGGATGGCGGAAGGGTTGCGCAGGGAAGGGGCTTGTATGTTGGTGGGTGGAGGTGCCGTAGCGGTGGTGGACTGGCGGATGAGCAGCGAGTAGGCGGGCTGACTGGATGGTGCGGTGTGCTGGGTAGGGATGCGTAGGAAGGAGGGTAGTGGATTATCGGGAGTAGGTGTACGGATGAAGGGTGGCAGGGTAAGGGTGACTGGGAAGACGAGGTGGATGTAGAAGCTACTCCCGTCGGCTGACTGGAAATTTCATATTGGGGGGATGCTCTAAAGGCATTAACTTGCTGATTCGGAGCCTGGTGCTCCGGGAGTGGGTTTTGAACAATGCCCATACTGGGCTACTGTTGGGGCTGGAGCTGCTACTGTTGCTGCTGTTGCTATTCCTACCTAGCCGGCCTTCGTGCTTTCATCTCTACAATGAATTTCTTCATTTTTCTCCCAATCAATGCCTCCACTGTCGTTCAGATTATAGATGTAATCTTTGAAGTGAAAGCACGCCTCCAGGGTGTGGCCTGGTCCCCGGTGAAACTCACAATACCGCGAGGTGTCAATATTGGGTGGCCATTGCAGCCTTTCCCTAGGCAAAGTAAGTGCGTCAGCAGCCATTAGGGCACGAAAGATATTCGAAAGGGTTTCTGGCAATGGGGAATAGTGAGCTCTCGTTGGGCTGAGGGGTTGTCAGGGTAGTTGAGGCTCATAGTTGCCTGGAGGAGGGACCTGATTGTATTGGGGAGGTGTAGGAGGAGGTTGTTGGGGTTGGTACTGGGGAGCAGCGGGCTGCCGGTATTGAGGCTGCGGAGGCTGGCGGTACTGTGACTGCAGAGGTTGTTAATGGTACAAGGGAGGTTGTTGGTACTGTGGTCGTTGGGGCTGCTAGTAATATGAGGGTTGCTGGGGCTGCTGGGGCTACTGAGGCTGCTGAGGCTGCTGAGGTGGCGTTCTGAATAGCAGTGGATTGTTGGTTCTTGGAGCGGGCTGTTGGGGTTGTGGGTTTTGGGTGTTGGTGTTGGGTCGGTAGGTGGAAGGATTGGGGTTTCCCATTGCACTCACTTGCTCATTATGGATGACACCCTCTGTCATGGGACGGCCAGCCGGAGCACCACTGGTTTTTTTGAATGTCCGAGTTTTGCACTCGAACATGGCCATGATAGGGTAGTCTTTCAGTAGGGACTACCAATCTCCTACTGGCTCTAAACAGGCAGGAGCATATAAATATCAAAAGAATGATAGCAGTTTATATCTTCTACCTACAAACAGAAGTGCGGAAGTGAAACTACAACTAGTATGGTACGGAAAGTACACACGGTTGGAAACTCCATACGACTGCTCATCGTGACCACCACACGGCTAGAAAACACAGACGGAGGGAACTCCGCCTGGACAAAGAACACTAGCTACAGAAGCACTATCACTAGTCACGGTCAGGTGCGTCCACCGACGTCTTATCCTCGATCTGGGTCCTGACCCTCACGTCTCGTCAGAGCGAGGTAGGACACAAGTAACACAACAGTAACCGCCGTAGTCTGGCCGGACTACGGTCCCACGCCTGACCTCTCCAAACGGTTCCGGGGCCGTAAGGAGTGAGGCAGTGAGAAGAAGGACTCGCTGTCCTGCGCCGGGTAGAACTCCTAACTGTCCTCGGCATCCCAGACCACCCACGAGAGCTCTACAAGTGACTCACACGCCACTGTCCTAACCACCGTTTTCCCCTAAGCTCTAGAGTCCGCTTGGTGGCTGCCAACTCGAGCACACTCGTAGCCCAATGTACTCCCTCAACAGGCTCCCGAGGATGGGGGTCCTAGGCAACGGTAACAACCTCTCACACGGGACAAGCCCTCAAGTGCCGAGCACCGGGCGAAAGACTAGTGTAGACCGCACTAGGGAACTAGCACAGGTACTACGGGTATAGTAAAAGGAACGGAAACGGAGAAGGTCAGAAACCTGTCTCACTGCTGAGGTTGCGACGCATCGGGCCTCCGCGACCTAGTCGCGACGCCCTACCCTGTCGCGATCCCGTCGCAACGGCCCGAGCCGTCGCGACCGGGTTTGCGACACGCAAGAGCGTCGCGATCTCGTCGGGACCAGCCAAGTCGTCGCGACCAGATCGCGACCTCTACGGTCGTCACGTTCTCAGACAGAGGGGGGGTTCCGGAGCAACCCCTCCGAGGACCACCCAAAAAACAGGGAAACAACCACACAAGGGGGAGGGAATCATGCTCAACATGCTAGAAGGCTAGTAAAGCATCCAAACCACCCTTAAAAACCCCACGAACATGGATCTACACTCGAAGGGAAACCTCACTCAACCTAGAGCATGGAGTTCTCACACTCCCAAACCCCAAACCACAGAGAAACCACGGTTTAGAGGGGGAAGGGAGCATGCTTAGGGCGAGAGCATCAAGAGTCCCTACCTCCACACGAAGAACAAACCTGTTAGGGCCTTCTCGTAGGAAAGGACGCCTCCTCCTCGCTCCAAACGGCATGAACACGTCCCCTGCACGAGCAGGACGACACCACCTTAGCACAGACGCCTCAAGCACCACGATCCGCCAAGAAACTGCACGAGAAACTCGAGAGGGGAAGGGGAGGGGGAAAAGAGAGCTGAGAGGGAGAGAGGGGGAAATGGGGCGCGGACTTGGGTTTTAACCCGGCGGCCCCCAGAACGCGACAGAACGACATGTCACGATATGATTCTTGTCGCGACACCCCTAGGCATCGCGACCTTATCACGACGGTCGCCTCTGTCGTGACCCCAAAAAGTAGGTCAAAACCTCGAAGACCGGGAAAGCGATTGCGACGGACGACCACGTCACGTTCATGCACGTGCCCCTAACACCCGACAGAGCCGTTCTGACAGAAAGGACACCGGTCACGTCTGTCAGAAGGGCCATTGTGACACCATCGGATGTCGCGACCACAACGTGACGGCCATACCGTCGCGACCAAAACGTGACAGCCCTGGTCGTCACGACCCGAACCTTGTCGCGATGGCCTCCCTGTCGCGACCACGTCATGACCAGGGAGCATGTTGTGACCCTAAGGATGGGGCCACAGGGCCCAAGGGGGCCGGATCTTACATCCCACCCACCTTAAGACATTTCGTCCTCGAAATAAAAACAACTCGGTCTCAAACCGGAAAGCAGAAAAAGGGAAGATAGCATACCAATCAATCAAATAAATAGGGAAACTGCTCGTGTATCTCATCCTCACGCTCCCAGGTGGCCTCGCCACCAACGCGGTTCTCCCAGACGACCTTTACCAGCGAAATCTGCTTCCGACGCAACTGTTGAACTCTGCGGTCGACAACTCTGACCGGGTACTTTGGCACTAACAAGTCTGGCGCTACCTCCAATTGTGAGTAGTCCAACACATGCGAAGGATCTACAGCGTACCTTCTGAGCTGCAAAATGTGAAACACACTGTGCACACCTGCTAACTCTGCCGAAAGACTCAACCTGTAAGCCATCTCGCTGACCCTCTCGGTGATAGGGAAAGGCCCGACGTACCTCAGACTGAGCTTTCCCTTTCTGCCAAACCTCATGATGCCCTTGGTCGGCGAGACCCGTAAGAAAATAAGGTCACCAACACTGAACTGTAACGGTCTCCTGCAGATGTCTGCGAAACTCTTCTGTCTGCTCTGTGCTGCCCAAAGCCTCTGCCTGATCAGACTGACCGTGTCTGCACACTGCTGCACTAACCCTGGCCCCAAAAGCTGCCTCTCACCAACCTCGAACCAGTGAAGTGGAGTCCTGCACGGGCGACCATACAAGGCCTCGTATGGTGCCATTCCAATGCTCGAGTGATAACTGTTGTTATACGCGAACTCTACCATTGGAAGGTACGACTCCCAAGTGCCGCTCCAGTCTAAACAGCACGCTCTCAGCATGTCCTCCAGTGTTTGAATGGTCCACTCTGACTGTCCATCTGTCTGAGGGTGGTACATTGTGCTGAACCTCAACTCTGTACCCAGTGCTCTCTGAAGACTGCGCCAAAACCCTGATGTGAACCTCGGATCTCTGTCGGAGACGACTGAAACTGGGATCCCATGCAATGAAACAACTCAGTCCACGTACAACCTGGCTAATCTGTCCACTGACCACGACATTCATATCAGAAGAAAGTACGCTGCCTTGGTCAAACGATCCACAATCACCCAGATAGTATCGTGCCTCTGCGGGGTGCGGGGCAACCCAACCATAAAGTCCATGGTGATGTCATCCCACTTCCACTCGGGAATGGGCAATGGCTGCAGCTCACCACCAGGATGCTGATGCTCGGCCTTCACCTGTTGACAGGTAAGGCACCGAGCAACAAACTCTGCCACGCCCCTCTTCATCCCTGGCCACCAGAAGGACCTCCTCAAACAATGGTACATCTTGGTGGAGCCAGGATGAACATCATACCTCGATCTGTGAGCCTCTGACAAAACTGCCTGGCGCGCCTCCTCAGGAATGTACAAGCGGCCTCTGAATCTGACCTCGCTGTCCTCATCGAGCTCAACATCTGGCATCTGCAAAATGTCTGCCAACTGAGGGTCTGCCTGCTGTGCCTGCAACACCTGCCTGAACACTGGTGGCCAAACTGACAAACTGCTCGCCACTGCACGGTCTTTGGTCCTCGACGGAACGAACACTCCCTGGGACAGCTCCTCGAACAGCCTCCACTCTCTAACCATCAGCGAACTCAAGCGCACGCGCCTACTCAAAGCATCGGCTACGACGTTAGCCCTTCCTGGGTGATAGAAGAGGGTTAGGTCGTAGTCCTTCAAATACTCCATCCATCGGCACTGCCTCAAGTTCAGATCCCTCTGGGTGAAATTATACTGCAAGCTCTGGTGATCGGTGAAGATCTGAAAAGCCTCGCCATACAGGTAGTGCCTCCACAACTTGAGAGCGAACACCACTGCTGCCAGCTCCAAGTCGTGGGTGGGGTAGTTCTCCTCATGCTTCTTGAGCTACCGAGAAGCATAGGCAACGACCCCACCGTGCTGCATCAGCACGGCACCCAAACCTGACCTCGACGCATTGGTATAGACCATAAAACCACTGCTGCTCGATGACAAGACTAACACTGGCGCTGAAGTCAACCTCATCTTCAGCTCTCGAAAACTCTGCTCATAGTCCTCTGACCAAACAAACCTGATGTCCTGCCTAGTCAACCTGGTCAACGGCGCTGCTAACTTGGCAAAATCCTGAATGAACCTCCGGTAGTAATCGGCCAAACCCTGAAAACTGTGGACCTCTGACACCGATGTGGGCTGCTCCCACGACAACATGGCCTCCACCTTGGCAGGGTCCACTGCCACACCAGAACCCGAGATCATGTGCCCGAGAAAGTGAACCTCCCTCAGCCAAAATTCGCACTTGTCAAACTTGGCATAAAGGCGGTGACTCCGTAGGGTCTCCAGCACGATCCTCAGGTGCTCCTCGTGCTCCTCCTCAGAAGCCGAGTAGACCAAAATATCATCAACAAAAACAACCACAAAACGATCTAGGTACTCACTGAACACCCTATGCATCAGATCCATGAATGTTGCGGGTGCGTTCATTAGCCCAAATGGCATCACGACGAACTCAAAGTGACCGTACCTGGAACGGAAAGCCGTCAAACCGACATCTGACTCTCTGATCCGCATCTGATAGTACCCGGATCTCCAGTCAATCTTCGAGAAAACTTTGGCCGACTGCAACTGATCAAACAAATCATCGATCCTCAGCAACGGATACTTGTTCTTCACAGTAACTTGGTTCAACTGCCGATAATCGATGCACAAATGAAGACTGCCATCCTTCTTTCTCACAAACAAAATAGGCACACCCCACGGCAAACGACTCGGGTGAATGAAGCCCAGCTCAAGAAGCTCCTGTAACTGGCGCTTCAACTCACGCAGCTCCACCAGGGCCATCCGGTAAGGTGTCTTAGACAAAGGCATCATACCGGGCAAAAGCTCAATGGAGAACTCTACCTCCCGCTCAGGCGGCAAACAAGGTAGATCCTTCGGGAAGACGTCGGAGTACTCAGAAACAACTGGCACGTCAAAAACTGAAGATCCGCTAGGCTCCAAAGAACAAACTGAAGCAAGGTATGCCACACAGCCATCGCGGATCAAACGACGAGCTCTACATAAGGAATTAAATGGCCGACGGGTAGACCAGATACCTCGGAAGCAGAGGATGGGCTCTCCAGGTATCCTAAACCGAATGGTCTTCTGCTGGCAATCAACCACGACTGAGTGAGCCTCCAACCAGTCCATGCCCAGGATGACGTCAAAGTCACAAAGCTGCAGTGCGTACAACCTGGCCGGCAACTGGTGCCCCTCAACCTCGACTGCCACACCCTCCAGGTAACCAAAGGAATGCATATAGTCACCAGACGGGAGATCGACCATCACGTCACACTGCCTCTCAGGAGCGTGACAAGCAAGGGACTCATAGAATTCCTCGAAAGCAAAATACAATGAAGCACCGGGGTCAACCAAAACACGAGCAGCTCTGCCAAGGATAGGTAGAGTACCTATAACAAGGTTTGACGCCTCTGCCTACTCCCGGGTGAGCGCCATCACGCGACCACGACCACGCCCACGCCGCAGCGCCTGCTGGGGCTGCTGTTGCTGTGGTGGCGGCTGAGGGTACTGCTACTGTTGCTGGTACGGCTGGTACTGCTACGGCTGCGAAAACTGCTGAGCTTGCTGCTGGTACTGCCCCTGCTGCTGCTGACGCGGTGCCTGCTATTGAGGAGGGTACTGGTACTGAGGCGGCTGCTGAGCGTATTGCACTGGCTGTTGCTACTGTGGGGCTTGTCCTATAGGGCAATCCCTCCTGAAGTGGCCCAGTAAGCCACAGGTGTAGCAAACTGCCTCCTGACTGCCCTGCTTAGCTCCCTGGACAACTGACTGCTCTGCAAACCTGGACTGGCGCTTCTACTATCGGCTCCGACTGCCCCCGCGAGTAGACAACTTCCTAAACTGCGAGCGAATCCTGGCACTGTCGGAACTGCCCGAGCCGGAGGAAGAGGAAGTCGCACTACCGCGGCTACCCGCTGGACGTTGGTAAGGCGAGGACCTAGAAGAGGCTCCTCCCTGCTGCTGCTACTGCTGCTGCTGCCAGGTCTCTCTGTCCAAGGCGGTGGCCTTCGCCACGGCCTCTCCCTAGGTGGTACACATGTGTGCCGTCACACCCCACCTCAGGTCTTGTCTCAGTCCTGCTATGAACCTCTCTGCACACGCCTGATCGCTGCCTGCGACATGAGGCACATGCCTCAACAACCGGAAAAACCTCTGGTGGTACTACGAAACTGTGAGGTCGTCCTGAACCAACGCGTGGAACTGGTCCCGTCTCTCACGTCGAGCGTAGTCGGGGAAGTATTCGCCGTGGAAGACCTCCAAAAACTGCTGCCAAGTGATGTGATCCAACCTCTCCCCCTGGAAGTGAGTCTGCCTCTAAACTCTCCACCACTCATGGGCTGCTCCCTTGAGCTGGTACACCACCAGTCGAACCTGGTCCTCCTCAGCGCACTCCATGGTCTCGAAGATGCACTCTAACTTATGGGTCCAGCTCTCTGCCTTGTCTGGATCATACTCACCGTGGAACATTGGTGGCCGAAGGTGCAGGAACCTCTCGAGGAGAGTGGTCATGTCCTCCGTAACAGCCGTCCTCCGCCACCCGACCCGGGTACTCCCAGTGCCCGACCGCTGCTGACGCTCTGGCTGCTCCACCTCTAGCTCTACCTACTGCTCCGGCACCACTGGAGGAGGTACCGGAAACTAAACACATGCTGCTGCCTGCCCGGGCTGGTACGGTCCCTGGTACAAGTTCCTAAAGAACTGCTCTGCTAAGGGAAACCAGTCTGCGTACTGCTGCAGCTGAGGCTACTACTCCTGCTGCTGCTGCCCACCTGCCGCTGCTGCTGCTGCTGCACCCTGAGGCTGTACCACTGACTCGTCTGCCGACACCTCCTCCTGGACCTGCCCCTGTGCGAGCATCTCAGACTCATCCTGCTGCTCGATCAACTATCTAGCCTGACTGCGCCTACGCGGAGCCATGTCCTACACGACACACAACCAACATGGGTTAACAATACCACTCGGGCAGCTAGCAGTGTACTTGTACTACTGCTGGGACTTCCTGTTGCAGTTTAAATCCATTACAAGTCCTGTCAGGCTCTCGCTCTGATACCAACTGTAACGACCCGAGAACCCGACCCTCAGCCCACGCCGAGGACCTGTTTTTTGCGGTCGCCGTCCATGGATCTAAGGACCCGGAAGGGCTATAATCTACGTCTAACAGGATATGTAACAGAAGTAAACGTCAACTACTAATCTAGAAGTGTATGTGCGGAAACAGAAAAGAGAGTGAGACCACCACGTACCACTCTAAGTACAGTCCCAACGCACGCACTCTATTACAAGTAAAAGGCAGGGGAAGAACAAGTCCCTTAGGGGCATACCCCGAGGGTGACGTACACTAAAAATGGGGGAACCACTTCTAGCTACGGGGACTCCGACTACCGCCCCGTCTCCTCTGCCCGGTGCGCGCCCTGCCACTGCTGAGAAGTCTCACCTGGGAAAAGGAGGGATGAGCTTCACAACAGAAGCTCAGTAGGGACTACCAATCTCCTACTGGCTCTAAACAAGTAGGAGAATACAAATATCAAAAGAATGACAGCAGTTTATATCTTCTACCTACAAACAGAAGTGCGGAAGTGAAACTACAACTAGCATGGCACGGAAAGTACACACGGTCGGAAACTCCGTACGACTGCTCGTCGTGACCACCACACGGCTAGAAAACACAGACGGAGGGAACTCCGCCTGGACAAAGAACACTAGCTACGGAAGCACTACCACTAGTCATGGTCAGGTGCATCCACCGACGTCTTATCCTCGACCCGGGTCCTGACCCTCACGTATAGTCAGAGCGAGGTAGGACACAAGTAACACAACAGTAACCGCTGTAGTCTGGCCTCTCCAAATGGTTCCGGGGCCGTAAGGAGCGAGGCAGTGAGAAGAAGGACTGGCTGGCCTGCACCGGGTAGAACTCCTAACTGTCCTCGGCATCCCAGACCACCCACGAGAGCTCTACAAGTGTCTCACACGCCACTGTCCTAACCACTATTTTCCCCTAAGCTCCAGAGTCCACCTGGTGGCTGCCAACTCGAGCACACTCATAGCCCGAAGTACTCCCTCAACAGGCTCCTGAGGATGGGGGTCCCAAGTAATGGTAACAACCTCTCACACGGGACAAGCCCTCAAGTGTCGAGCACCGGGCGAAAGACTAGTGTAGACCGCACTAGGGAACTAGCACAGGTGCCACGGGTACAGTAAAAGGAACGGAAACGGCGAAGGTCAGAAACCTGTCTCACTGCTAAGGTTGCGACGCATCGGGCCGCCGTGACCTGGTCACGATGCCCTACCCTGTCGCGATCCCATCGTGACGGACCGACCCGTCGCGACCGGGTTCGCAACACGCAAGAGCATCGCGATCTCATCGCGACTAGATCACGACCTCTATGGTCGTCGTGTTCTCAGACAGAGGGGGGGTTCTGGAGCAACCCCTCCAAGGACCACCCCAAAAACGGGGAAACAACCACACAAGGGCGAGGGGATCATGCTCAACATGCTAGAAGGCTAGTAAAGCATCCAAACCACCCTTAAAAACCCCATGAACATGGATCTACACTCGAAGGGAAACCTCACTCAACCTCGAGCATGGAGTTCTCACACTCCCAAACCCCAAACCACAGAGAAACCATGGTTTAGAGGGGGAAGGGAGCATGCTTAGGGCGAGAGGATCAAGAGTCCCTACCTCCACACAAAGAACAAACCCGTTAGGGCCTTCTTGTAGGAAAGGACGCCTCCTCCTCGCTCCAAACGGCACGAACACATCCCCTGCACTAGCGGGACGACACCACCTCAGCACAGACGCCTCAAGCACCACGATCCGCCAAGAAACTGCACGAGAAACTCGAGAAGGGAAGGAGAGGGGGAAAAGAGAGCTGAGAGGGCGACAGGGGGAAATGAGGCGCGGCCTTGGGTTTTAACCCAGCAGCCTCCAGAACGCGACGGAACGACATGTCGCGATAAGACTCTTGTAGCGACGCCCCTAGGCGTCGCGACCTTATCGCGACGGTCGCCTCTGTCGCGACCCCAAAAAGTAGGTCAAAACCTCGAAGTCCGGGAAAGCGATTGCGACGGACGACCACATCGTGTTCACGCACGTGCGCCTGACACCTGACAGAGCCGTTCTGAAAGAAAGGACACCGGTCACGTCTATCAGAAGGGTCGTCCCGACGCCATCGGACGTCGCGACCACAACGCGATGGCCATACCATCGCGACCAAAACGCGACAGCCCTAGTCGTCGTGACCCGAACCTTGTCGCGACGGCCTCCTTGTCGCGACCACGTCGCGACCAGGGAGCATGTCGCGACCCTGAGGACGGGGCCACAGGGCCCAAGGGGGCTGGGTCTTACATTATTCATGGCTAAAATTTGTTTGAACTGAGGCGTGGCATTTGTTGTGATCATTTTGACTTGCTCGGCCTCAGATAGTGGGTCCCTCAGTCTTTCAGTTAGTGCCCTCCATCTATCAACAAAATGTGTGAATTCTTCTTCTGTCCTCATCTTTTCAGCCACTAGATCAGTAATTGATAGTGTCAGACCAACTCTGTCTATGTACCTCTATAGAAACTTCCTTTGCACGGTCCCGAAGTCCTCAACATCCGTGGGTTCTAATGAATAGAACCACTCAAGGGCAGGCCCGTCCAAGGATCGTCGGAATAGGAAGGCAAGGGCCCGATTATCATTTTGCCAAAAGGAAGACTCGTACATGAATTCTTTTAGATGCACAAACGGATTTCCGGTGCTGTTATAGCAGCGGTAAATTGGCATCTCAGAGGGGGGGAAGGTGAAAGACTGGCATAGAAGGGAGTGCCAGTTCGAAGTAGTCTTTGGGTGTGGACACCCTTTTGAAATCTTGTTCGAGTTTACTCACCTTCTCTAAGAGGGCTTGGGCGAGTTGATCAACGGAAGATTTGGGAGGTGCCCCGGAGGAAGGCGGTGGGGGACATCCACCAAAACAGAATAATGCGTAGAAGGGACACCGGCGGATGGGGAGACATGAACTGGGACCCGGGGTTAGTGAACAGGCCTCGCCCCGTCGGTGCTTGGCTGAACATAAGGAAGAGGATGCCTCCCCACTGGACTGTGGGGGCGGGACTGGATGATGGAATGGGCCCGCGAGGGGGTAGGAGAAGCTCGGGCCGTCGGGTCATGAGTGGATTGAATCTGAACACCCGCATTCGGGTGGGAGCGATGGACAGGGTCAACAACAGATTTGCCCTTGAGGGCAGCCTGGACCTCCTGAAGCTGAGAGGCTTGGAGGCTCTGAAGGATGTCTACAATCTGGGATATATCAAATGGGGAGGAGGTGTTCCCAGTGTCACGCCTTGGCAAGACGTGGGGAGCATGAGCGTCCATTGCGTCAACACGCGGACTGGACGTGTCAGCGTGAACCCGATTTTGGAGTTGGGGGAGTTGTTGATTAGGATCATACATCTCATCATACATGTTCTCATAGTCCTCGTACTCGGCCATTGAAAGGGATCGACCGGAACGAAGCTGCATGCAAAATTCTAGAGACACACAGTGTAATTTAACAAGTAACTAACAGACAACTACTCAAACTAGCTTGAGAGAAGGAGTTAATGACTTTTAAATCACAGACTTGGAAAATGATTACGTCCACTTAAATATTCAATATGTCTTAATGTGGATTTTAATGACAGTGTCTCTCCAAAGTAGGTGTGAACCTAAAGTAGGTGAGATGACGACTTCAGGCTTTTCTGAACAACTTCCTTGCACGCAATGGGTTTTCTAACTCGGGACACCGGGATAGTACAACCGGCTCGGTCCACCGTGAGGGAATCAATGGGGTACGGAGACTTATGGAGGTCTCGATGAGGATTCTCTAGCCCAATGAGACGGAATGCCCAATGGGGAGATAGCCCTCATCGAGAAGGTGCGTGGATCCTAGGTAAGGAGGGAAGGAGGTCCCTCAGCCGAAATGCCCTGCAAATGCAAAAATACACAGATAGCACAGATGGCAGGAAGACTGGAGCTCTGTGACAGACTGAATTGCGTCCAGTATAGTGGGCACGATTCAATAAAGGGCGTCCGTTCTGTTGACCGTGGATCTGACAGCTCCTGAAAGCTGTAAGAGCCGAGGAAACTCCCTCCGGACTGTCACAAATAGCGTCCGATCAGGCCGCCGTGCAAATCAGGAACAGAAAAGGCGTCCTCTGCACTAGACGCGAATCAAACATGCAATCCGAGAACAGAAAAAAAGGTAGGGAATCAGACATATATGCTTTTCCACAAATTTTACATGAGGAAGGAAATATCACATGGAGATGCTCTCTTCAGATGAAAGTAAGTACATGGGGAGGGGAACAAGGTGGTATTTTTTTTTCAGTTTTCTTTTCTTCTTTTAAATCACAGATTTCACGCAAGCAGCGTTGTGAAAAATAAGGGAAAATACGACTACATAGTGGTAATGGCGACGAGACTCTCAATAGCACCTCGTGGGGTGCAGAAAGGGTAAAGTTGTACCACGTGGGGTACGAAGGAGAGGCACACGTGGGTGCCGAAGGAGGGGCACACGTGTGTGCCAAATGGAGGTAACCGGAATCAAAAAAAGAAGGGTCCCATCGCGATGGCCAAGTTGTAGACGGCGTTTTTCCTCGACTTTCCAGAAAACACTCGTCCCACGACGGGAAATATATGGGATTTAAAAGGAAGAGAGAGATAAAGTGAAAATGGGGAAGGAGGGATGAGAACGTAAAAAAAATAAAAAGAACGTGCGTGTGTGCACGAGGAATGTGTCGCGATCGCCAAGTGCACGTGGGCACCGGATGTAACGGGCGGAAGGGAAATGACGCGGTGTACTTACCTCCATCCGAAGAAAAGCACGAGAATGTGCATGTGGATTCTCCTCCCTTCTTGCGCCGGCCGGACGGCGGAGAAGATTTGATGCCGGTTACCTTGCAAAATGGGAAAACAACAAGAAACAAGTAAAAGGGGAGGTTAGGCTATGAAGTGTAGTGAAGTGTACATGAAGAGAAAATATGGAAAACATATAAATGGAGGTTAACACACCTCGTGGAGGTGGTGTTAAACCCCTAAGGAGTGGGTGGGTAAGAAATGCTATGTGGATGTGTGTGGGAGATGTGATGAATGCATGTCTAATGAAAAGTAAAGATGAAAGAGATGGGGGAAGAAGTGGCGATTGGAATGGCATTGTAGCCCGACGACGAGGGATGGAGAGGACGAAGGAGACGCCGGTGGAGTTCCTCTCGTCGTGCTCCAACACCCGGAATCCCCAGTTCACGAGGAAGACAACGCGGAGGCGACGTATGCGTTGCGTCCCGGCTCTAGAACACGAACTTTCGATCCGATGGAATCCCGCCTTAGAGAATTGGAGAATTAGAGTTCGGAGGTCGGGGTGGGAGTTCGATAGGGCTTCATTGTGGTTGGGATTAGATGCCAATGAGCTCCCCCCGGGTCTGTATTTATAGCCAAAATTGCATTCAATTCAGCGAACGTTGATTACAACTTAAAGGCGTCCGCCTGACAGACCGCAATTCTTAAGATCGCTCGATTTGCGCGTGATTAGACATTTTCATGATGATCGTAGCTGTAAGCTAGGTTCTGAATCACGCTTGGGTGGCTGGCCGTGTTTTCTTAGGCAAATCGAATCTTTGACAAAATCTGATCCTTGATTTGATATTTATAAAATGCGGTGTGCCACCCAGACACGCTTCAAACAGACATCATGATTGCTGACATGGCGTCCATTAAATGGAGCTGACAGGGTGTGGTCAGAATCTTTGACTTTAAATCACAGAGAGTCAGCAGGATGTGCATTAATTGCGTCTAATCATCAGGACGTGGATCAACTCTGGGAAAGGGCGTCCGCTGCGTTGGCCGCGAATAGATGAAGCTCAACAGACCCTTTTGGAAAGAGATCTCAAAAACCCTAGAAAAATCTAGAAAAATAGGAAGATCACTCACGAGGTTAATGGAGAAGAGCCACTTCGAGACATCGCGGTATAACATGGAATTTGCTCGATGTGTTGCCAAATTGGCATGTCTGCACCTTGCTAAGGTACTTGTCCCTGAACACAAGAGAAAGAAATTGGGACCTAAGACAGTTGACGCAGCCTTTTTAGGATATGCTGAAAATAGCTATGCATACAGGTTTCTGGTTATCAAATCAGAAATCCCTCGCATAGATGTTAACACCATAGTCGAGTTCTGTGATACTACATTCTTCGAACATGTCTTTCCCATGAAGACTGGTTTGCCTCAACAACTGAATTCTGACACTGTAGCTTCCAAATCTGATTCTATTCCACAACATGTAGAAAGAATGACTAATGTGGGGGCTGATGCATCTAGACCTCTTACTGATACTAGTGATCAAGGAGAAGTAGAACCAAGGAGGAGTAAAAGACAAAAGGTCTCCAAGAAGTTTGGTAGTGACTTTGTCACATACCAGATTGAAGGAGACCCCCCTACTTTCCGAGATGCTATGGCTTCACCAGAAGCAAAGTATTGGAAGGAAGCCATTAAGAGCGAGGTTGACTCTATTATTGTAAATGGCACTTGGGAGTTAGTTGATCCTCCTCCTGGATCTAAGACTATTGGATGCAAATGGGTCTTTAAGAAAAAGTTAAAACCTGATGCAACCATTGAAAATTTTAAAGCCAGGTTGGTTCCTAAGGGGTTTAAACAAATGGAGAGAATAGATTATTTTGATACATATTCTTTTGTTACTAGAATGACTACCATTAGGGTGCTAATAGCCTTGGCTTCCATATATGATCTGTCTATCTAGCAGATGGATGTTAAGACCACCTTTCTTAATGGTGATCTTCATGAAGAGATCTATATGGATCAGCCTGAAGGGTAAAGTATGTAGACTTGTTAAATCCTTGTATGGATTGAAACAAGCCCCTAAGCAATGACATGAGAAATTTGACATGACTATCATGTCATTTGGCTTTAAAGTAAATGAGTTTGATAAATGTGTCCACTACAAAGTGAAAGGTGATGATTGTGTAATTCTATGCTTATATGTAGATGATATATTGATTTTTGGCAACAATAAGGGATTAATAAATGAGACAAAATCATTCTTAAGTAGTAGATTTGAAATGAAGGATATGGGTGAGGCAAATATAATTCTTGGACTGAAGTTGACTAAGTCAACTGAAGGGATAGCTATTTCTCAGTCTCATTATGTTGAGAAAGTACTAGAGAAATATGGTTATCAGGATTGTAGAATTGTCTGTACCCTATGATCCTTCTAGAGTCTTCTACAAGAATAAGAGTGGTGTACCTGTGTCTCAATTACGATATTCCCAAGTTATAGGAAGCTTAATGTATATGGCAAACTGTACTAGACCTGACATTTCATATGAAGTGGCTAGACTCAGTAGATACACTAGCTATCTTGACTGTACTCACTGGGAAGGCTTGGATAGGATACTGAGATACCTTAAGGGTACTGTTTCCTTGAGCTTGCATTTTGGGAAATTCCCTGGAGTCCTTAAAGGATACAGTGATGCAAGCTGGATTGCTGAAAACTCAGGGAGTAATGGTGTAACTGATGATCAGTTTATCTCCATGTAATTCAAATAAATTACATATCTATTTTGGTGATTAACAAAACTATATAAAGTTTAATCTAACATATTGTCTACAAGTCTTAAGCAGCGGAAATGGATCAAGAAAAGTAGAGCAAATTCTGTAAGTATCTCACCCTGAAGTATTTAGAGCTCAGTTCACATAAAATTTCTCTAAGTACACATCGATTTCCATTATAAGTCATAACGATTTCATATTCACAAGGATTCGCTATGTGCTTTTATCGATTTGGGCAGTATAACAATTTCTTCGGTTTACCTTCACAATGATTCGTTAAGTGATCGCAATGATTTGCCCTCACAACGATTCGTTAAGTAATCGCAAAGACTTGCCCTCACAATGATTCGTTAAGTGGCTTGTAACGATTCCTTTAGTCATCATAACAATTTGCTCTCGTAATGATTCCTTTAGTCATCATAACGAATTGCTCTCGTAACGATTTCTTTAGTCATCGTAACGATTTGCTCACGTAACGATTTCTTTAGTCATCGTAACGGTTTGCTCTCGTAATGATTTCTTTAGTCATCGTAACGATTTGCTCTCATAACGATTTCTTTAGTCATCGTAACAATTTGCTCTCGTAACGATTCCTTTAGTCTTTGTAACGACTTACTTTCATAACAATTCATTAAGTAATTCACAACGATTTATACGTCGATTCATTCATAACGTCACAACGATTTGTACATCGATTTGCTTATAAAGTCATAACGATTTGTACATCGATTTGCTTATAACGTCACAACGATTTGTACATCGATTTGCTTATAAAGTCATAACGAGTTGTACATTGATTTGCTTACAACGTCATAACGATTTGTACATCGATTTGTTTATGACTTCATAACGATTTGTGTATGCATCTGTTTACTCATTTGCATAACAATTTCATAAGTCATGCATATAACGATTTCATGGAAAACAACGATTCAATTTTTCGACTAATCCTTGAAAATGTTGAAAAGTCAAAGTCTTCACGTATATCCGTTTGACAGCCATGCATTTATTATGATAGTACGTATCTCTGCAAGCATGCTAACAATATCTTCCATTATCGTATCTTCTCTATAAACATCTTTTAGAACAACAAAATGGCATTACTATTTTGATGAACATCTATTCTGACATTGACTGACAACAAGAGACAGCCTAGCTGTCTACTGTTCAAAGCCTTAAATATGTGCAGATCTCTGACAGTATCCGTCATACAATGTTGGACAAAATAGAAGCCAAAGAAGATTTCAGAAGATCCTCTCTCTCTCTCCTTGCATGCATGAAAGGAAAAAGGACTGTTGACTAGAAGCTTCCAAGTGTCAAGCAGTCTAACGTACACTTATGTATAAACACAATGGGCACTTCAACGTTCGAATTTCAAAATATGATATATGAAGTTCCTGAAGCGTCAAGAACAAGAAGTGTTGTGGAACAACAAGCTATAACGTCCTAAACCTTCTGCAAGATTTTCTTAGAGCCAAGCAAAAATTCCTATCAGCCTTAGCTCTTGCTCTCTGTGCTAAGTTCAGATCTATAAGAGAGCCTTTTGTCTGAGAAGAGTCCTTGATTATAGATCTCTTCTTCTCAGTCCTTGCTTCAGATCAAGTAGTGTTCTATAAGCTTGATCTAGGGGCATCATCTCTTTGATTACATTCCCTTGTGATGTTCCCTTCTGCTGTGAAGGAAGACCTGGTGGGATATCTAGGGTGTTGTTCCCTTCTGTTGTGAAGGAAGACCTGGTGGGGTATCTAGGGTGTTGTTCCCTTCTGTTGTGAAGGAAGACCTGGTGGGGTATCCAGGCCCTTCGGTTGAAGGAAGACCAACTGGGGTGCTGGGTGCTGTAGTGTCCTTAAGGGGGACTGTACCCTTGTTAGTGAAATCCTGAGATATTGCTCAGGGACTGGACGTAGGACTCCTAAGGAGAGGAGATCCGAACCAGGATAATTCTCTGTGTCGTGAGATTGCTTTTGTGTGTTTGATCTTTCGATTCTCTAACACTAACAATCTGCAAAGTGTGTTTTGTGTGATTGTTTTGTGAACAAGTTTTGAGTCTTAAATAATTTTTAGGAATCCCATTCATCCCCCCTCTGGGCTTGCTAGCTGGGCAACAAGTGGTATCAGAGCTAGTCTCTTCGACAAAGAAATAGATCCAACGATCTGAAGAGAAAAGATCAAATGGCAGCCCAAGGTCACTCAGAAGGTCAGTCAGTCAACAGGCCACCGCTATTCGACGGAGAAGATTACACCTACTGGAAAACAAGAATAGAATACTTCCTACAAGGATTCGATTTCCACATATGGTCCATAATAGAAGAAGGCAATCTAGTTGTTCTAAACAATAGAGACAACTGGACAGAAGATGATAGAAAGAAGATTTCTCTCAACTGCAGAGCCAAAAGTATTTTGTGTTGTGCCCTCAGTAAAAAGGAATTCAACCGTTTATCTGCCTGCAAATCTGCCATGGAAATGTGGGAAAAGCTCAGGATCACTTATGAAGGCACCGACAAAGTCAAGGAAACCAAGATAGACATTCTGGTGACACAATATGAAAGGTTCCAGATGTAGCCAGGAGAATCTATAACCCAAATGTTCAGCAGATTTACAGACATCACCAACGGATTAGCAGGATTAGGAAAAAGGTATGATATGGGAGACATGGTAAGGAAAATTCTTAGATCCCTACCATCTTCTTGGACTCTCAAGGTAACAGCTGTAGAAGAAACTAATGACTTGAAAAGAATGTCATTGGAAAAGCTCATTGGGTCCCTCATGACCCATGAGATAAACATGGAGAGATTAGGAGAATCATCCACTAGAAAGAAGCACACAAATGCCCTTAAAGCAGCAGAAGGCATCTCTGAGGAACAATCAGAAGATGAAGCCAGTAGTGAAGACAGTGAAGATGAAGAAGCAATGCTGTCTAGAAGACTACAGCGGATATTGGCCAAAAAAAAAGAAGTATCAATCTGGCAGACGATACTTCAAAAAGGGAAAGGATTTCAAGAAACCTGAAGCAAAGGACATAAAGAAGAATGAACCAATTTGTTATGAGTGCAAGAAGCCAGGACACATCAAGGCAGAGTGTCCAAAGCTCAAGAAATCTGAATTCAGAAAGAAGGACAGCTCAAGAAAGTTCAGAAGATATAAGAAGAAAGCCATGGCAGCAGCTTGGGACAACAGCAGTGACTCGGATAGCGAGTCAAGCTCAAATAGTGAGGAAGAAGAAAAGGCTAATCTAGCCTTCATGGCAGACATCACAGAAAAGGTAACCTCTGACTCATCCTTTGATTCATGTAATGATTCTGATTCAGATAAGTTAGAAGATGCGTTTAATGAACTGTATGGTAAATATAGAGAAGTATCTAAATTATTAAAAGTTAGTAAAAAAAATGTTGCATGTCTAGAAAATACCAATTCATATTTAAAATCAGAAAATGAACAACTAGAGAAGCAAGTTAGTGAACTTAAAAGAAGAAATGAGTTGTTGTGCGAAGATCTAAAAGATAAAAATAATCAAATAACAAAACTAGAAAAACAAGAAAGTTCAGACCAACTAAAAAATGAAATCAAAAGACTAACAGAAGAAAATGATAAACTATCAAGTACGTTAGAAAAATTTACTAATGGTAAAAATTGTTTAATACTAAGAGGAGCCAGAAGATCAGGTAAAAGGAAGAATGGATTAGGTTACATTCCACCAGATAATGAAGATACAACAGTGTACCCTAAAATATATCCAACTCCAAAATTCGTACATGAACAAGATATAGCATATAAATCAAACTTTAAATATACTTCATATGAAAAAATAACTAAAACAACATGCTGTAGTCACTGCAACAAGTTAGGTCACAGTAAAATAACATGTCCAACTAAACATAAAAGATGGATAATCAAAAAAAAAACGATGACAATAACCAACCAGGACCCAAAAGAACTTGGGTACCTAAAACTTGATGTTTTCATTTCAGGAAAAACCTCGGGCATCCAAGTGGTACTTGGACAGTGGATGCTCAAAGCATATGTTAGGAAACAGAAGGTTGTTTATCCATTTAGAAGTTGAAGAAGGCACAGTCACCTATGGAGATAATGGAAAAGGGACTGTGATAGGCAGTGGATCAATGAGCAGCAAAGGCAAGACAGTAATTGAAGATGTTCTGTGTGTAAAAGGCCTGAAGCACAACCTTATCAGCATTAGCCAGTTATGCGACAAAGGACATTAGATCAGATTTCAAGAATCCAAATGCAGTATTATGAAGGATGGAGAGGTGATTTTTGAAGCCAACAGAGAGAAGAATCTGTACATACTTTACCTTGAATAGTTGAAAGATCAAGACATTTGTTTAGCAACCAGCAAAGAGCAGTCAACTAAGTTGTGGCAAAGAAGATTGGGCCACTGCAGTCTAGATGGCATGAGAAAGCTGATCAAGAGAAACCTGGTGGAAGGTCTGCCAAAGGTCAGCACAAAAATAGACGGTCTGTGGACCATGTGCAAAAGGAAAGCACACTAAGTCATCCTTCAAGTCAAAGACTGTGGTAACAACCTCTAAACCCTTAGAACTCCTTCATATGGATTTATTTGGGGCAATGAGGACCACAAGTCTTGGAGGAAAGAATTTTGGATTCGTTATAGTAGATGACTATTCAAGATTCACATGGGTATTCTTTCTGGAACACAAAGATGATACATTTGATAGCTTTGTAAGCTTCAGCAAAAAGGTTCAGAAAGATAAAAAGTTCAGCACTATTGGAATCAGGTCAGATCATGGAGGAGAATTCCAAAATGATAAATTCGTAAAATTCTGTGATGACCAAGGAATAGAGCACAATTGCTCAGCACCAAGAACACCACAGCAGATTGGAGTTGCTGAGAGAAAGAATAGGACTTTATTGGATATGGCAAGAACAATGTTATCAGAATATGATCTGCCAAGATATTTTTGGGCTGAAGCAGTCAACACAGCAAGCCACATCATCAATAGAGTAATGATTAGGCCTATCTTGAAAAAGAATGCGTATGAATTGTTTAAGGGAAAGAAGCCCAAGATCAGTCACTTCAGGACATCTGGATGTCCATGCTTCATCCACAACAACAGTAAAAGAGACATTGGTAAGTTAGATGCCAAATCAGATGAAGGCATCTTCATGGGGTATGCTTCTAAACCTAAAGGTTATAGAGTGTTTAATAAGCGCACTTTATTAATTGAGCAGTAAGTATATGTTATCTTTGATGAAACTAACTCTTCCTTGAGAAAGGAAGAAGATAGTGATAATGATGATGCAGATGAATTGTCCAAGAAATTAAAAACCAAACCAAACCATCACCACAGCCAAACCAAACCGAAATTTTTTCAAACCAAACCAAACCGAACCGATACAATTCGGTTTGGTTCGGTTTAACCTGAAAATAAGTGGGCCTTTCACAAACAACATTACTCTCTAGTTTTTACAACCAAGTGCTTCATATTTTATATGATGTGTATTTTCTATTTATTAATACAAAAATACTACACACAAATATTTAACATAAATCAACATTACTCACATTAATTGATTCACTTGTTGATTCTGTTGTTAACACAAGATCTGGCCTAAGAAAATGTAAGGTAACCTATAAATGAAAAATGTAACATTGATAATGGTTAAAACATCTACTAATAATAATATGACAATGAGAAATGAGATTCTACAATAATAAATAACAATTTTCAGGCTTAAATAAATTAAAATCGGAGTGAAAGGAAACAAAATAATAATCTAACTTGCAATTGTTGGGTTGTGCAGTTATGCTTGTGCTACGATGAGGGCAGAAAGATGACGGTGGTGGCTCTGGTGAGCAATTGCTGTGGAGACAGACAGCAATAGTTGAAGCATTAAATATTATGATCGATGAAGATTAAAAATATTACAGAAATTAATGTAGAGAAATAAGCGAAGACAGTGCCATTCACCAGACTCAAGCAGGCAAGCAGCATACGCCACTGACTAGCTAGAAGCAACCACTAAATATTACAAAAATATATAGTAGAAGCCCAGAGACCAAATTAATTAATTAGATCTAAACACGGTGGGAAAACCTCTAACCCAAAGGAAAAATAAGCAAGGAATATCTCCATGATCCAGGAGTCACAAATGAGAGCTTTAATGGGGAGGAAAGCCGGACATGAATATATATGAGGAAAAATCTAGAAAGAAGACTCTTCACGGCCTCTTACGTACATGAATAACCATGTATCAAGACTAGATTCTCCTGGACATATTTTTTTATTTAATATTATTTCCAAAGAGTTGGAAATTTTCTGCAAGTGTTCCTTACATCCTCCGCGTCATCTCCCTGGTGTGCTGTCCGGCCCGCCCACGCCGTCCGCGGTCCGCGTCGTCTCCCTGGTGTGCGGTCCGACCCATCCACGCCGTCCTCGTCGTCTCCCTGGTGTGCCGTCCGCGCTGTCCGCGTCGTCTCCCTGGTGTGCCGTTCGGCCCATCCATGCCGTCCGCGTCGTCTCGACGTCTCCGGTCTCACTGGTGTGCCGTCCGCGCCGTCAGCATCGACGTAGTCTCCCTGTCCCTCATGTGCCGTCGGCGTCGTCTCCCTGTCCCTTGTGTGCCGTCCGCGGCGTCTCCCTCAATCCCACCAACGATGGCCGCCAAACCCTCACAGGAGAAGAGAATGGCCGAACAGGAAGCCAAGCAGGAATTGGGGTTGCGGGCAGCCTGTGTGCATGGGTGGGTATCTTTACTCTTTAGGGTGGTTTTTTAGGTGTTTAATCGCAGCCGTTGGATGAAAGGGTGAGATCCATAGGATGACCATAGTACCCTACACAATGTGTATATTTACACATATATACATATGTATATAGATTATACATATATATGTATATATTAAACAGACCTGAATATATATGTATAAATTTAAATATATATTATTAAAATTCGATTTTATCGGTTTGGTTCGGTTTATAAGATCTGTAAACCGAACCAAACCGAATTTACAAATTCGGTTTGGTTTGAAACCGAACCAAATTTTTTTCACTTTCAAACCGAACCAAATTGATCGGTTCGGTTTGGTTTTTCGGTTTGAACCGATTAGTGAACACCCCTATTTGGAAGACCTGCAACAAAAGGATATACGACATGAAAATCTTCCAAAGGAATGGAGATATAAGAGAGATCACTCTCCTGAAAACATCATTGGTGATCCATCTGTAGGGGTAAGAACAAGAGGTAACATAATTCCATGTGATTATTTAGCTCTTGTTTCTCAAATAGAGCCTAGGACAGTCAATGAAGCTATCACTGATGAATCTTGGAACTTAGCCATGCAAGATGAACTGAATCAGTTCAAGAGAAACCAGGTTTGGTCACTTGTTCCTAGACCATCAGATCATCCAGTGATTGGCACCAAATGGGTGTTCAGAAATAAATTGGATGAAGCTGGTGTGATCATAAGAAACAAGGCGAAATTGGTAGCTCATTCATAACGTCACAACGATTTGTACATCGATTTGCTTATAAAGTCATAACGATTTGTACATCGATTTGCTTATAACGTCACAACGATTTGTACATCGATTTGCTTATAAAGTCATAACGATTTGTACATTGATTTGCTTACAACGTCATAACGATTTGTACATCGATTTGTTTATGACTTCATAATGATTTGTGTATGCATCTGTTTACTCATTTGCATAACTATTTCATAAGTCATGCATATAACGATTTCATGGAAAACAACGATTCGATTTTCAGACTAATCCTTGAAAATGTTGAAAAGTCAAAGTCTTCACGTATATCCATTTGACAGCCATGCATTTATTATGACAGTACGTATCTCTGCATGCATGCTAACAATATCTTCCATTATCGTATCTTCTCTGTAAGCATCTTTTAGAACAACAAAATGGCATTACTATTTTGATGAACATTCATTCTGACGTTGACTGACAACAAGAGACAGCCTAGCTTTTTTTTTTTTTAGGGTAAAGGGGTACAAGGAACACTTCTAGCTAAGTGCACTATCCCCCAGCAGAGGATAATGTTCTCACTCCCCTAGATGTGTCCCGTACCTAGATTTTATAAATATTAAAAGAGAACAGTACATGTAGCAACGGGGCATACCACCCGGAATCACAGGGACTAGAGAAGTCTAACAGATGGGAGGCCGGCTTTATCAAGTGCAGCCGGACCTTTACACACAGATGGGAGGGAGGATGGACTGTGGAAAACAGAAGACTCGTGTGTATTACAAGCATAGACAGCCAGGGCAACCGCCACCCTATTTGTCTCCCTATAAACGTGATGTAGCGGAGCAGAGGATTCTCTAAGGAGGGAGCTAGCTTCGCGCCACCACCAGGTACACTTCCAAGAAGGACAGCGATTTGTTCTGAAAGACTGAACCAGCACAAGAGAATCAGAGAAAACATTGGATATGTGAAATCCATGTTGGTCAGCCAAACGTAACCCATCGTAGAGAGCGTGGGTCTCAGCTGTGAGACTATCGCCTTGTCCATAGAAGAAGGCAAATCCCAGGCGGATGCAGCCCTTGGAATCACGTATGCACCCACCACCGCCGGAGAAGCCGGGGTTACCTTTACTAGCACCGTCCACGTTGAGATAGAGGCCGATCTGGGGAGGAGTCCATCTGACCAAAACTGGCTTTTTCATCTTGACAGTTGGTGTGAATCCGTAGTGCAGAAGGGTTCTGAGTTCTATCCGAGAACAGCTCCTTTTGAAATGATGCCCTGGACTGCGGTGTTGATGGCGAACTTGATATCTGAAAGAATGCCGTTCAGAGTTTTGGCCTTGGATTCATGACGTTTGGCACACCTGTATTTCCATATCTCCCACAGTACTAAAAGAACAGCATAAACAGAAATGAAATCAAAAGCAGACTGACGGTTAGCTCCATATAAAACATTCCATAGAGTGATTGAGATACGGGGGCCAACAGCAGAATTCCGAATGAGAGGCCTAGCCCAACGCCACAGCGAAGAAGCGATTTCCCCAGAGAGAAAAAGGTGGTCCATGTCCTTAGTCGTAGGGGTGGTACAGCAAGAGCACTTGGACACAATGTGGATACTGCAGGCAGAGACACGGTCATCCGTGGGGATAGCACGGTGGAGCACGCGCCAGCCGAACATCGCCGCCCTGGGATTATAGGTGTTGTGCCAAATATTAAGGAGAGGAGGACGAGGGACGCCCGTCGGTCTGATAGCCTGGAAGGCAGATCTAGTAGAGAATAAGCCATCAGCACTAGCAGTCCAAACACACCTGTCAGGGTAATTGGATAGCTTAACCTTGTCAAGGATTTGGCAGATAGACTCAGTGCATCTAAGGGGATGGTTAGCATCAGAGACCACATCTGAAACTGAGAAGAACGGCTGTTGTGAAAGATGAGGGTGAGCAGTAATGAGGGGTGAGCTGCCAGCCCACCTGTGATGGAGAAAATCAATATCCTTCCCGTCCCCAAGGATCCATCTAGTGTTCTGCATTAGAAGGGTTTTAGCTGCGCTAAAAACTTCTTTAGAGATACCAGTGAGGAAGGCTTTAGTATCATCAGATAAGGTGGTGATGTGGAATCTGCTTCTAGCATATTTGGACCATAACGAGGTCTCAGTCATGGCATTCCAGATGAGTTTAGCCATAAGAGAAACCTGGACGTGCCACAAACTCCTAACTCCTAGACCGCCTTCCTGTTTCGGCCTCATAATATTGTTCCACGAAACCCATTGTCTACGGCGGGGGCCATCCGCCCCATTCCAGAAGAAGGAGGCACAATGCCTTTCAATTATGTGAATGACCGATTTAGGTAAGCATGAAGCAGAAGCAGTATAGATTGGAATGGAGCAAAGCACCGAATTAATAAGCACAATGCGCCCTGCTTGAGAGAGCAGCTTGGACTTCCAGGCGGCCAGACTACCAGTGATTCTGTCAATAATGTGCTTGAAGTGAGAAACAAGAGTACGCCCCGGGGTGATGGGGATACCAAGATATGAAAGAGCACCCTCCTGATTTTTATACCCAGTCTGAGCCTTGATACGAGGAGTGAGATCGGCAGGGGCCTTGTTGGAAGTAACAAAAGAACTCTTGGAAGCGTTGACCTTTTGCCCAGATATAGCCTCATAATTCCTCAAGAAGTCCAGAAGCTTTGCGACATTATTAGCATGACCATTGAGAAATATAAGGGTGTCATCTGCGTATAGGAGATGAGAAATAGGAGTACACCCCCGAGGGCCCCTGAAATAAGTGGTACTTCCGGAGGAAAACAACCTTTTTAAGCCTCTACTAAGGACCTCCTCCATAATTATGAAAAGAGCAGGAGCAAGGGGATCACCTTGACGGAGACCTCTAGTGGACTTGAAGAAACCAACCTACTGACCATTGAACAGGATAGAGAACCAGCAATTACTAATAAGCATCCCCACATAGGAGACAAAACGGGAGGAGAAACCAAACTTAAGAAGAACCGCAAAAAGAAGTTTCCACTCCACCCTGTCATAAGCCTTCATCATGTCTAGCTTGAAAATAATGTTACTGCCAGCGGTTAATATCCTTCATCATATGCCTTGAAATGGACACATTCTCGATAATGGATCGGCCTCTCACGAAAGCCCCTTGCTCCTCAGAGATTATACGAGGCAGAATGTCAGTTAAGCGGCCAGTAAGGATACAGGATATAATCTTGTAACAAAAATTACATAGACTAATAGGCCTGAAATCACCAAAGGTTTGAGGATCTTTCTTCTTAGAAATCAAAGCAATAAGCGAAGAAGTGGCACCACGAGGAAGAGGGTAGCCCTTGAAAAAATCCTGAACAGCAGTGACGACGTCATCCCCGATGATATCCCAGCAGGTGACGTAAAAAAAACCCGGGAAACCATCTGGACCAGGGGCCCCCTTCTCATTCATAGCTTTAACCGCATCATAGACTTCGGCCCTGTCAGGAATGGAACAGAGAGAAGAATTCTGATCGTCATTAATCAGAGAGGGAATCACCTGCAAAAGCTCAGCATTTTCAGTAGGATGTTCGGAAGTAAGTAAATCTTCAAAGTAGGATGAGGCAGCCCCTTTTAGAATGTCCTGATCCTCGCACCAAATATCAGATCCATGGATCTTAAGTCTGTGAATATAGTTCCTCCTCCTGTTATTTTTCACAACTGCTTGATAAAAAGCAGTATTCCTATCACCATTTTGCATCCATTCCATCCTGGATTTTTGACACCACATGTTCTCCTCATTGAGCAGAGCACGGCGAAGCTGAGAATGAGCCGCCGACATGTCAATCCTGTTAGCCTCAAACGGATTGGAGTCGAATTCCTGTTCAGCAAGACAAACCCTTGCCTCAGCCTCACTAATGGCATCCTGCACATTGCCAAAGACTTCTTTATTCCAAGTCCTGAGCGCCTGTTTGACAGCTTTCAACCGAGCAATCAAGGTGTCAAAGGAATAAAATTTCTTTTCAACCCCATTCCAGGCAGTGGAAACCACCTGCATGAAAGTTTCATGGGAGACCCAAATATCAAAGAAAACAAAGCGACTAGGTAGCTTCACAACAGGTTGCTGGGCTATCAGCAGAGGTGAGTGGTCAGAGACGCCTCTGGGGAGGTGGCGGACAGTAGTATGAGGAAACAGATTCTGCCAAGGATTGTTGAACATAGCCTTGTCCAGGCGGGCTTTCACAGAAGCGCTACCAGTCCTTTTGTTAGACCAAGTAAAAGGCAATCCAATATAACCAGCATCAAACAGACCAGCCGTCATAATGAAGTCGTTAAAATCAGACATAGAGGTAAAATTTGAGGGATTACCACCAGACTTTTCAGAATATTGAGAAATGCAGTTGAAGTCTCCCGTAATCATCCAAGGAGCATTACCAACAGATTGAGCAAAAAGGAGGAGGTCCGTAAACAAATCTCTGCGAATAGCCGGGTTGCAGTCAGCATACACAATGGTAAGATAGTACATAGAGGAGGTACCAGCATTGCATAGAAGAGATATGAACTGAGACGTGGCAGCAACCACTTGGACGAGATCTTTTGGTTTCCAAAAGACCCAGATCTTCGAATGTTCACCCATATTTCCAGCATAACTGTCCATATGGAGGCCATGGCACAGACCCAGCGCATTGCTGAGAGTAGTTTTAGGTTCAGAAATACCAACGATCTAAGCTTTATTCTTCATAACAATAATTTTAAGACTCTTCTTTGAGGCAGCATTTGCCACCCCCCTAATATTCCAGATGAGAGTGTTGTAATTCATGAGGAACTGTACCCCTGACTAGTGCCAACAGCTTTCGCCTTTGCCCTCGTCCTCATACCCAGACCAACATTCACCAGATCAGCCTTATTTAACACCTGGTCTGGCATAAGAATGTTTTCATGCATAGCCAAAGTCTCAATAGGGTCATGAGAACTCAAACGTGGGGAGATTATCCTTTCATTGGAGCGAGGCTCAGGGATAATAATATTTCGAGGGCTGCATTCGACCCTACCATGCACGTGCTCATCCACCGAGACAGCAGTCCCCCGCCCCAAGACAAGGACGTCGTTCTCCTTCCCATGCACGTAGGTGTTAGCATAATTTATTGCAACGTTGGGTTGTTGCGGAGGCTCCACCTGCACCGGCTGCATGTTTTCCCTGAGGGGGGAAAGGCCTTCCAATAAAGGCTCATCATCAATGTGGTGGTCTTCCACCAAGTGGTTATCTGTCTGAATCGCCTGATCGACATGATCCTCCTCAACTTCATTAATGGACTGGAACCGATTTGTATCATTTAAGGGACCATCATCTTTCCGTTGCCATTGTTTCTTATTACCTGTCTTGGTGGGACGCTGCCATGTCCCTTTATCTTGACCTTCATCTTTCTCCAGGGCAGAGGTGCTCTTGATAGGAGGATGCTTCCTGTGGCATTCATTGACGCTATGACCCAGCTTATGACAGTGGGAGCATATCGGAGGGATTCTGTGGTATTGAACCTTCTGCCAGAAACCGTCATTATCGTAGCCAACCCAGATCCTCTCCGCTCTGGGTTTTTTTATATCCAGTTCAACGCAGACCAGGGCTTCGTGAGTTTGTGTCATAGCTCTGGAGGCTTCATGAATCTGCAAGACACTGCCGAAGTTGCCTGCTATAGATCGAAGAAAGTCTTCATGGTAAAAGTTAACAGGCAAAAGAGGGAAGCCGATCCAAACAGGTAGCAGAGTAGGATCATAAGAGAAGTCGAAGTTGGGTTCCCACCGAAAAAATCTGAACAAGAATCCTTTAATGTATAGGTTTCGACGGAGGAGAACCTTAATAAAATCATGTTCATCATCAAACCTGAATAGAAGATGCCGAGGGTTTAGGGTACTTATGATGAAATCCTTAGACAGAAGAAGACGTTGTGAGAGACAGGCTTTTATTTCTGGTATGGACGATCTCCCATAGGAACACTTTGCGATGATGGCATGCTTGAACGGGTCAATGGATCTATCGACTTCCTCCCTGGAAAAGTAGACAACCGGTTCCCCTTGATCAGTGAAGGCAGGAAGCTTGACTCCGATTTGCATAGCCGGGACCGGTTTATTCGCTGACAGCATTTGTGCATAGCTAAGTCTGGGAGCTGGAGGATCGCCCGCGCCCTCCGAGGGCCCAGCCATGGCGGGAGGGTGGCCCCCCCGCCAACCCTTGGCGCGGCGGCCAACCAAGGCGAAACCCTAGCAGAGCAAAAAATTGGAGGCGGTGCTCAAAACCAAGGCAAAACCCTGTAACCCTATAAGCCTAGCTGTCTACTGTTCAAAGCCTTAAATATGTGTAGAACTCTGACAGTATCCGTCATACAACGTTGGACAAAATAGAAGCCAAAGAAGATTTCAGAAGATCCTCTCTCTCTCTCTTTACGTGCATGAAAGGAAAAAGAACTGTTGACTGGAAGCTTCCAAGTGTCAAGCAGTCTAACGTACACTTATGCATAGAGACAACGGGCACTTCAACGTTCGAATTTCAAAAGATGATATATGAAGTTCTTGAAGCGTCAAGAACACGAAGTGTTGTGGAACAACAAGCTATAACGTCCTAAACCTTCTGCAAGATTTTCTTAGAGCCAAGCAAAAATTCCTATCAGCCTTAGATCTTGCTCTCTGTGCTAAGTTCAGATCTGTGAGAGAGCCTTTTGTCTGAGAAGAGTCCTTGATTGTAGATCTCTTCTTCTCAGTCCTTGCTTCAGATCAAGCAGTGTTCTATAAGCTTGATCTAGGGGCATCATCTCTTTGATTACATTCTCTTATGATGTTCCCTTCTGTTGTGAAGGAAGACCTGGTGGGGTATCCAGGGTGTTGTTCCCTTCTGTTGTGAAGGAAGACCTGGTGGGGTATCTAGGGTGTTGTTCCCTTCTGTTGTGAAGGAAGACCTGGTGGGGTATCTAGGGTGTTGTTCCCTTCGGTTGAAGGAAGACCAGCTGGGGTGCTGGGTGCTGTAGTGTCCTTAAGGGGGACTGTACCCTTGTTAGTGAAATCCTGAGATATTGCTCAGGTACTGGACGTAGGACTCCTAAGGAGAGGAGATCCGAACCAGGATAATTTTCTGTGTCGTGAGATTACTTTTGTGTGTTTGATCTTTCGATTCTCTAACACTAACAATCTGCAAAGTGTGTTTTGTGTGACTATTTTGTGAACAGGTTTTGAGTCTTAAATAATTTTTAAGAATCCCATTCACCCCCCTCTGGGCTTGCTAGCTGGGCAACAATAACAGGGTATGTCTTTACTCTGGGAGGTGGTGCAGTGGCCTGGAGGTCCACTAAACAAACCATCTTGTCTCAGTCTACTTTTGAGGCTGAGTTGTGTGCTTTGGACACTACTGGTATGGAGGCTGAATGGATTAAGGGACTTCTTACATAACTACCCCTAATGAGTAAGCCCATACCTACGGTCTCTATCCTTTGGGACAATATGACCACGATTGCTTAGGTCAAAAGTTCAAAGTGCATTAAAAAAGAAAGGAGACATTCAAATCAGACTAAAGTCTGTAAGAGAATTGGTATCTCAGGGAGTGATAGCTGTGGATTTTGTTGGTACCAAGAACAACACAGCATATCCTCTAACTAAAGGACTTAATAAAAATCAAGTTCTGAAATTTAGGATGGGGTTGGGATTGAAACCCATTAATTGTTCTCCTACAGTAGCAACCCAACCTATCTGAGTAGAGATCCTACAAAGAAGGCTTAATGTGGTAACAACAAGTTGTTGAGAGAACTGGAAGACACTAAAAAAATCAAAATACCTTGTATCTGAATTCCACCCCTGTAATCCTAATGCTAGTGTCTATAGCTGCAAGTTAAGGTTGAGTTACCTACTCTTAATGGGTTCAAGCCTAGTAAGGCAGGATGTGAGCAGTGCATCCTTGGAGAAACTCACCTAAGTGAGTGCTACTGTGAGGCCACAGTTAAAGGGATTGGATTATCTCTAAATGCACTTATGATACAGGAACGGGCGCATGGCCGTAAAGCGCCACCCCTGCAGATTGCTATCTGTGTTTATATCATGTTGTTTCCATTGATAATCTTCACCCAAAAGAGTCAAGTTCAAGACTTAGTTCACTTCGACTCTGTGAAGAAAGGATTTGGAATACTCAGGTAGAACTTCAAACCCGAAAGGTACTTCTATTAAAAGAATGATATGTGTCTCTCTTGATGTGTGTTCCTCCTGGCAAACAATGAGTTCGTGGAGGAATGTTGGGTAGAAGAAGGGTGGATGCAAGCTTTAGGGAAAACTCGAGGTTTAGTAGGAGAGTGTGCCTTAAATGTTTATGGGTTTTATCCCATATTGGAAAACACAAGTAAGGGAGTAGCCTTTATAAGTCCTTATGGTTCTAAGGACTTGTTCCTATGGAATTAGAAGGAGGTATGCCCAAGACCACATACGCGCGCCCGCGCCCGCCCGCTCGACGGGCTGGGCAGACGGCGCGCGTGTGAGGTGACTACAGGCCTTATTGGGCCCTCACTCTTTTTCTAATATGTTTTTCCCTTTTTGCTTGGAGGGTTGTGGAATGCGCCCATCCTTGAAGAAGTGAACCGGCGTGTAGTGGGGCGTGGGCGGTTGTGATAAGGAGAGAGAAAGAAACCGAGTTGACCTGGTCTTCTTCCCGAATAAATCTCTTGCGGTCTCTCTCTCGCTCTCTGTCTGCAACACTGTGCACACCACCGGGGAATCGCTCTTTACTGGTCGCTTCTTGCCCTCACCATCGACGCGAACATCGTCGTCGATGCTTGCCGTCGGCGTGCCGCTCCGCCACCGACTGCCTCCTTCTCCACGTCGTCGGTGTTCGGTGCATGCTTCTTTTGCCCTACATTTAATAGAGATTGTTCTTTACATATTAGATAGTTTTCGTTTTACGAGATGAACAGTGTGCGACTGTCATCTCGTTGGATGTGGTTGTACCCTGGGAGAAGATCGTTGTTTTCTTTTCGCACCTATAGTGGGGGTGATATCTTCTCTAAGGTAAGCTCCTTTTGGAACGCCTCCACTGCCTCTATATAAATATATTCTTGTTCATATTTTCAGCATGTATACTTTGCTTATCTGTTGTTATCATCTTGGAATGATGCCTATGTTGATTTACGCAAACTTGTATTGTGTCGCTATATTTGCACTGTGTGGATTTTGGATGTTCTATCGCCATGCAAAACTTATAATTCCCACTGTTTTCACAACATCTCCACCGTTGATCAAGATTAAAAAAGGTTAAGGAACTCAAGTGGGCTGTGGGCTAGCAAAGCCCACCACGGGCTGAAATAAATGGCAATAAAACATTGATACTATTTTAGATATAACTTTTGCTCCTTGTGGCTAGTAATTAAGTAAGAAATTAAGAAGCAGAAAACAAAGGCAACTCGATCGACCACATGTGGAATCCCAGGGATCGACTTGCTCGGACAAAAAGCATTTGTTCCATGTTGTTTTGCCATTTTGGCACGTTGCGAAAGTTACATTTTAATCTTTTCCTTTTCTTCTAATTAATACACCGGCACGATGAGTTCTCCAGTTTGCTGGTTTTCTTCCTGCTCCCCTTTGTAAAGAATTTCGAAAACAAGCTTGAGCAGCATATGCACGTGATGCCCGCGTGAGTTCTTCGCTGCACAGGGTTCCCTGCGTACAAGCGCGCGACCAACACCTGCAGCATTACCACAGACAGCATAAATTACTCATGTCTGTAGGGGCCGGCCCAGAGAAGCCAACATTAAGAAAATACAATGGTCGATCAGTAAGCTGCTTCCATGGGAAACACCGGTACCGGGTGCTCCGGGCCTCCTCATGGTGTTCTGGTTTAAATTCTTCTCAGCTCCAGAGACGCGTCGAGTTAATTTGTAAGCATCAGTAGTCAATTCTAGGTATATAACTCCAATGATTTAGGAGGCCTGCATTGACCACCATCTTAACAACGTGGGCTAGCTCATACCAATTAATTTTTTTATTTTGTGGGACTTATTTTTAGTTCCTTATTAATTATGTAAGTTCTTCTAAAATTATATAAGTCTCTTCTTCTAGAATTATATATATTACTGGGGGAAGAGAATACGTAGACGGCTTAAAGCCATCTACAAAACATACAAAACCGTCTATAAAAATTTTTGTAGACGGCCATATAGTCGTCTATGCAGCCGTCAACGAAAAAATCGTCTACAAAATATATGTTGATGGCAGAGGTGTCAATGGGTTGGGCCAGCCCATAAACCCATCAGGCTGACCGGTAAAAAAGTCCATCTGAAATATGATTATTCAACCCGAGCCCATGACATGGCCCATAAATTAACCACCAGCGTCGGGGGTAAAAGTTTCAGATGCGGTGATTGGTTGTTACAGTCATGGAGGAGGAAGGTGAGCTAGAGAGTGGGGCTCTCCATGAGAAACCAGGCGGCGGCGGGAGGGATGGAAGGGCCCTAGTCGGGAGAGCGTGGCGAAGAAATCTACCACCGTACTTCCCATATTTGTTGGGTCTAGTTGGGTAGAAAATGGCCGAAAACGAGCCCAACTGGTAGGATCACGATTCGCTCATGAATGAATATTGATGATTTTAATTTAAAATGTAAAGAAAATTTAATACTCAATCTAATGTTATCATCTTTCACAAAAATGAGAGTGAGTTCTGCTGCTATGATGACATTGGAAGCTACAAAAAAATAAACCGTTTAGAGATGGACAAATTCAGTCGCTATTCCGTCGCTAAAAGGTCTAGCGACCGAATAGCAAGATATCGATGAAACCAGGTATATATTGGACACGGAGAACTAATTTCAGTCGCTATGCGGTCGTTAATATCGACGGCTTAACGATTGAAAACTATCGTCGCAAAATTTGTCGCTAATTTAGGCGACTTTAATATTAGCGCCAGCAATTTTCCGTCGCTAATCCGTCGCTAAATGAGCGACAGCCATGCCATGCCCATCCCTCAATTGCCCATCAAAATTCTGTCGCTAAAATAGCGACGGATTTAACTGTTCGTCGCTAAATAAATAAAAAAATTATAATATTATTTTTTAAATTTATATATATATTTTTACACCTACATATATTTTCATATGACAATTAACTAGAAAATAAATATCACAATCACCGTTCAAACATAACAAAATCACAAGTAATAAAGTAAATTTTAAATATTTCACACTAATTCAAATATCTTCTAAATATTTGCCAACAAGTCACAAAAGTATTTACATAGATAATGAAGAAGATAAAATTGAAAAATGATGAGACTCCTAATCGTCTGCAAGATGAGTCTCTAAGTCGTCGCCATCGCTGTTAGCCTGTTCTCTAACAACCTACACGTAAAAAATAATTATTAGACATGTATGAATATGAAGAAAAAATAAGAGATCATTTCACATTAACAAACTATAAACTTAAACCTAAATACTCTTGCCAAATTCTAATTGAGAATCCGATTTGGACTCTATCAACTCCCATATGTCCAATTTCACTCTCTCCACATGTTGAAATTGTCTACACTATGAACAAATACTTAATTCTATTTTCGGACATATGTAACCCCCAAACTCAAGGATTAATGAACTATAACTAAATCTAAATACCTCCGCCAAATCCAAATCGAGAGTCCAGTTTGTACTCTGTCAATTCTCACATATCCAATTTGACTATTTGACCATGTTGAAATTGTTTGCACTATGAATTGACATTTGATTCAATTTTTTGACCCATATAACCTCCATCAACACTGATAGATTAATGACATAAATTTAAATCTAAATATCCCCGCCAAATCCTAACTGAGGGTCTGATTTGGGCACCCTCAGCTCACACATGCCCAATTTGACTCTCTAGCTATGTTGAAATTGTCTGCTCCATGAACAGACAGTTAATTCTATTTTTGGACTTATGTAACTCACAAACTGTTAGGTTAATGAACTATAAATCAAAATCTAAATACCTCTGCAAAATCTAAATTGAGAGTCTGATTTGGACTCCATTGGATCCCACATGTCTAGTTTGACTCTTCGACCATGTTAAAGTTACTTGCACTATGAACAGACTCTTAATTCATTTTTGGACTCGTATAACTCCCCTCCCACACTGATAGATTAATGACATAAACTTAAATCTAAATGTCTCCATCAAATCTTAACTGGAGGTCTGATTTGGACTCCCTCGACTCCCACATGCCAAGTTTGGCTCTCTATCTATGTTGAAATTGTTTGTACTATGAACATACTCTTATCTCTATTTTTTGACCCTTGTAACCCCCCAACTGATAGATTACTGAACTATAAATCTAAATGAAACAACCCATCAAATCTTAATTAACTTTTGGACTTGTGAAACCCTCCTAAGTTGATAGATTAATTCAATT
Source organism: Colocasia esculenta (assembly GCA_014218235.1). Lineage (NCBI taxonomy): Eukaryota > Viridiplantae > Streptophyta > Magnoliopsida > Alismatales > Araceae > Colocasia > Colocasia esculenta. Next base: position 64,998,859 of record CM024764.1, on the reverse strand, counting down.
TTTGGATTTTGAATATTATGAAATAGAAGTAAAACCTAATATATTATGTACTCACCTAGCCGAAGCCTGCGGTAGATGGAGGTGGAGGTGGAGGTGGATGTGGAAATGCCACCCCCATCGCATGATGAGCTGGGACAACTGTCCGTTCAAACCAACTGTCTAAATGTCTAATAAGTGCACAACAGTAGGAGGCGAAAGGGGGACCGTAGTAAAGAGGTGCCCTTGAGAGGAGTGTGATCCTATAAAAAAAATAAAGAATGATTAGACTTCAATAATTACAAATATAATTACGAATAGAATTTATGTAAAATGTAAACCTCTGATGGAAGGAGTTGTAGTAGGAGGGGGAGCGCGGTGCCCCTGAGTGGAGTGTGAACTTGTAAAAAAAAAATGATGAATGATTGGATTTCAATAATTATAAATATAATTACAAATATAATTTATGTAAAATGTAAACTTTTGGAGGAAGGAGCCGTGGTAGGAGGGGGAGGGTAGTGTCCCGTAGCAGAGTGTGAACCTGCAAAAAAAATGAGGAATGATTAGACTTCAATAATTACAAATATACTTACAAATAGAATTTATGTAAAATGTAAACCACTGGTGGAAGGAGCCGTGGTAGGAGGGGAAGGGTGATGCCCCGTAGTAGAGTGTGAACCTGTAGAAAAAATGAGAATGAGCAAAGACTGGTTTAGGGGACTGCGCTGGTGTTTCACCAAGGTGAACCCTAAATTATCACAATCCATCTATCAAATAATCGTGTGAATCACCCTAATTAACCTGATCTGATCCACAACATCAGGAGCAAAAACCTAATCTGCCTAGGATCTTTACTTCACCGACTGAGAGCTTAGCCACGGAGGGGAGGAGGGGAGGAGGGCGACGGGGTGAGAGAGGTGCTAGCGAAAGAGAGTGAGAGATTTACCGGCGATGGCGGCGGGACACTCGTCGAAGGGGGGAGATGCAGGACGTCGGCGACTGGCGAGCGACGATAGCCGACAGCGTGCCTCCGGCGACGAGCGAGCGATGGCAGCGGGACGCTCGGCGGAGGAGGGGGATGCAAGACGTTGGCGACTGGAGAGCGACGATGGCCACCAGCGTGCCTCCGGCGACAGGCGAAGGAACTCTGAGATGAGGGGAAGAAGATAAAGAGGGGAAACGATGGCGGACGGTTTTGACGGAAGGGAGGGGAAGAAGAGAAGGGGGAAATGGGAAATATTTCGACCGAGGGGAGGGGGAGGCTGGGCGGTCACAATTAATCAGCGACGGAAATAGCGACAAATATTTTCCGACGCTAATCCACCGCCGAGATTTAAGTTGGAACAGAAACTCATTTGTCGCTAATCTATCGCTAATTAGCGACGGATTAGCGATGGCAGAATGTCTGCTGCTAAATGCCGTCGCTAAACAATTTTTTTCTTGTAGTGAAGACATGATCTACTATGATGACATTGGAATTCATCGGTTGTGAGAGTGGCTTACTTAGTTAAATATTAAGTCTTTCTTTAAAATTTTTTAAAATTCAACTTATGATTTCGGTGTGCCTCATGTCTGATTTAAGTTAGACCGGTGAAAATTAATATATATATATATATATATATACATATAAAAATAGATAAAGTTAAACTTGGGGTCAAATCATGTGATACTAATTTGATCAAATAGACGGGCTTGCATGGGCTAAGATAGTGTAGGCCCACTGCATTTGGACTGGGTTGAGCCGGGCCAAATTAGTTATGGGCCAAGGATGGGCTTAGGCTGGGCCAGTCCAAGTCCAGCCCGTTGACAGTCCTAGTTGACGGTTAATATAAACCGTCTACTAAAGTTGTTTATGTAGACGACTAGTAGCCGTCTACGTAAAACTTATGTAGACGGCTTATTAGCCGTCTATATATGTTTACATAGACAGTTACATAATCCGTCTATAAAAAGTAAGTAGACGGCTTATTAGCCATCTATATATGTTTACATAGATAGTTACATAATCCGTCTATAAAAAGTAAGTAGACAGCTTCATTAACTGTTTACATAAACTCTTTGTAGACGACTTGTTAGCCGTCTACAAATAATTTATGTAGACAGCTTTAAAAGTTGTCTACACAGGTTTATGTAGACGGTTATTATGGTCGTCTACATAAACCTGTCTACAAAGATTTATGTAGACGGCTTGATAAGCCATCTATAAAGAGTTACATAAATCTTTGTAGATGGCTGCAACCGTCTACACATGTTAAATTGTTTTAAAAAACGTTTCCTTAATTTTTGTCATTTCCTCCTGTTATATGGAAATCATCTTTTAATAATACCATGCACACACAAATTATCCAAAAACACACATATCATAAACATCCAAAAGAAATACAAAGTATCTCACAAACTATAACAATCTAATCATCATCATAATCATCAGCAGACTCATCACTCCCCTCAGGCTTAGGGACAGGCGTAGGAGAAGGCATATGTGATGGCTGAGCAGCCAATTTCTATATGAAGGCTTGCATCTCTGACATCTGAGTGCGCATATTCTCTTGCTCCTGGCGATCCCTACTCCTCTCTGCACACATATCCTCCATCTTTTTGTTTTGATCCTGCAACTGCTGCTACACCTGAGTGTGGTAGCCGCCTGAGGAGCTCGATCCCTCTCCCCTGCCGTACCAAGTGCGGAGCGTCTCAGCCTTACCCGCGCAACGAACACGGCCAGGCCTATCTCGTCCCATGACAGCTATGAAGGCATCCTCGGCTAAAACAGGAGTGGCATCATCACTCTGGAGGGAATGAGTCGTCATCTGTGTCATCCTCTTCTACAATAAAAAAGTTATTTCATTAAAAAAATGTTAAATTATAAACTAATTTATTAAAAATAATTTATCTAAGACAAATACACTTACAAAACAATCGTTGCTTTCATCATCAACCCATCGCTGGGTACTGTCAGGGAGGTCTTTACATCTTCACCTGTAAAAATTAATTGTATAATCATCAAGTAAGAAAAAATAATCAATAGAGATTATTAAAATGACATTCAATAAAATAAAAGACTTACAAAATCATCTTTTAATTGATAAATGCTCGTATGCCCCCGCCGATACGTCATATTCTGATGGGTGCGATTCTGCCTGTTACACTCGGCAATATCCTGTAAAGAAGAAGACAATACATATGTTTGATGAAATCTCAAATAAAAAATGATAAGTACTATATGTAATTAAATCATATTATTTTACTTGCTCCTCCCTTGTATTCCATTTTTCACACATCGTCTACCAATCTGATGGATCAACACTAGGTGGAACAGATGCAACAGCATCCTCAAAAGTCTTGCCCTTATAATGCTACAAAATAACAATTACAAAGTTAACAAAATATTCATTATCAAGATAAAAAAAAAATTAAATACTTTTAAAAAAATTACTTACTTTCGACTTCAACATCCCACGCCAGCCTTTGTGCATGGCTGTCATATGTTGTAACATCTCCTTATCCGTCTGAGGAGTCTGATCCCAACGATACCACATCTACACATATATTACCAACCTAATTTAAATATCTCACAAATACACAATATCTACTTTAAATATTAATCTATTTACCACAAGATCTCAAAATATTCCATTCTTTGTCTTTTCAGGCAGTTTTGAAAAACATTTCTGCCATATTTTGCAATGCAACCTAATGACCATGCCCATGCGACTTATAAAGTTTGTTCCCTGCTCACCTAACCTGTATCCACCAATTACTCTCACATTCCATTTATGTCCAGGCTCTAGCCTCCTCTCCGTGACACCTCTAGAGGGACCCCGGTGACCAGCCCCTTGACCCACGATGGTGTCTCTATGTAAAAACATATACATAAAGAAAATGATTAGATTTCATGAAGCTAAAGTAAATATAAATTACAATGCCACTGAATGTAAAAATATACCTGCTACAGAAGAAGATGCAGATGTAGCAGAAGACGCCCCCTGAGTGATAGGAAGAAGGGCTTGAGAAGGATGACCTACAACAAAGTCTTTAGATGAATGACTTGGCACGCCATCCATAGTCCGTAATCTCGGAACCCATGATCCACTGCGCGAACTCATATATGAAAATATTGATATTAATAAATAGTGTATATAATTTACAAAAAAAAAATCGACAACATCTCCCCTATATTAGGAGCATATCCACATGTGTACACATCCTGTGAAAAAAAAATCCATACATTCACATCTTGAAAAATAGAGATATATCAAGAAAAAAGGAGACATTCACATCTTGTAAAAAATTAAATTAAATGCATGAACACATTCACATTCTACAATATAACATATACATTAACATGACCAGAGTTGTAGCATATTGACCGTTCGGATCGAGGTTTAGCGGTTGTGGTGGCCAATGTGTGGCCTATAGTCTGTGTTTAGGGTGTTTGGCAGGTTGCGAGGCTTCGTGGGCCGAGAGTTTGGGCTCAAAGCACTCGTTGGTTCACTATTTGTGAACACGACAGAGGTGGGCGTCGTGTTCTTAACGCGACGGTCTAGAGCGTCGCGTTCTGGTTGCCACCGCTGGTGGGTCATCGTTTGCATGTCCATCGTGTGGTGCATGTTGGGCGGCCTGCTGACGTCGGCCATGAGAAGGTGACGGCCTTCTCCGTTGCATTCAGGTCGTGACGACAATGTACGTTGCATTCTCATCTATGAAATGCTCTTAACCTAGGTTGGCCAAACAGAGCCCAACAAGCTCTGTTCGGCCACGGGGAGGAGATTTCGCTGGTTCTTGGGTGATTTGACGTTTTTAAGTCGGATTTGGTGTGGTCTCGCCGCGAGGACGTGCTACGGAGTGGGGGAAATGCTAGGGTATCATCGTTCTGCATGAGAGTAAGGAGATTCTACCCTGTTTCTCTTCGTGAGTTGCTTGTTAAGCATGTTTAACTTGTTTTACATGTTGTAGATAGTAGATACCATGCTAGTGTAATGCTTGGATCTTGAATAATTGGGTTTCATGATAGTTAGCATGGTTTGCATGGGGATTCCGGATATGGATTCCCAGATTTAGGTCACTGTCTGTGAAGGCGACGGACCTGGCTATCGCGTTCTAGGTTTCATGATAGTTAGCATGGTTTGCATGGGGATTCCGGAGATGGATTCCTAGATTTAGGTCACTGTCTGTGATGGCGACGAACCTAACTGTCGCGTTTAGAATGCGACAGCCCGACCCGTCGTGTTCTTCTTCGGAACGCGCTATATCGAGGCGTCACGTTCTGAAGGCAACAGTAGACCCTGTCGCGTTCTGGTTCCCAATAGCAATGGACTTGTGCAAGGTTATGTGATTATCGAATTGTCTTTATTTATTATGCTTGGCAATGGTAAGCGGTGCATCAGCACTTGTAGAGTTTGAGGAGCGTGTTGTTCACATGATTTGTGCAGTGTTCACGTGGTTTGTGTGTGCATGGCGAGTAGTACGATGCCTACCGTGGATACCTCTTCAGTTGGGAGCCCCATATTTTGTGTGAGCTAGGCACGTTAGTGCTCGGGGCTTGTCCAGGTACTTGTGAACCGTCGAGGTCTGTGCCGTCTTTGTAGACACCCTCACTCTTGTGTAGAGTTGTACGTCCGGCTGAGGGATAGACGACAAAGGGACAACGACTTGTGAGGGTTTGTGTTTGGTCTCTTGTAGCGCACTCATGGTTGGGGGTTACGGACACTAGTAGACGTATTGGGCCCCAGATAGTCCTATTTTCTAGTGCCTCACTTTAGGGAGCTCCGGTCGGAGTCCCTAAACGTGCCAGGCATGGGCCTGCGGCAGTGTGGTCCGCAGGAGTGGGGTTGGTTGGTCTCCACAGTTCTTTGGTTTGTTGTGGTGGAGCAGCAGCTGGACCTTTCGTCCATGGCTGCGAGGCTGAGAGGTAGTCCTGTGTAGTTTGTCCGGGTTAGTTGCTGGTGTTGCGAACCAGTCTTCGTGACCCGAGTGTGGCATTTTCTACCTTAGCACGTACACTTGGATGAGGTTTGCCATTTACTTATTAAAGGTTGATTTCTGTTAATAGCATGACATAATTGTTATTTACAGATTTAATATCATGTGTAGCTATTCCTATAAATTGCCTAGTGTAGCTTCCTGCTTCTGTACTTTGTGAGTTTGAATTGTACGACTTTTGGGGGAGTTTCCCTACTGAGCCTGTGACTCGTGAGGCTCACCCCTACTTCTTCCAGGTGAGGGAGAGCAGAAGGCTTCTCGTCCTTAGTCTATTTCGGAGCGGCGCCGTAGCGGAGTTGGGCCCTCACCACCAGTAGTCTGATCTTTACTTTTGTTCTCTCAAGGTATGCCCCAGGTTACTATACTCTGTATTTGACTGTAGTTGAGAACTGGCTATGTATATTTCATGTAAATATTTGTGAGATGTGCAATCTTATATATTTGAGCTGTTTCCTTTATATTTATACGGACTAGTGTGATTGATATCCCTTGCGAGGCTACGGCTCGTTCGCGGGAGACGGAGTCGGGTCAAGCTCGTTATTAGGTTAACGGGTTTGAACGACGAGAACCATCACAGTTGGTATCAGAGCAAGGTCCATAAGAATATAAAGGAATCGGAAATTTACATAGCCCGGTCTCTACTTTAGTCCACTACTGGTAGTTGGTCTTGGTTTCTTGTATTGATTTGTTTGTATATTATGTGGTGGGAATGATGTTTGTGCAGGATTAGAAATGTCAGACAAGAGAGATTGGGGAGGAGGTGGAGATGAACCTAAGGAGACTACGCATTAGATGATAGAAAGGATATGGGAATGTCTCACAGAGATTCGTACTAGACTAGATCACTAGGCACCAGTACAGCCGGCAGTAGGGGTACCGTCGATTGTGGAGGAGGCAGTACCAATGGCACCACCCCACCACCACCAGTAGTTGAGGTACCACTCGTTCTACCTGTACCTCCTGCAGTACCAGCACGGGTAGCCAGTGTGTAGGAGCCCACAGCACTAGTAGAGAGGTTTCTGTAGTTGCAGCCACCCACATATTCAGGAGGTCCAAATCCTGACACAGCAAAGCACTGGGTGCATGAGGTAGAGAGGGTTTTTGTTATTATGAGGTGTCCACAAGCTGATAGGGTAGTACTAGCTACCTATCAGTTGTGTGGATTTACACAAGAATGGTAGAGATTGAAGATGCAGACGGAGTTTGCAAGGAGAACAGAGGATACCATTACCTAGCCAGAGTTCTTGGAGGTGTTCAATGATACTTTCTTCCCAGTTTAGATACAACAAGCCAAGAGAGAGTAGTTCCGGACATTACGGCAAGGGAATCAGTCAGTGTTAGAATATCAGATGAGGTTCATGGCGTTGAGTAGATATGCTTCATATGTGGTTATCGATAACACTATGATGGTGGAGTTTTTTATTCGAGGATTGTGACCAGAGCTTCAGGATGTAGTAATTCCCCTGATGTGCAGAACAGTGGAAGAAGCAGCACAGAGAGCAGCAATTCTGGAGAGGACTGTGCAGGCTAGGCAGCCCAGAGGAGCAAGGATAGGTAGTTTTCAGCTTCCGCAGCAATCCACAGGTATTACTAAGGGCAAGGCACCTCAAGAGCATCGTCATCATCAGGATTTGCAAAGTGGGGTGGTAAATTGAAGATGTTTAGAGGATGAGGAGGCGACAGGCAATAGGGTTTTCAGCCAGGTTTTTAGCAGGGCCGAGGTGTTAGGTCAGCACCGGAGGAGTCGCAGTAGAGTACGACAGGGTAGCCCGCATCTTTTCCAGGTTTTTGGTGTTATAATTGTGGGCAGTCGGGGCATCTAGCTAGAAATTGTCCGCATCCACGGGATTATAGTTATGGTAGAGGGGTACAACATCAGCAACCCTTCCAACAGTCAGCAGCAGAGCAGGGCAGAGGTCCACCTATGCAGAGGGGACGAGGTCGAGTTATGGCCATCATCAAAGCACAGGCGAAGGCATCTAACCTAATTGAAGGTATATTACCTCTTTTTGACTTTTCTGCTAGAGTGTTAATTGATCCAGGTGCTTCGCATTCCTTTATTTCCGAAGATTTCTTAGATAGTATACATGGTTCATCCATTAGAAGAAAGGCAGTGTGAGTTGGTAGTGGAAGTTCCTTCAGGTGGTTTCATGCTCACTTCGTGCTATTTAGATGAAGTTCCAATTGCAGTGCAAGGAAATCAGTTGCTAGCCAGATTGTATGCACTATAGCTGAAAGAATTTGATGTGATTTTGGGAATGGACTGGTTAGAGGCCTATGGGGCAGTAGTATATGTTGCCCAGCTAGCTAGCCCAGAGGGGGGGGGGTGAATGTGTTATTAAAATTGTATCTTAGACTGATACCTGTTCACTGAAAAGATTGCACACCAACTTAAACGAGAGTTAGAGTTAGAGGAAATGAAACAGCAAGCACACCAACTCACAACCACAAGACACAAGGTTTTTATCCTGGTTCGGAACTCCTATCCACAGGAGACCTACGTCCAGTCCCTGAGCAATATCTCAGGATTTCACTAACAAGGGTACAGTCCCCCTTAAGGACAAAACAACACCTAGCTCAGCTGGTCTTCCTTCACACCCGAAGGGAACAACACCCTGGATACCCCACCAGGTCTTCCTTCACACAGAAGGGAAAAACACCCTGGATACCACTAGGTCTTCCTTCACAACGAAGGGAACAACACAAAGAAAGGATTGTAGGACAAGCCCCTAGATCAAACTACAAGAAGCAATGATCTGAAGGACCTAGCACTGAGAGCAAAGAATCTAAATCTAAGCTCACTCTCAGAACTACACAAACTCTCTTCAAAAGATCTTTCACTACAGATGGAGAGCAAAGAGCTACAGCCAATGAGAATGGAAATCTAGGCTTCTCGAATTCTCTTCTGGAGACTTGAAGGCTTGAGCAAGATGAGTGTTGGTCTCTCAGGAGTGTTGCTACGAACTTTCTTCTCAAGGAGGTTGTTCTATGAAAAGCTCTGAGTTCGTTCACTTGAATTCATTCCCTTTTCTTTTTTCTTCTTAGCTTCAGACTTGTATATATATCTTCAAATTAAAATTTGAACGTTGAAGGATCCGTTGTCTCCCTCTTGAAGTAGTCGTTAGACTAAAAGAGGTCTGGAATCTTGGAAGCTTCCAGTCAACAGTCTTTGAACACTTTGAACACGCAAAGAGAAGAGATCTTTTAGATATCTTTTGTCTTCTATTTGAATTAATGTTGCAAAGTAAAGCTGGATCTGTTATCTGCACGCTTATCAAACTCAGATAGCAAACAACTAAGCTGTCTCTGATGTCAGTCAACGTTAGAAAGAATAGCATGGAAATAGTAAGACCAAATGGCTGAATCTAAAAGACGTTTACAGAATAGGCACGATAATGGACGATATCTTCTGCATGCATGCAGAGATACGTACAGGTCACATTAAATGCAGGTGCGTCAGAGAGATGCATACGTGGACTTTGACTAGTCAACACAGATAAAATCAAGTCGATGAGAGATATACAAGTCGATGGCTTAATGACTTATGAAATCGTTATAAGTCATAGCAAATCATTCTGTTACAGAAGAGGTCGATGTGAAAACTAAAGAAATCGTTACGGCTAGCAAGTCATTATGAGTTTCAAAGAAATCGTTACGAGAACTAAAGAAATCGTTACGGCTAGCAAGTCGTTATGAGTTTCAAAGAAATCGTTACGAGAACTAAAGAAATCGTTACGGCTAGCAAGTCGTTACGAGTTTCAAAGAAATCGTTACGAGAACTAAAGAAATCGTTACGGCTAGCAAGTCATTACGAGTTTCAAAGAAATCGTTACGAGAACTAAAGAAATCGTTACGGCTAGCAAGTCATTACGAGTTTCAAAGAAATCGTTACGAGAACTAAAGAAATCGTTACGGCTAGCAAGTCGTTGCGAGTTCTAAAGAAATCGTTACGAGAACTAAAGAAATCATTACAGCTAGCAAGTCGTTACGAGTTTCAAAGAAATCGTTACGAGAACTAAAGAAATCGTTACGGCTAGCAAGTCGTTGCGAGTTCTAAAGAAATCGTTATGACAACTTAGAAATCGTTGCGACAAGCAAATCGTTATGAGCTCTTAGCAAATCGTTATGACAACTTAGAAATCGTTGCGACAAGCAAATCATTACGAGCTCTTAGCAAATCGTTATGACAACTTAGAAATCGTTGCGACAAGCAAATCGTTACGAGCTCTTAAGAAATCGTTATGACAACATAGAAATCGTTGCGACAAGCAAATCGTTACGAGCTCTTAGCAAATCGTTATGACAACTTAGAAATCGTTGCGACAAGCAAATCGTTACGAGCTCTTAGCAAATCGTTACAGTGTGTGAAGAAATCGTTACAGAGTATGAAGAAGTCGTTTACAGAGTATGAAGAAATTGATGTGATGACTTAGAGAAATATGAAGTGAAAGTTTTACCTAAATGTCTTGAACTTCCTTTTTCTTTTATTTCCTGTCCTCAAGACTCCATTAATTTATTAGTATTGTTTTGTTGATCATCAAAATTAATATATAAATAAATGAATTAATTTATATGGAGAAAGTTTGGTCATCAATCTCCCCCTTTTTGATGATGACAAAATATACTTAAACAGCATGATAGAACAAACATGTTTTTAGAGTTGTTGTATTTTTCTCCAAATATATTAAATAGATTTTTCTCCAAATATATTAAGCAGCATAAAAATGTTTTTCAGAGTTGCTGTATTTTTCTCCCCCTTTTTGTCAATAAGCAAAAAGATAGTCTATGAGACAAAGAGGTGAGAAGATTTGTATTAAGTGGAAGACAGATAATACAAGGGAGACAGAAGAGAGGCATGCTGTGAAATAACAGTCCATGCCTTGAGCTCCATGTCTTCAAACAACTAGTGGAAAACACCAGGATCAACTGAAAAAGAAGAGCCCATGGATGGAATGAGCCTCTGAATGTAAAGATGCCGCTGTTGTTCCATGAATTCTCCATACTGAACTTTGTCTAGAATGAATCGGAAGTAAGTGCTTTTTCCAAAACTTGCTCTGTGCAGAAATCTGTCAATAGAAATAGGATAGAAAATCTGCTGATCAAGAAGATCCTTCTTCAAGGCAAAGAATGCAGTGTATCTGGCTGCCCACTGCACATAGATCTCTTGAATAGGATTTATTGAGTTTAGATCCAAGAATGCTTCTGCTGACAGAGAGGCTTGTTCTGACTAAACAAGGAACTGTTGATGGCTTGCAGCTGAAGGTGTGATTCCTTGTAGAGCTTTTCCCATTCGGAGGGAAAAAGCCTCTCACACTCATAGATGAGTAGAGCTAAAGCCTGAGAAGAAATGCGGCCAGAGTGATATTCTCTGAGAATAAACCGCCAAAAAGAAGGTAATCTGCCTTGCTTAGCTGACATTCTGCCCATCTGTTTAGAAAACATATCCAGGGCTTGTGAGCCAGCATCTGAGTCAAAAACTATGGAGTGGAGCTTCGGCAGCAAAACTGAGGATGTGATTTTAAGGGAAGCAAAATTGACTGTGAGTGGAAGATTGACTGGATGTTCTGACCTCATCATCACAATGGTAGAATGAAACTGAGAGTACTGTACTTCTGGGATCTTGTTCAGGTAGCAGTAATTACTGTACAACTGAAAGTTCTTGGCTATCCTGATCTCTTGCAATATAAATGGACCCCAAGAAGTCTTGTGCTGAAGGATAAACCACTCAGAAAGGGTGAGTAGGTGATCTTTGTGGGTAAGAGTTTCTGCACGGGCAGTCAAAAACATGGAATATTGAGACTTGTTGCCCTTTACATTGGCCCACTGGTCTTCAGTCTTGAACTCAGTGCCCTCAAAGATTTTGGATTTTTACAGGTGGGACAACTGGCACAGAGGAAGAACAATGTTGAGATGTTCAGAGAGGTTAAGGAAAGGGATACCATAGAGGTCGGAAAGAATACATTTCTGAAGGTATTCCCTATAGATACACCTTCTCTGAGTGTCAAGGGTTAGAGAGTACCAAAGAGGAGGAAATAAGGGTGAAGATGGAATGCTGATAGAGGAAGAAAGTTTCCTCTTTTTCTGGACAGGACTGGGAGGATCAGTCCTGTGGATGTGAGTGGCAAGGGATAAGATGGAGATGAGGGTACTTCTCTCAAGTCATCCGGAATATTAGTGTCAAAGACACTATGAACTTGAGATTTCTCCGGGATGAAGGTGACAGAAGAAGGAGTAGTAGGAGGATGGAAGAGATGTTTGGGATTGAAAGAGGTAGATGGGTGAATTGGAGTGGTTTTAGGTGAAGAAGGTGAGGGTGAAGATGGAGCTGAAGTTTGAGAAGAAATGGGAGAGAAGGAAGGTTGAGAGGGAATGATAGAAGATGAGGTTTGGGTGCGACTCAGAGGTTGTTTGAAGGTTTTTGGAGCTGGAGGGGCTGAAGAAGATGAAGGAGGTGAGGAGATGGGAGGAGTTGCAAGAGTAGAAGGTGCAGGGGTCAATGTAGCTGCTACAGGCTCTTTCCCTTTATCCTAACTTTCTTTGGCACCTTCAGATGGCCCAGATGGCCTAGACTCCTGCACTGATGGCCCTGATTCCTGAGCTGATGGCCCTGTTGGCCCTGAAGCTTGCACAGATGGCCCAGATGGCCTTGACTCTTGAGCAGGTGGCTCTGTTGGCCGAGGAACAGCTGTAGGTCTGCTCTGAGTAGCAGAAGGAGAAAGTCCACCACTTGTCCTTGAAAGCACAGATAACATCGATTTCATGTCTGCCATTTCCTTGTTGAACCACCTCATAGCATTTCTGACTGAGGATAGTTCAGAAGTAGTTGAAGCTTGGCTGGCAATTATTCCTTGGACACTAGACTGCACTGCTGACAGAATCTCTCCCTGAGCCTTCAACAATTCCAAAACAGGTTTCAGATTGACTTTCCTGTGGCTCTTTCTGTGTTTTCTGTGAACTATCCTCTTGCCTTTCCTCTGAGGTGCTGGTTCTTCAATAGACTGCTCCCCCTGAGCAGGAGCTTCCTCTTCAACTTCCATTTGCTCCCCCTGAGCAGAGCTCCTCTTCAACTGGATCTACTGGAGCATTGGACTGCTCCACAGGAATTGATTCTTCAATGTGGCCTTCTGCCACAGCTTCTTCCATTTCAATTTCACCAGACTGTGAGTGGACTGGTGTGGTGAGACCTGATTCAACCAAACTCCTAAGAATTGAACCAATTATTGAGGTAGGTAGATCACTGGCTTTATCTGCCACTTCCTCCTCAACTACTGGAGCTGTAAGTGGTTCTGGCTCAATTGCTGGTGCTACTACCTGCTCTTCAACTGCTGGTGATACTGCTTGCTGCTGCTGGTGCTGCTGCTGCTCAGTTGCTGGTGTTTCTGCTTGCTGCTCAGTTGCTGGTGAGAATTGAACCAATTATTGAGGTAGGTAGATCACTGGCTTTATCTGCCACTTCCTCCTCAACTACTGGAGCTGTAGGTGGTTCTGGCTCAATTGCTGGTGCTACTGCCTGCTCTTCAACTGCTGGTGATACTGCTTGCTGCTCTGCTGCTAACTCTACTGCTTGCTGCTCAGTTGCTGGTGTTTCTGCTTGCTGCTGTGCTGCTGGTACTACTGATTGTTGTTCTGCTGCTGGTGCTACTGATTGTTGTTCTGCTGCTGGTGCTACTGATTGTTGTTCTGCTGCTGGTGCTACTGCTGCCATTTCCTGAACATCAGGAATTTCTACATCACCAATTATGGCCTCTCCCTCGGCCACAGTGGTCTTAGACCATACACCTTCAATTACTGAGAAACCACTTTTCTTGAGATTTCTGGACCTTATACACTGGCCCATCTTCTCCACAACTGCCCCAGATAAATCTACTCCAAAATGTTTGAAAACCTTTGTAAGTAGATGAGCATAGGGCAATGAGACATTCAACTTACTTCTTGTATCCCATATTTGATCTCGGGCAAATTTCATCCTTTCCAACATGACTTGGGCCATATTAATCTCCTTTTGTTGAATCGCCCAAAACATCATATCAGAATCTGCCCTAGTGCACGTTGAGAAGGTGGCACTGCGAGGAACTAAAGTTTGGCAGATAATGAAATGAAGAAGACGGTTGTATGCATTCATCTGATTAATATCCAATTTCCCATCTCTTAGCCTGAACCCTGGACCTATAATGCCAAGGCCCTTTGCTTCATCGTTCACTGTGTGAACCCCACTGAATCCAGACGTCTTCACTCCAAATAACATGTGCAACAACTCATGATCAACTTTAATTTGGATTCCCTTTACCGATGATACAAGGGACCCATCTGCCTCTGACCTTAAACACACATAAAATGCTTTCACCAGGTCGGGATAGCTTACCTCGGTGAAAGTGGCAATTTCCATCCACTGCATCCTTCTCAGAGTTTCTGCTATACTTCCCATGCCATTCTTCTCGAGATTTGGAACATCCACTGCCTTGTTTCCGCATACCTTTGTCTTCACGAAGGTGAATCTTTCCTGCTGCTCTGCGGACAGGTACTCAGCACTGTAGCCCCCGACACTTCCGGAGATTACTGGAGCGGCCATGAGTAGAGAGGAGAGAAAGGTTCTGGAGGAGGAAATGATGGAAGGGAAGAAAGCCCTCAAGAGATTCTTCGCGGGAAGAGGAGAAGACTTCAAATCTTGCAGAGAGTCGATGCCGAAATCGTTAGGGCATCGGCTTTGGGCGAACAGATAAAGGAGAAGGGTAAAGGTGGAAGAAGAGTCATTCCCACACAATTGGATTAAATAATAATTCTTTATCGAAAAAGGAGGCGCCAAAAGGCGGAGGTAAACGACAAAGGTTGTTGACTATTCAAACCGACTTCAATGAAAGAGCGGTTACAAAGGATAATTGATGAATTTCTTTTGCTTAAAGACATGAAGGAAAAATAGCTTAAATCTGAAAATTAATATGCCAGTTGTAAGCAGCTTTTTATCATAAATTGCACATGCCTAATTCCCTTCTAAGAGATGTGTATCTCTCTTCAGGTAAGGCTTTTGTGAAAATGTCTGCTAGTTGGCTATTTGTATCAATAAAAGATATTTCTATATTTCCATTTGCAACATGATCACGAATAAAATGATATCTAACCTCAATATGTTTTGTCCTTGAGTGCTGAACTGGATTCTTGGTCAGATTAATGGCACTGGTGTTGTCACACAGCAATGGAATTGATTTGATATTTAATCCAAAGTCTTCAAGTTGTTGCTTTATCCAAAGGAGTTGTGTACAACAACTTCCAGCAGCTACATATTCAGCTTCAGCTGTTGATAGTGCCACTGAGTTTTGTTTCTTTGAAGACCATGATATCAAACATCCTGCAAGAAATTGACAACAACCACTGGTGCTCTTTCTATCTATCTTGCATCCAGCATAGTCAGCATCAGAATATCCTACTAAATCTATTTCACATGATTTCGGATACCAAAGACCTAAATCATGAGTTCTAGCTAAATATCTAAATATTCTTTTTACAGAAATTAAGTGTGATTCTCTAGGGTCTGCTTGATACCTAGCACACATGCATACACTAAATAAGATGTCTGGTCTACTTGCTGTTAAATAAAGTAAAGACCCTATCATACCTCTATAGTTCTTTTGATCTACCTTTTTACCATTTTGATCACTGTCCATTCTGGTTGATGTGCTCATTGGAGTTGACAGTGGTTTGGCATTATCGAATCCAAACTTCTTCAGGAGTTCCTTGGTGTACTTGGCTTGACAGATGTGGGTGCCTTCCTTCCCTTGCTTGATTTGCAATCCAAGGAAGTAGTTTAGCTCCCCCATCATACTCATTTCAAATTCTCCCTGCATAAGCTTCTCAAAATACTTGCAAAGAGATTTGTCAGTAGAACCAAAAATGATATCATCTACATAGATTTGAACTAATAGTATGTGATTGACCTTTGACTTTATGAATAATGTGCTATCTACTTTGCCTCTATTGAAACCATGATTTAACAGAAAAGAGCTAAGCCTTTCATACCAGGCTCTAGGTGCTTGTTTTAAACCGTATAATGCCTTATGGAGTTTGAAAACATGATTAGGAAATTTTGTGTCATCAAAACCAGGAGGTTGTTCCACATAAACTTCCTCTTTTATAAAACCATTTAGGAATGCTGATTTAACATCCATTTGAAATAGTGTCAAGTTTAGAGCTGATGCATATGCAAGTAAAATTCTAATAGCCTCAAGTCTAGCTACAGGTGCATAGGTTTCATCGAAATCTATGCCTTCCTCTTGAGAATAGCCCTGAGCTACCAATCTGGCCTTGTTTCTTAGGATTACACCAGTTTCATCCAATTTGTTTCTGAACACCCATTTGGTGCCAATAACTGGATGATCTAATGGTCTAGGAACAAGTGACCATATTTGGTTTCTCTTGAATTGATTTAATTCATCTTGCATGGCTATTATCCAAGATTCATCAGTTAAAGCTTCATTGACTATCTTAGGCTCTATTTGAGAAACAAAAGCTAAATAATCACAAGGGATGACATTACCTCATATTCTTACCCCTACGGATGGATCACCAATGATGTTCTCAAGTGGGTGATCTTTCTTGTATCTCCATTCCTTTGGAAGATTTTCATGAGTAATTTCTTCTTTTTGTAATTCTTCCAGAGGTGGATCATCCTTGTCCTCAATTGATATATCTTTAAGCTTCTTGGACAGTTCATCTGTATCATCATTATCACTATCTACTTCCTTTCTCAAGGAAGGGTTAGTTTCATCAAAAATAACATGCACAGTTTGTTCAATTAATAATGAGCGTTTATTGAAAACTCTATAGCCTTTGGGTTTAGAAGTATACCCCATAAAGATGCCTTCATCTGACTTGGCATCCAACTTACCAATGTCACTTTTTCTGTTGTTGTGTATAAAGCAAGGACATCCAAAGGTTCTGAAGTGGCTGATCTTTGGCTTCTTTCCTTTGAACAACTCATATGCAGTCTTCTTCAGGATTTGCCTGATCATTACTCGGTTGACAATGTAACTGGCTGTGTTGACTGCTTCAGCCCAAAAATATCTTGGTAGCTCATATTCAGAGAGCATGGTTCTTGCCATATCCAAGAGAGTTCTGTTCTTCCTTTCAGCTATACCATTTTGCTGTGGTGTCCTTGGTGTTGAGAAATTGTGCTGAATTCCTTGATCATCACAGAATCTAGCAAACTTTTCATTTTGGAACTCACCACCATGGTCTGATTGAATGGACACAATACTGAACTTCTGATCTTTCTGGACCTTCTTACTGAAACTGACAAAATTATCAAAAGTATCATCTTTATGCTATAAGAATGATACCCATGTGAATCTTGAGTAGTCATCTACTATGACAAATCCAAAATTCTTTCCTCCAAGACTGGTAGTCCTCATTGGCCCAAATAGATCCATATGTAGGAGCTCTAAGGGTTTTGAGGTGGTCACCACTGTCTTTGACTTGAAGGAACTCTTTGTGTGCTTTCCCTTAGCACAGGGTCTACAAACACTTTCCAATTTTCCATTGACTTTTGGTAGACCTTCCACAAGATTCCTCTTTCTGAGCTTGTTCAATCCATCCAAGCTGCAGTGGCCTAGTCTTCTGTGCCACAGCTCAGTTGATTTGTCTTTGCTGGCTGCCAGACACACATTTTGCTCTTTGAGTTCTTCAAGGTAGAGCACGTACAGATTCTTCTCTTATTTCTTCAAAGATGACTGCTCCATCCTTTAGTATGCTGCACTTTGACTCTTGAAATTTAATTTGATGACCTCTATCACACAGCTGACTTATACTGATGAGGTTGTGCTTCAATCCTTTGACTAATAGCACATCTTCTATGACTGTTTTTCCTTTGCTATTTACTGATCCACTGCCTACCACAGTTCCTTTCCCATTATCTCCATAAGTGACTGTTCCTTCTTCAGCTTGGAGATGGGAAAACAGCTTCAGGTTTCCTGTCATGTGCCTTGAGCACCCACTATCCAAATACCATTTGGATGCTCGAGGGTTAACCTGAAATAAAGACATCAAGCTTTAGGTACCCAAATTCTTTTGGGTCCTGATGGGTCAGTATCATTATTTTTACTTTTTATTATCCACTTCTTATGTCTTGTTGGACAGGTGGATTTTAAATGACCTAGCTTATTACAGTGACTACAACATGATGTTTTTGTTACTCTTTCAATATACTTAAAATTTGCTTTATAGGCTGTATTTTCTTCAGAAACAAATTTGGGAGTTGGATATACCTTAGGTGGAATTATAGTTTCTGCGTTTTCAGGTGGTGTGTAGCCTATACCATCTTTTCTCTTACCTGAGCGTCTAGCTCCTTTTAATATTAAGGGATTCTTGCCATTTGTAAATTTTTCTAATGTGCTTGCTAATTTATTCTCTACATTTAAATTTTTAATCTCTTTTCTTAATTCATCTACACTTTCTTGTTTTTCCAACTTTGTTATTTGTTTATTTTTAACTTTTAAGTCTTCACACAATAATTCATTTCTTCTTTTTAGTTCAATTAATTGTTTTTCTAGTTCTTCATTTTCTGTTTTTAAGTCAGAGTTAGTGTTTTCTAAGCATGTATTATTTTTCTTACTAACCTTAAGTAATTTAGACACCTCTTTATATTTATCGTAAAGTTCATTAAAGGCACTTTCTAAATTGTCAAATCTGAATCAGAATTATTACAAGAATCGAAAGAGGAGTCAGAAGTTACCTTTTCTTCGATGTTGGCCATGAGAGCCAGGTTGGCTTCTTCTTCATCACTGCTTGAGCTTGACTCACTGTCTGAGTCACTGCTGTTCTCCCAAGCAGCTGCCATTACCTTTTTCTTGTATCTTCTGAACTTCTTGGAGCTGTCCTTCTTCTTGTGATCATTCTTCTTTAGCATTGGACAATCTGCCTTGATATGTCCAGGCTTCTTGCATTCATAACAGATGGTCTCTCCTTTCTTCATTTCTTTGCCATCTGATCTTTTGGAGTCCTTATTTTTCTTAAAGTACCTTCTGCCGGATTGAAACTTTTTCTTCTTGGCCAGGATGTGCTGCAATCTCTTAGAGAGCATTGCTTCTTCATTTTCGCTGTCTACATCACTCCCACTAGAACTTGCCTCTGATGATTCTTCTTCTGCTTTCAAGGCATTGGAGTGCTTCTTTCTGCTAGATGATTCTCCTAGCCTTTCCATGTTGATCTCATGGGCCATGAGGGACCCGATGAGCTTTTCTACTGACATTCTCTTAAGGTCATTAGCTTCTTCGATAGCTGTGACCTTTGGTGTCCATTAAGATGGCAAGGATCTGAGAATTTTCCTTACCATATCTGCAATCTCATAGGACTTTCCTAGACTGGCTATACCATTGGTGATGTCAGTGAATCGACTGAACATCTGGGTGATTGACTCACCTGACTGCATTTGAAATCTCTCATACTGAGTGACAAGAATGTCGATTCTTGTCTCCTTTACTTTGTCTGTACCTTCATACGTAATCGTTAGATTTTCCCACATTTCCATGGAAGATTTGCAGGCTGAGACTCTGTTGAACTCCTTCTTACTTAGAGCACAACATAGAATGCTCGTCTTTACAGTTCAAGGAGATTTTCTTTTTGTCTTCGTCTGTCCATTGTGCTTTCTCATTTGTGACGACCAGGTCACCTTCTTCTACTATCGACCAGATTTGATAGTCGTGGCCTTGTAGATAGTATTCCATCCTGGTCTTCCAATACGGATAATCTTCACCATCGAACAAAGGAGGTCTGTTGACTGACTGACCTTCGAAGTTGCCTTGGGATGCCATTGATCTTTGCTCTTCAGATCGTTGGATCTTCTTCTTTGTCGAAGAGACTTGCTCTGATACCACTTGTTGCCCAGCTAGCTAGCCCAGAGGGGGGGGGGTGAATGGGTTATTAAAATTGTATCTTAGACTGATACCTGTTCACTGAAAAGATTGCACACCAACTTAAACGAGAGTTAGAGTTAGAGGAAATGAAACAGCAAGCACACCAACTCACAACCACAAGACACAAGGTTTTTATCCTGGTTCGGAACTCCTATCCACAGGAGACCTACGTCCAGTCCCTGAGCAATATCTCAGGATTTCTAACAAGGGTACAGTCCCCCTTAAGGACAAAACAACACCCAGCTCAGCTGGTCTTCCTTCACACCCGAAGGGAACAACACCCTGGATACCCCACCAGGTCTTCCTTCACACAGAAGGGAAAAACAACCTGGATACCACCAGGTCTTCCTTCACAACGAAGGGAACAACACAAAGAAAGGATTGTAGGACAAGCCCCTAGATCAAACTACAAGAAGCAATGATCTGAAGGACCTAGCACTGAGAGCAAAGAATCTAAATCTAAGCTCACTCTCAGAACTACACAAGCTCTCTTCAAAAGATCTTTCACTACAGATGGAGAGCAAAGAGCTACAGCCAATGAGAATGGAAATCTAGGCTTCTCGAATTCTCTTCTGGAGACTTGAAGGCTTGAGCAAGATGAGTGTTGGTCTCTCAGGAGTGTTGCTACGAACTTTCTTCTCAAGGAGGTTGTTCTATGAAAAGCTCTGAGTTCGTTCACTTGAATTCATTCCCTTTTTTTTTTCTTCTTAGCTTCAGACTTGTATATATATCTTCAAATTGAAATTTGAACGTTGAAGGATCCGTTGTCTCTCTCTTGAAGTAGTCGTTAGACTGAAAGAGGTCTGGAATCTTGGAAGCTTCCAGTCAACAGTCTTTGAACACTTTGAACACGCAAAGAGAAGAGATCTTTTAGATATCTTTTGTCTTCTATTTGAATTAACGTTGCAAAGTAAAGCTGGATCTGTTATCTGCACGCTTATCAAACTCAGATAGCAAACAACTAAGCTGTCTCTGATGTCAGTCAACGTTAGAAAGAATAGCATGGAAATAGTAAGACCAAATGGCTGAATCTAAAAGACGTTTACAGAATAGGCACGATAATGGATGATATCTTCTGCATGCATGCAGAGATACGTACAGGTCACATTAAATGCAGGTGCGTCAGAGAGATACATACGTGGACTTTGACTAGTCAACACAGATAAAATCAAGTCGATGAGAGATATACAAGTCGATGGCTCAATGACTTATGAAATCATTATAAGTCATAGCAAATCGTTCTGTTACAGAAGAGGTCGATGTGAAAACTAAAGAAATCGTTACGGCTAGCAAGTCATTACGAGTTTCAAAGAAATCGTTTCGAGAACTAAAGAAATCGTTATGGCTAGCAAGTCGTTATGAGTTTCAAAGAAATCGTTACGAGAATTAAAGAAATCGTTACGGATAGCAAGTCGTTACGAGTTTCAAAGAAATCGTTACGAGAACTAAAGAAATCGTTACGGCTAGCAAGTCATTACGAGTTTCAAAGAAATCGTTACGAGAACTAAAGAAATCGTTACGGCTAGCAAGTCGTTATGAGTTTCAAAGAAATCGTTACGAGAACTAAAGAAATCGTTACGGCTAGCAAGTCGTTGCGAGTTCTAAAGAAATCGTTACGAGAACTAAAGAAATCGTTACGGCTAGCAAGTCGTTACGAGTTTCAAAGAAATCGTTACGAGAACTAAAGAAATCGTTACGGCTAGCAAGTCGTTGTGAGTTCTAAAGAAATCGTTATGACAACTTAGAAATCGTTGCGACAAGCAAATCGTTACGAGCTCTTAGCAAATCGTTATGACAACTTAGAAATCGTTGCGACAAGCAAATCGTTACGAGCTCTTAAGAAATCGTTATGACAACTTAGAAATCGTTGCGACAAGCAAATCGTTACGAGCTCTTAGCAAATCGTTATGACAACTTAGAAATCGTTGCGACAAGCAAATCGTTACGAGCTCTTAGCAAATCGTTACAGTGTGTGAAGAAATCGTTACAGAGTATGAAGAAGTCGTTTACAGAGTATGAAGAAATTGATGTGATGACTTAGAGAAATATGAAGTGAAAGTTTTACCTGAATGTCTTGAACTTCCTTTTTCTTTGATTTCCTGTCCTCAAGACTCCATTAATTTGATAGTATTGTTTTGTTGATCATCAAAATTAATATATAAATAAAGGAATTAATTTATATGGGGAAAGTTTGGTCATCAGTAGACTGTAGAAAGAAGAGAGTCAGATTTTGCCAACCTAGTGGAGCAATGTTTGAGTTTCAAGGTATGTCGTTTTACACTCCTAAGTTTATTAGTTCTACACTTAAAGCTAGAAAGTTGATTAATGCTGGGTGTGTAGCATATCTTGCTTCAGTTAGTTTAGTTGAGATAGATAAGTCTGTAGAGATGGTACCTGTGGTCTGAGAATTTACGGATGTGTTTCCAGAGGAATTGCCAGGATTAGCTCCACATAGGGAGGTGGATTTTACAGTTGAGTTGCAGTCGGGCAGTATGCCCATTTCAAAGGCACCTTATTGAATGGCACCAGTAGAATTAAAGGAACTAAAGAAGCAATTGCAGGAATTATTAGAGAAAAGTTTTATTAGACCCAGTCACTCGCCATGGGGAGCACCAGTGTTATTTATTAAAAAGAAAGATAGTAGCTTGAGAATGTGTATAGACTATAGGCAATTGAACAAGGTTACTTTTAAAAATAAGTATCCACTTCTCAGGATTGATGATCTGTTTGATCAGCTACAGACAACCAAGGTATTCTCTAAGATTGATTTGAGGTCAAGGTATCATCAGTTGTGGATTAAGGAAGAAGACATTGACAAGACAGCTTTCAGGACAAAATATGGGCATTATGAGTTTGTGGTTATGCCGTTTGGACTAACCAATGCACCAACAACTTTTATGAATTTGATGAATAGGATATTCCATTCTTATTTGGATCAATTTATTGTGGTTTTCATTGATGACATATTGGTGTATTCAGCATTAGAGGAAGAGCATGTGACAAATCTGAGGGTCATTAGACTTTGCGAGATCATCAGTTATATGTCAAGTTTAGTAAATGTGAATTTTGGTTGAAGGAAATTCAGTTTCTGGGTCATGTAATTTCAGGTCAAGGTGTGGCGGTTGATCCAGCAAAGGTAGAAGCAGTAATGAAATGGGAAGAACCAAGAACAGTGTTAGAAATTAGATGTTTTCTGGGTTTGGTAGGCTATTATAGGTGATTCATTGAGAACTTTTCAAAGATAGCAGCACGTATGACAAGATTGACTAGAAAAGGAGTGCCATTTGTATGGTCTTCAGACTGCAGGCGCAGTTTTGTAGAGTTGAAGAAGAGGCTTACCACAACACCCATATTGGAAAGACCGTCAGGTAGCGGAGGATTTGTGTTATATACAGATGAATCTAGAAGAGGATTAGGTGCAGTATTAATGCAGCATGGAAAGGTGGTAGCTTATGCATCCAGCTCTAAATCTTCAGCTGGCAGTAGTTGTGTTTGCACTGAAGATTTGGCACCATTACCTGTATGGTGAAAGGTTTGAGATATTCACTGATCATAAAAGCTTGAAGTATGAATTTGAGACAATGCAGATGGATGGAGTACTTAAAAGATTATGATTTCAGCTTAGTATAACATCTGGACAGAGCCGATGTTGTGGCAGATGCACTGAGCAGAAAAGCAGTAATGAGCCATATGATGATCAGAGAATGGAAATTATATGAAGATGTGGCAAAGAATTCATTGTTTGTGCCAAATAGTCAGCGACGAGCAATATTAGCAAATAGCGCAGTGGAGCCTTCTTTATATTGGCAGATAGTGGAAGCTCAAAGAACAGATGAAAATTTGGTGGATATTGTGAGAATGGAGGAGGTTACACTTGATGACGACAGTATGGTCATGTAACACCCCAGAATTTTTATTTGTAGAAAAACATGAATAATAAAGTTATTAGACTTAAGCATTAGTCTTAAATTGTAATAATTGATATTTGGGAATTACTAGTATTAACTAACGTTACCCTAGTGTCGTACTCAGATGTGCGCGCTCCCACAGGGCGACACTGAAAAATGGTAACGAAAATGAAATTCGAGAACACCATAATTTCCATAAAAATATGGAGATCTCAAAAATGTAAATATCTGAATTTTTTGACGTGCGGATTTCGAGATTAAGACGACGCGACTACTTTTCGGGTGATTTTTCACCTACTGTAAAATAAATTCTAAAAATTGAATAAAAATTACCATAATTTGTAAAACCATTATATTAGTCTATGGTTAAAATTTCATTACAAATGGACACTATTTGGATGGGTTTACATAGTGAACATTGGATCAGTTGAATTATGGATTATTTACGGTGACTAATTTTGGTGAATTACCGGATGTTTACGTGTGAAGCCTTGAGGAGGCCAGCACACATTAGGATAAGGATAGAGCTTGGGTTTAAACTCTTACATGATGGTGGATGAGGTGTAGGTGTGATATTGGAAGCATGGGCCATGTGTAAACAGTAAAAACCCATGGGTTTTACGGTTTACACCTGTGCGTTTACGTGTTCCCTTGCATGGGAACCTAGTTTGGCTATAAAAGCCACTCCCTCTGCTGAGTTCGATCCTTTCTACTCTTTGGTTTCTATCCCTGTTCTTGCTCTTCTCTACTCTTTGCTGCTAGAAGGGTTGTGGAGGAGCTCCTTGAACTGTTGCTGGGGAGCTGTTGCCGTGCATCTGCAACTGCACCCACCTCTGCTCTTGTGTGCCACTGTAGCTGCTTAATTGGCATGGGCATTGCTGGCACATCATCGACTGTGGGGAGAAACTCTTCCCCTGCTGGTTTAGGTGCCTTCGTTAAGAACGTGTGAGGAATTACCTGTTCATCAAGGTAGGATTCATCTCTCTATGGTTCAATTCGGGTTTTGTTCATTTGTCACAAGGAATTTGTATGAATGAATAAGTGACCATACTTGTGATTCTTTGTTTTCCCTTCTGTTCATGGTAGAATTACTCTTTTTGGGGAAGGAACAACTTGATTCTATTTAGAATTCTATTCCTATTCTACCTTTGATCTTTGTTCATGATCTGGAGTCATGTAGAAGTTCTAATATCTATAGAACTATGAGAGAACTTTTACTTAACTAATAGGTATCTCATGCTTTGATTTAGATCCATGAAACACTTGGAGTTTTAGTGTTTATCTTGTAAGAATCCTCCCAATGAACCATTGCTATCAAGGTTCTACTTCTAGTACTAAACTATGTTTAGTTTCAAGCAAGTCAAGTTTGAATTGTAAACCCCTTCTTTTATCTTGTTTGTTCGGTTTATAAATCCCTATGAGAACTCTAATTAGACTCTTCTATTTAATATCAAACATGTTTTGGTTTATAATCTCTATAGTTAGGGTGTTTAAGATAGGTTTAAAGTCCTTTCTGGAAGTTCTATAACTATCTGTCGACAGCCGGCCCAAATCTGTCGACAGGCGCACGTCTGACAGAACTTTAGGTTTCTAGACTGTGTGGATCTGTCGATAGATCCCTTGCTGCTGTCGACAGATACACACAGAGCCAGACAACCTGAACTCTATCTGCTCTCATCTGTCGACAGCCCCTTCTTGGCTGTCGACAGGTACAATGCTGATTCAAATTTCTGCACTCTTTCATGTCCGAATCCATGCCAAAACTTCATCCTAAAAGCCAAGGAAGTTACCCTCTCATTTACCTTGATATTTACTGTCATGTTACTGCAAAGTTCATCCACTTTGAGTACCTTAACTTTCCTTGAATTGTTTCTAAAGTTGTCAATTACGAATAGCACTCCGAATGAGTCTATTCTTCGGTATTCGGTAATTGGGTCTATAAAATCTGAACACCTGAGAGTTCATATGCTTGAACACCTTATGAGATGTGAATAAATGGAGATGACATTATTGGGTCTTTGTACCCCCTGTGATTTTTATGCCTGTGCAAATAGGGCTGGTCCAGTCCTGGGAGGAGCACCCGAATTCATTTTCGGACCACGTGGAATGATAAGGATGTCTGGATGTCTGGCATTGCATCAACTATTTTCTGAATATGGTCATCATAATTTCAGTACTGTGTAAATGATATGTGAATCAATTCTTGAGCTATATATCTGAGCATGATCTGAGCTTTACTATCATTGCATCAAGCTTACTGTTCTGAAATCTGGTGTGACTCTTTGATATTCCGTTCTGTCCTTGTCTTGGCTACCATGTATACATTCTTGAACTATCAACTAAACTATGGAATTTGAATTCTACTGGGCTAGTTAGCTCATTATTTCCTACCATTTTCAGGTAACACAGATGGGGGTGATGCTTAAGGGATTGAGTGCTGAGTGGACCGACATGATGAGCAAGTCAATATGTTTCTATTTCTGTTTAGTAGTGTAAAAAGGGATATGTAAATTAAGTTTGTTTTGATCTACTCCTCACTTAGTCGTTATGAGGAGTATCTATGTAATTAAACTTCCGCGTTATGACGATATGAATGGATAAGTAAATATTACCTATTGTGCCTGTTTTTCTGTCACTCCCGATAAATAGCCTTTTATTAGGACGTGACAGATAAATTTGGTATTAGAGCATTAGTTCGATAAACCTAGGAAAATCAGTGAGTTGGGGTAGAAACATGGGATTAGTTAGCATGATTTTTGTAATCATGTAAATGCTTAACCTGTTAATCATTTCAGAATGGACATGAATGCCCAAGAAAGGTTGGTTGCTGCCATGGAATTGCTACGTTAGGATATAGAATTGTATGCCCAAGCGCAGCGAGAAGCCCACCTGCAAATTAAGGAAGAGGTGGTCAACTTGACTGCAGGTGCTTTCATAGCAGGCAATCCATGTGCTTCCTTAGAAATTATGAGCCAAGTTATGATCAATCTGGATAACTTGAAGTTGGGACAAGATCTGTTGCTCCACCAAGTTGAAGATTATTGGGAGGCATTGTCTGATGCAGCTAGAGAGCTGTACCATGGGGCCGGAGTAGAGCAGCAAGCACCGCAAATGGAAACTGTTATAGATCTTACCCGAAACTAGAAGAAGACGTAGACCACTCATCTTTTTGTATACCTCTCTTTTTGTGTAAACACTGATTGTATATATGTAACTCCCATATGTATGTGGAGTGAGAGGTTAGTGGAGGTTGGAGTTTTGTATATATGGTAAACTTGGTAGGAGAAGGTTGTGATATATTTTGTGGATACATGGGAATGTATTACAATGTAAATATTTGACTTGATAATATAGATGGTGTGTTATGTGAACTTGAATTGTGTATGTGATGAATGCAAGATTGGGATGCTTGTGAAATTAATGAATGTATTACTGAATGTTTTAGATTCCTTTTGATTTAATCATGGATGGTGGTGATGCTAACTGGAAGAAGATGGAGAGTTCTATGCATGATCTAACCCGAGTAATGAAGGTGGTAGCCAAAATAATAGTCATAATGGAACAAGCTTGTACAAGGATTTCCGAAGCCTGGACCCTCTGAGATTCGCAGGAAGTATGGATCCGTATGAAGCTGAGAATTGGTTAAAAGACATTGAAAGGATATTCAGAATGATTAAGTGTACGAAAGAAGAAAAGGTTTGTCTCACTACATTCCAATTGGATCGGGATGCTCGTGCTTGGTGGGAAACTATGGAAGCCACCCTGGAAGATTCAAATCAAGTTAGTTGGGAAGCGTTTGTAGAATTGTTTAATGAGCAATATTTCTCTGAGGTGGTTCAGGAGAAGAAAGCGAATGAATTTGTTGGGTTAAAGCAGCTAAGAATGTCGGTATCCGAGTATGAAGCTCAATTTGCCCGGTTGTCAAAATATGCTCCTCATCTTATATCCACGGAAAATCTAAAGGCTAAGAGGTTTATGAATGGACTGCGTCCTAATTTTATTACGCAGTTAACTCCTCGTCTGATTACTACCTATTCAGAAATGGTAAAAAGAGCCTTGGTATTTGAAGCTGCGAACGAAACTGTGGATAAGATTAGAGGGAAATATGGAGAAGGGTCTTCAGATCGAAAAAGGAAGTATGAGTCGGGGAATGCCCCGAAGATTCAGCAAGCTGCTTAGAAGGTAGGCAAAGCTCCGGTAGGAAGTAAGGAGGTTTGTAAGCATTGCCATCGTATCGGGCATAAGATTGAGAATTGCTGGCATAAATTGGGTGCATGTTTCCGGTGTGGTAGCACTCAACACCGAATTCCGGACTGCCCGATAGCTAAGACAACACCAACAAATAAGAACCCCCAAGTAAAGCAAGGAAGACTACAAGCCATTCAGGATGTGGAACCTGAATCCCCGCAGGAAGGCGGATTGATTGAAGGTACTTTATTAGTAAACTCAAAACCTGCATTTGTGTTGTTTGATTCTGGAGCTACGCACTCTTTCATTAGTTATGAGTTTGCTAAATTGTTGGAAATAAAGTCTGTTCCATTAACCACACAACTTGAGGTTGCAACTCCTTTAAGTGAGGGTAAAAAGCTTAAAGAATATTACCCTGTTAGCCAGATTATTGTCAAAGGACATGATTTACCTGGTGATCTGATATGTTTAGAAATGTGGGATTATGATGTAATCCTTGGGGTTAATTGGCTATCGAAATACCATGCAAATCTAGATTGCCAATTGAGGCAAGTGACTTTCCTAGGAGAGGAAAATTATTCTATAATTTTTGATAAACCCCAAACCAAAAGAATACCAATAATTTCAGCAGTGAAAGCTTGTAAGTTAGTACAGAAGGGTTGTCAAGGGTATTTGGCTTCCGTGACCCTATTAAATCAGAGTATTGCGGGATTGGAAGATATTCCGGTAGTAAGAGAATTTCTTGATGTTTTCCCTGAAGAGCTACCTGGCGTACCACCTAATAGAGAGGTGAATTTTTCAATTGAGTTGGTACCAGGAGCTACACCAATTTCTAGAACACCCTACAGAATGTCAATAGAAGAACTGAAAGAACTGAAAAGACAATTGTTGGAATTGATAGAGAAGGGATTCATTAGACCTAGTACCTCACCTTGGGGTGCTCCGGTTCTATTTGTTAAGAAAAAAGATGGGTCTATGCGGTTGTGTATAGATTATCGGCAGTTAAATCAATTGACTATAAAGAATAAGTACCCACTGCCGAGAAATGATGATCTATTTGATCAATTGTCTGGAGCTCAGTGCTTTTCCAAGGTTGATTTAAGATCTGGATATCATCAGCTTAAAATTCAAGAATCAGATATTTATAAAACGGCTTTTCGAACAAGATATGGACATTATGAATTTGTAGTGATGCCGTTTGGACTGACCAATGCACCAGCTGCATTTATGCAGTTGATGAATGATGTATTTAGGTCTTATTTAGATCAATTTGTGGTTGTATTCATTGATGATATACTGATCTACTCCAATAGTATAAAGGAGCATGAAACTCATCTACGGATCACTTTGCAATTGTTACGAGACAATAAGTTATATGCAAAGTTTAGCAAGTGTGAATTTTGGTTGAAAGAAGTAATGTTCTTAGGACACATTATTTCTAAAGAAGGTCTATCAGTAGACTCTTCAAAGATTGAAACCATACAGAAATGGAAGCAACCTAAGAATCTCACTGAAGTAAGAAGTTTTCTGGGCATAGCCAGTTACTATCGGCGATTTGTCAAGGATTTTTCTAGAATTGCCTCACCGCTCACACAGCTGACTAGAAAAGGAACTGCTTTTATCTGGAATGAGAATTGTGAGGAAGCATTCCAATTGTTACAAGAATGTCTGTCATCTGTACCAATTCTAGCTTTGCCGGTGGAAGGAAAAATATTTGAGGTTTATACCGATGCTTCCAACATTGGATTGGGATGTGTATTGATGCAAGATAGAAGAGTAGTTGCCTACGCATCAAGACAGTTGAAGACTCACGAGAAAAACTACCCAGTACATGATTTAGAATTGGCCGCTGTGGTCTTTGCTCTTAAGCTTTGGAGACACTACCTATATGATAACCAATTCATAGTGTACTCCGATCATAAGAGTCTCAAGTATTTGTTTTCACAAAAAGAACTGAACATGAGACAAAGGAGATGGATGGAATATATCAAAGACTATGATTTCAAGATTGAATACCATCCGAGAAAAGGAAACACTGTGGCTGACGCACTTAGCAGAAATCCTATAGCCAAGATGTTTTGGTTGCAAGTAAGGGAATGGAAATTGTTGGAAGAATTTTCCACATTGAGCTTGAAAGTTGAAACACAAGAAGAAAGAATGGTGATTAGCAATTTGGTA
Organism: Colocasia esculenta; assembly: GCA_014218235.1. Classification (NCBI taxonomy): domain Eukaryota; kingdom Viridiplantae; phylum Streptophyta; class Magnoliopsida; order Alismatales; family Araceae; genus Colocasia; species Colocasia esculenta. The sequence goes on along the minus strand of CM024764.1, from coordinate 64,968,729 downwards.
GTGCAGTCAGATTTGCTGAAGCAAATTAATGAGCAGCAGGACAATGATCCTATATTGGTAGGAATCAGAGAAAAATTGGCTTCTAAACTTGATTTTAATGAAGATTTTCATGAAAATCTTCGATTCCGGGACAGATTGTGTGTACCGGATAATCCCGAAATCAAGAAACAAATCTTAGAAGAAGCTCATCGGTCTCACTATACTATTCATCCCGGAGCTGTCAAAATGTATCAGGATTTGAAGAAGTATTTCTGGTGGTGCAACATGAAAAAGGATATTGTGGAATTTATTGCAAAATGTTTAACCTGTCAGAAAATTAAGGCAGAACACCAGAAACCTGCAGGAAAATTAAAACCACTTGAGATACCAGAGTGGAAATGGGATAGCATTGGTATGGATTTTATTGTGGGATTACCTAAAACACGGAGTGGATTTGATGCTATCTGGGTAATTATTGACAGACTTACCAAATCAGCTCATTTCTTAGCAATAAAGATAAGATGGTCTGTTAATATTTTGGCAGCATTATATATGAAAGAAATTGTACGTTTGCATGGAATTCCAAAGAACATAGTTTCTGACCGAGATGCAAGATTTACTTCGCATTTTTGGAGAGAATTACAGGATGCTTTGGGAACAAAATTAAAATTTAGTACTGCATTTCACCCTCAAACAGATGGACAGACCGAACGGGTGAATCAAATTGTTGAGGATATGTGTCGTGCTTGTGTATTAGAGTTCGAAAATGACTGGAACACTCATCTAGCAATTATGGAATTTGCATATAACAATAGTTACCAGTCTACTATTTGAATGGCACCATTTGAAGCTTTGTATGGTCGATAATGTAGATCACCATTGTGTTGGGTCGAATTAAAAGAAACGCATATTCTTGGACCAGAAATGATCCAAGAGACGATAGAAGTTATCAAATTGGTACAAGATCGGATGAAAGCTGCTCAAGATCGGCAGAAAAGTTATGTCGATCGACGTAGAAGAGAGTTAGAATTTCAGCCAGGAGAGCATGTATTTCTTAAAGTGTCACCTCGGAGAGGAATCAAAAGATTTGGTATCAAGGGAAAATTGAGTCCAAGATACATTGGACCTTTTGAAATATTGAAGAGAGTTGGTGAAATGACATACCAACTGGCACTTCCACCGCAGTTATCCAATGTGCATGATATCTTTCATGTGTTAAAGTTAAGAAAATATGTATATGATCCAGAACACATTATTGGATACCAAGATCTAGATGTTCAAGGAAATTTGGCATATGAAGAAAGACCAGTACAGATCCTCGATCGAAAAATCAAGCAACTTCGGAATAAGGAAGTTCCTTTACTAAAAATTCAGTGGAATAAGCAAGGACAAGAAGAAGCAACATGGGAATTGGAAGATGCCATCAAGAACAAGTATCCAGAGTTGTTTACAGGTCAGTAACCACATCCTTGTGTAATTAAATTTGGAGGACCAAATTTCTTTTAGTGGGGGAGAGTTGTAACACCCCAGAATTTTTATTTGTAGAAAAACATGAATAATAAAGTTATTAGACTTAAGCATTAGTCTTAAATTATAATAATTGATATTTGGGAATGACTAGTATTAAGTAACGTTACCCCAGTGTCGTACTCGGATGTGTGCGCTCCCACAGGGCGACACTAAAAAATGGTAACGAAAATGAAATCCGAGAACACCATAATTTCCATAAAAATATGGAGATCTCAGAAATGTAAATATCTGAATTTTTCGACGTGCGGATTTCGAGATTAAGTCGACGCGACTATTTTTCGAGTGATTTTTCACCTACTGTAAAATAAATTCTAAAAATTGAATAAAAATTACCATAATTTGTAAAACCATTATATTAGTCTATGGTTAAAATTTCATTACAAATGGACACCATTTGGATGGGTTTACATAGTGAAGATTGGATCAGTTGAATTATGGATTATTTACGGTGACTAATTTTGGTGAATTACCGGATGTTTACGTGTGAAGCCTTGAGGAGGCCAGCACACATTAGGATAAGGATAGAGCTTGGGTTTAAACTCTTACATGATGGTGTATGAGGTGTAGGTGTGAGATTGGAAGCATGGGCCATGTGTAAACAGTAAAAACCCATGGGTTTTACGGTTTACACCTGGGCGTTTACGTGTTCCGTTGCATGGGAACCTAGTTTGGCTATAAAAGCCACTCCCTTTGCTGAGTTCGATCCTTTCTACACTTTGGTTTCTGTCCCTGTTCTTGCTCTTCTCTACTCTTGGCTGCTAGAAGGGTTGTGGAGGAGCTCCTTGAACTGTTGCTGGGGAGCTGTTGTCGTGCATCTGCAACTGCACCCACCTCTGCTCTTGTGTGCCACTGTAGCTGCTTAATTGGCGTGGGCATTGCTGGCACATCATCGACTGTGGGGAGAAACTCTTCCCCTGCTGGTTTAGGTACCTTCGTTAAGAACGTGTGAGGAATGACATGTTCATCAAGGTAGGATTCATCTCTCTATGGTTCAATTCGGGTTTTGTTCATATGTCACAAGGAATTTGTATGAACGAATAAGTGACCATACTTGTGATTCTTTGTTTTCCCTTCTGTTCATGGTAGAATTACTCTTTTTGGGGAAGGAACAACTTGATTCTATTTAGAATTCAATTCCTATTCTACCTTTGATCTTTGTTCATGATCTGGAGTCATGTAGAAGTTCTAATATCTATAGAACTATGAGAGAACTTTTACTTAACTAATAGGTATCTCAAGCTTTGATTTAGATCCATGAAACACTTGGAGTTTTAGTGTTTATCTTGTACGAATCCTCCCAATGAACCATTGCTATCAAGGTTCTACTTCTAGTACTAAACTATGTTTAGTTTCAAGCAAGTCAAGTTTGAATTGTAAACCCCTTCTTTTATCTTGTTTGTTCGGTTTATAAATTCCTATGAGAACTCTAATTAGACTCTTCTATTTAATATCAAACATGTTTTGGTTTATAATCTCTATAGTTAGGGTGTTTAAGATAGGTTTAAAGTCCTTTCTAGAAGTTCTATCACTATCTGTCGACAGTTGGCCCAAATCTGTCGACAGGCGCACGTCTGACAGAACTTCAGGTTTCTGGACTGTGTGGATCTGTCGACAGATCCCTTGCTGCTGTCGACAGATACACACAGAGCCAGACAACCTGAACTCTGTCTGCTCTCATCTGTCGACAGCCCCTTCTTGGCTGTCGACAGGTACAATGCTGATTCAAATTTCTGCACTCTTTCATGTCTGAATCCATGCCAAAACTTCATCCTAAAAGCCAAGGAAGTTACCCTCTCATTTACCTTGATATTTACTGTCATGTTACTGAAAAGTTCATCCACTTTGAGTACCTTAACTTTCCTTGAATTGTTTCTAAAGTTGTCAATTACGAATAGCACTCCGATTGAGTCTATTCTTCGGTATTCGGCAATTGGGTCTATAAAATCTGAACACCTGAGAGTTCATATGCTTGAACACCTTATGAGATGTGAATAAATGGAGATGACATTATTGGGTCTTTGTACCCCCTGTGATTTTTATGCCTGTGCAAATAGGGCTGGTCCAGTCCTGGGAGGAGCACCCGAATTCATTTTCGGACCACGTGGAATGATAAGGATGTCTGGATGTCTGGCATTGCATCAACTATTTTCTGAATATGGTCATCATAATTTCAGTACTGTGTAAATGATATATGAATCAATTCTTGAGCTATAGATCTGAGTTTTACTATCATTGCATCAAGCTTACTGTTCTGAAATCTGGGGTGACTCTTTGATATTCCGTTCTGTCCTTGTCTTGGCTACCATGTATACATTCTTGAACTATCAACTGAACTATGGAATTTGAATTCTACTGGGCTAGTTAGCTCATTATTTCCTACCATTTTCAGGTAATACAGATGGGGGTGATGCTTAAGGGATTGAGTGCTGAGTGGACCGACATGATGAGCAAGCCAATATGTTTCTATTTTTGTTTAGTAGTGTAAAAAGGGATATGTAAATTAAGTTTGTTTTGATCTACTCCTCACTTAGTTGTTATGAGGAGTATCTATGTAATTAAACTTCCGCATTATGACGATATGAATGGATAAGTAAATATTACCTGTTGTGCCTGTTTTTCTGTCACTCCCGATAAATAGCCTTTTATTAGGACGTAACAGGTCAGGCTTAAGGGTCAGTTGTATATGCCAGCAGATGCCGAGGTAAAGCAGAAAGTGTTAGAGGAAGCTCACCGATCTAGATACACCATCCATCCAGGCAGTACCAAGATGTATGAAGACTTAAAGAAGCATTTCTGGTGGCCGAACATGAAGAATGAAATTGCGGAATTTATAGCAAGATGTCTGGCATGTCAACAAGTGAAGGCAGAGCATTAGAGGCTGGGAGGATTGCTACAGCCATTGCCCATTCCGCAGTGGAAATGGGATGATATAGCCATGGATTTCGTAGTTGGTTTGCCCAAAACAGCAACATGTCATAATGGTATTTGGGTCTTTGTGGACAGATTGACCAAGATATGTAGGTTATTGGCAGTAAGTATGTCATGGACCGTGGATAAATTAGCTAGATTATATCTTGACAGGGATAGTACCATTACATGGAATTCCAGTGATAATTGTCTCAGATGGAGATCACAGGTTTACTTCAGGTTTCTGGAGGAGTCTACAGAGAGTAATTGGCACATAATTAAGGTACAACTCAGCTTATCATCCACAGACAGATGGGCAAATAGAAAGGACAATTTAGACTTTAGAAGACATGTTGAGAGCTTGTTGTTTAGTATGGGGAGGTACATGGGAGCACCACTTGGGTATGGTAGAGTTTGCACACAATAACAGTCATCATGCGAGCATCAGAATGGCACCTTATGAAGCTTTATATGGAAGACCATGCAGGACACCATTAAACTGGCATGAAGTAGGTGAGAGACAGGTTACGGGACCAAAGTTAATTCAGTAATGTTCAGAAATGGTTAAATTTATCAAGGAAAAGCTTCAAACAGCGCAGAGTCGTCAGAAGAGTTATGCAGACACCAGACGCAGGCCACTACAGTTTGAAGTTGGTGATTATGTGTTTTTGAATGTTTCTCCTCCTAAAGGTGTACTCAGGTTCAGCAAGAAAGGTAAATTGAGTCCCAGATATGTTGGTCCACTCCAGATATTAGAAAGAATTGGTGAAACATCTTATAGATTGGATCTCCCAGTAGACTTCACAGATGCACATGATGTATTTCATGTTTCAATGCTCAGAAGATATATCCGAGATCCTTCCCAAATAGTCAGCTATCAAAGAGATGATTTAAAGCCAGACATGTCAATGCCAGAGTATCCGGCACAAATTATTGGACGCAGAACCTAGAAGTTGAGAAACAAAGAAATTGAGTTAGTAAAGGTCAGATGAGAAAACAGGCAAGGTGGAGAAGACACATGGGAACTAGCTGAGGAAATGATGAAAGCATATCCATACTTGTTTGAGTAAGCCTTTAATTCTTTTAGGTGATAGTACCATGCATGTTTAATTGAAAATTTTTATGTCGAGCTTTCTTTTTAAATTTCGAGGATGAAATTTCTTTTAGGTGATAGTAATGTAGCGTATTGACTGTTCGGATCAAGGTTTAGCAGTTGTGGTGGCCAATGTGTGGCCCATGGTCTGTGTTTGGGGTGTTTGGCAGGTTGCGAGGCTTCGTGGGCCGAGAGTTTGGGCCCAAAGCACTCGTTGGTTCACTGTTTGTGAACGCGACAGAGCTGGGCATCGCGTTCTTAACGTGACGGTCTAGAGCATCGCGTTCTGGTCGCCGCTGCTGGTGGGTCTTCATTTGCATGTCCGCCGCATGGCATGTGTTGGGCGGCCTGCTGACGTCGGCTATGAGAAGGCGACGGCCTTCTCCGTCGCGTTCAGGTAGAGACGCCAGGGTATGTCGCATTCTCATCTGCGAAATGCTCTTAACCTAGGTCGGCCAAACAGAGCCCAGCAAGCTCTATTCGGCCAGGGGGAGGAGATTTTGCTGGTTCTTAGGCGATTTGACATTTTTGAGTCAGATTTGGTGTGGTCTCGCCGCGAGGACATGCTACGGAGCGGGGGAAACGCCGGGGTATCATCATTCTTTACGTTCTTCGCGAGATTAGGGAGATTCTACCCTGTTTCTCTTCGTGGATTGCTTGTTAAGCATGTGTAACTTGTTTTACATGTTGTAGATAGTAGATACCATGCTAGTGTAATGCTTGAAGCTTGAATAATTGAGTTTCATGATAGTTAGCATGGTTTGCATGGGGATTTCGGAGATGGATTCCCAGATTTAGGTCACTGTCTGTGAAGGCGACGGACCTGACTGTCGCGTTCAGAATACAATAGCCCAACCCATCGCGCTCTTCTTCGGAACACGCCATATCGAGGCATCACGTTCTAAAGGCGACAGTGGACCCTGTCGCGTTTTGGTTCTCGATGGCAATGGGCTTGTGCAAGGTTATGTCATTATCGGATTGTCTTTATTTGTTATGCTTGGCAATGGTAAGCGGTGCATCGGCACTTGTAGAGTTTGAGGAGCGTATTGTTCACATGATTTGTGCGGTGTTCACGTGGTTTGTGTGTGTGTGTGGCAAGTAGTACGATGCCTACCGTGGATACCTCTTCAGTTGAGAGTCCCAGGTTTTGTGTGAGCCAGACACGTTAGTGCTCGAGGCTTGTCCCGATACTTGTGTACCGTCGAGGTCTGTGTCGTCTTCCTGGACACCCTCACTCTTGTGTAGAGTTGTACGTCCGGCTGAGGGAAAGACGACAGAGGGACAGCGACTTGTGAGAGTTTGTGTTTGGTCGCTTGTAGTGTGCTCGTGGTTGGGGGTTACGGACACCAGTAGATGTACTGGGACCCAACTAGTCCTGTTTTCCTGTGCCTCACTTTAGGGAGCTCGGGTCGGAGTCCCTAAAGGTGTCAAGCATTGGCCTGCGGCAGTGTGGTCCGCAGGAGTGGTATTGGTTGGTCTCCATAGTTCTTTGGTTTGTTGTGGTGGAGCAACAGCTGGACCTTTCGTCCGTGGCTTCGAGGCTGAGAGGTAGTCCTGTGTGGTTTGTCTGGGTTAGTTGCTGGTGTCGCGAACCAATCTTCGTGACCCGAGTGTGGCGTTTTCTACCTTAGCACGTACACTTGGACGAGGTTTGCCGTTTACTTTATAAAGGCTGATTTCTGTTAATAGTATGAGATAATTGTTATTTACAGCTTTAATATCATGTGTAGTTATTCCTATAAATTGCCTAGTGTAGCTTCCTGCTTCTGTACTTTGTGAGTTTGAATTGTACGGCTTTTGGGGGAGTTTCTCTACTGAGCCTGTGACTCATGAGGCTCACCCCTACTTCTTCCAGGTGAGGGAGAGCAGGATGCTTCTTGTCCTTCATCTAGTTTGGAGCCGCACCGTAGCGGAGTTGGGCCCTCACCACCAGCAGTGTTATCTTTACTTTTGTTCTCCTCGGGGTATGCCCCAGGTTACTATACTCTGTATTTGACTGTAGTTGAGAACTAGCTATGTATATTTCATGTAAATATTTGTGAGATGTGCAATCTTATATATATTTGAGTTGTTTCCTTTATATTTCTACGGACTAGTGTGATTGATATCCCTTGCGAGGCTATGGCTCGTTCGCAGGAAACGCAGTCAGGTCAAGCTCGTTATTAGGTTAACGGATTTGAACGACGAGGACCATCATAAGAGTTACTATAAACATTAAATATTATATTAGAAAAACATAACATAATTACAACCCCACTTAAGTCTCCATATATTCGCCAACTCTCACATTAATTCCTTCAGTTACATCAACATCAAATATTTCTCCATTGATAGGAACATCAACCAAATTTTCTTGATAATCTTCAACAATTTCATCCTCAGGCACTTCATCATGTTCTGGCATGTTATAATAGTCTCGGGGCTGTGCTCTGACAGGAATGATCCATCCTGTTCTTCTATTATCGTCTACATAAAACACCTGCTCTACTTGTTGGGAAAGTGCAAATGACTCATTTGTCCCCAATTTTTTATTGGTGTTAAGACTGATGATCTCATATTTGTCAACTTAGAATCCCCCGCCTCACGATAAACATCCCACCAGTCACATTCAAACAATATAACATGTTTGTTATGGTTAAAACATATTTCCACAACATCCTTAAGATGTCCATAATAGCCATCAAATTTATTATTAAGATCTACAATCACAACAACACCACATAGTTAAGTCTACTTTGTATAATCTGCAGTTCTTGTATGGAACCTAAATCTATTTGCAATATAGCATGAATGTGAATAAGCAATTCTTGATGGTATTTGTGACAAAATTTGGATATCTTGAGTGCATCGAGGATCATTTGCATCTTTTAATTCTTGGACATAACTTTGAAACCATTTTCTGAAATCTTTCTCAATTCCTCTACAAGTTTCTAGCCTTCGTCTATGTTCAGCCAAGAAAGGATCAATCTCTTCTATCTGTTTCAAAATATACATGTGTGCTAACTGCACTTCTTTCTCAGACAACACAAGATTCTCAACTTTACCCTTCAAAAAACGTCCTGGGAGATTAAAGATTGACAAGAAATCACCATCGTCACTGCAACTAGCTCCATCATAATTTCTTTTTGTATGATTAAACCGAGTGACTACATTGGGTAAGTGCATGGAACAGAATGAAATAGTCTCCTCAAGAAGATAGCCTTCCACAATTGAACCTTCAGGTCGTGCTTTATTGCGCACATAATGTTTCAACTTCTTCAAGTATCGTTCTATAGGATACATCCACCGGTATTGAATAGGACCAGCAATTCTGACTTCATAAGCCAAATGTGATATCAAATGAATCATGATAGTGAACAATGATGGCGAAAATTTTTGTTCTAACTTGCATAGCGTTACTGCTATATCAGCTTCTAACTTAAGCAAATGTCAAGCCTCAAAACTTTAGAACATATATCTTTAAAGTACATACTCAACTCGATAATTGGGTCAGTCACAGCTGCATTAACAATGTTGCGAAGTGCTAAAGGCAGCAACACTTGCATATAAACATGGGAGTCGTGACTCTTCAACCCTGTGAGCTTTCCATTTGTAAAGTCCACACACTTTTATAAATTAGATGAATATCCATCGGGGACTTTAATGTTCCTTAGAAAGTCACAAATCTGTAACCTTTGTGTTCTGTTCAATGTAAAAATCGCTGTAGGTGGTTTTCCTCCTTGATCTGTCAGCAAATACAGTTGCAGACGTATCCCCCAATCTTCTAAGTCCATCTGTGCCTTAACTGTGTCCTTACTGTAATCAGATCCAAGTAGATTTAAAGTACCCAATAGATTGTCGCAAACATTTTTTTCAATATGCATCACATATAAATTATGACGGAGAAGCAGATTTTGCCAATATGGTAACTCCCTAAAGAAAATACTCTATTTTTTCCATCCTTTCAGTTTATCAATGTCCTTCTTAAAAGTCTTCCCAAATCTTGTAATGGGCACCATCTGTTGTTATTGCTCCCACACTTCACAACCATTCAAAATTTTTGGAGCTTTCCCAGCTTTGACTTTGCCATCAAATCTATCCTTATATGTGTGTTTTCTCCATCTTTGATGTACTGCCAAAAATCGACGGTGCCCGAGATAACAAAATTTCTGACAATTTTTAAGTCTTCTTGAATGTGTACTGTAGTTACATGTCGGACACGCATATGTTCCTTTAGTGCTCCACCCTGACAAATTAGCATATGCAGGAAAGTCATTGAGGGTCCATAGGAGAGTAGCTCATAGGGTGAAGTTCTATTTTTTTGCTGCATCATATGTTTGCATTTGCACACCATTATACCATAAATCCTTCAACTCATCTATCAATGGTTGTAAGTATACATCAATGTCATTTCCGGGCTCTTTAGGACCAGGAATGAGTAAAGACATCATGGTAATTTTATTTTATTGTGAGTGAAAGACAATCAATGTTTAAAGGTAATCGATGTTTGAGTGAAAGACAATCAATGTTTAAAGGTAATCGATATGTAACTTCGACTGTATGGAAGTCGGAGTGATCTCCTTTCATAGGTTTGCCCTGATGAATGCCCTAAAGAATTCCACCTATCACAAAGATTTCCAACATAGTTTTGTTGAGTCTGAGAGACTGACACAGGATCAGTGGGTAGCTTGTTATCCTGAAGGGGCTAAAGAATGTAACAAGTAGAAAATGTCTCCCTCTTCATATTTCAATCAAAGTTATGATGCCCTTTGGAAGAATATCTCTCTGAAATGGACAAATAGATATAGAATCTACTACAAGGCCAAGTGAGCAGCACAATCACAAGGTCTTCAGTGGAATATCATAGTTCATGAGTTTCTGCATAAAGTCGTTAGTAGGAAATTTATCCCTCTTAGGCAAACTCTGCGTGGTGATGCCTTTCACAGGAAGATTTCTTGGTATCATCGTCGACACCTTAAGTCATATAGGAAACTTCCTTCTGTAGGCTCTGCTTATAATATGGACAGTTCCATATTTTCCAATGTATTTCCTGATAATGAAAAGAAGCTGTGGGATCTTCTTCAACCTTTCTTTGATCAAGTCCCACCTTCTCTGTATCTCCCTAGCTCTTCCTAAGCAGTTGTCACTTTTCTTTTCATATACATGTTCATCTTTCTCTATCTAAAATCTCTCTTTCTCTATTGTCTATCCTTTCTGTTAATGCCACAGAAAGGGAGAAGAGAAATAATATATATAACAGATAGGAGAACAACAAACAAACACAAAATGTTAATTAAACACAAATTTGTTTATATTGTCTATATAAAAGCTTGTTTTTGTCATTAACAAAAAGGGGAAGAATTATTGTGCATTTATTTTTTGCAAATGCTTGATTATTATTTTTGCTTATGATAAAATCTTTTAGTATTCTCCTAAATAATTTTTTTTAATTATACCACACTTTATTTGGTATGAAAATTAATATGTTAAAGTAAAGACATACATGTATTATACTACATAACCCTTACAGTCAGTTGGTGTCAACATACTAAGCCTAAGTGTTGACACTGTCAACTTTCATTAAAGAAAATTTTTGAAGTACACATTATATACATACATATATCATGCTAACTCCGGCTCCAAAAAGTCGAAGTGTGATATCGATTGATAAACATTCTACTACTCCAACTCTCCACAAGTCAAAGTCTCGTACCGATTGTCATATAAAAGAACATCAATCGATGTCTTAATGTTGTACTTGATTTTGAACCTAACATCTATTCTGATGTGCCTATTGAAGACTACTTGAGCAAAAGTTCTTCTAGATGAAACTACTCCAATCAAGCTGGGGTATAGTCCTAAGGGAAATCCAATAGTCATAGAAGGAGTGATAATTCTTTGCCATTGGAGTAACATAGCCCACTAACCCCTACTGACTTCAGCTAGATTTAACCTGAATCTTTCTTCATTGAACTGCTTCATCCTGCTGAAACTGGTTTCCTGGTCTTTTATTATTAAGTTCCCAAAGAGATCAAAAAATCTAAGATTCAAATGAGAGGAGAGATTTAATAGACCACTGCTCTGTTTTAGCTTGCCTAAACTTTGTTGTTTCTCCAGGATAGATTGACAGGAAATCCACCTCTGTCAGACTATGACTCTTCTGAGTGATGAGATTTAAAGCATCTAGAGGAACTTCCTTGGTTTTGATCAAGAGAGGGAGCCAGTCTTTAAATTTGTAGTCTAGCAACCCATGGACTTCAAGAAATATTTTAATTTGCACAAATTCTTGGAAAAGAGCGAAATTGTGCTCAACATGATAAATGAAAGCATACCAAAAAGGAGGAAATGATTGGTTAGGTTTATTTTTCCTCTTCTGCCCAACTTGAGATGGAAATGCCACATTGGGCACAATCTGAGCAAGAGGGTGAGTAGGAAGAACAGAAGAAGGAGAATATGAGGTAGGAAGAGATGAGAAAAAGTGTAGTGCCAAGGTGTGAAGAGTTAGTGTATTTATAGTATGTGGAGTGTAGGTATACACCATAGGAAATGAGACAAATGAAGTGAGTGGTGGAGAAGGAGGCTATTCCTCTGGCTGGGAAGAAGATGGGGGAGGAAATCAGAGGAAACTGGAGGTAAGGATGTAGGTTCAGAGGAAGGAAAGATAACATAACTGGATTTGACCAACTTCCTCCTGACTCTTCTCTTGAAGGTATGAACCCTAGGCTGAACCTCTTCTGCCTGTGAGGACTGCTCTGCTGGCTGCACTTCTGGTTCCACTGATTTTGTTCTAACTACTTAGAAGGCCGCTCTGGCTGAGGTCTACTGTTGCTGTTACAACAGGTAGATCTGAGGATTTCTCTGGCTCCACAGCTGACTGATCTAACTGTTGTTCTGATTGTGGCTCAGACTGTTTGGGCTGCTACTCTTCTGGTTGAGGTGCTGAGGTAGGTGCTGGTAGGGCTGTCAATGGGTCGGGCTCTGGCAGAGCTTATATGAGCCCGACCCAAGCCTGACTCATCAATATACAAGTCCAAGCCCAGCCTAAGCCCAAGCCCGAACAATGTCGAGCCAGGCTGGCTCGGGCCCAATATTTTTATAAAGCTGTAAAGCCTGACTAAGGCCCAGCCCGGCTCGAATACTTAAATATAAATTAAATTAATAATAAAAATAATATATTCAATAATATAAAACTTATAATCTCACTCAATTAAGTAGGGTTTTGATGTTACTTATTTAATTTGTTTGAAAATAGAGTTTTAACTTTTAAATAAGTAAAATAACATAATTTTAAGTAAGTAAAATTTAAGATTTGAAAAGAAAAAAGAAAAGAGAACAGGTCGAACCCGCACATTGGGACGAACTCAAGCCTGAGTCCGGCCCATGGGCCTAGTCGGTCTGGGCTTTTAGGCCCTACTAAAACCCATGTGTTGAAAAGAGTCTTGCGGCCCGACCCAAAAATGGGCCAAGCCCGTAGCCTATCATGCTAGCCCGGCCCATTGATAGCCCTAGGTGCTGGAGAGCTGCCCTTGCCCTGCTGGCAAACTGACTGAAAGAGCAGATCCTTCATCTGCTAAACTTCTTCTGATAGAATGTCAAACTTGAGGACCACATTGAGCACATCATCAATGGTCCTGCTAGTCTCCCTCTGAGACCTTGGTTGGGTCTCAACTGGAGGTGGAGAGACATGAGATAAATCTTCTTCTATGGTAGGCTCAAAATGTGTAGGACTTGGAATTTCTACTTCATGAGCTACTGCTTTACCCTTGAGATCTCTAAGAACTTGATTGATGGTGTCCTCAAGGAGATCTTGCTTAAGGGAAGGTCCTCCTTGCTCAATTTGTACTGGCTCTTGTATTGTTGCTTCTTCTTTTACTGCTTCTCTTCTGACTACTAGAAGCTGAACAGGTTGAGAAGTGGAGGAGCCCTGTACCTCATCAGGAAATATGTCATGAGTATAGTTGGGTACAAGTCCTTAGTCCAAAAATTATGGACTTTATCCTCCAGAATGTAATGGCATCTGTGAATGGTGGATAGCCCAATCTTCTCTTTAACTAATACTGAAAGCTCATCTAACAAATCCACTGAGTAACTTCTGAAAATAACTGTAAGTAGAGTTCCATAAGGAAGGGATTCTTGTAAGTACCGGGACCTTGCCATTCTCTCGAAGATTATAGAGGCAAGGTTCACTTGATGCCTTTGAATCACCCAAAATAGCAGTTTGCCATCTCTGGCAGTGATAGATGAATGAGTACCTGCTCTTGGTGTCACAATGGTTGTGAGGATAGCATGAAGAAGCCTCTTTTCTACGGAGAGCTCGTTGATGAGAAGTCCTTTTTTGGAGATACTACCCTAACTTTCGACAATCCCCAATTTCTACTTCTCCAAAGATACAACATCACTGATCTTGTGTCTGGAAGAGGGACAATCCAAAATCTCAACCAATAACTCTTCAAAAATAGAGACTGGAGTACCTTTGACATGTCCTACCAGAAACCCGTCTGCAGAGACCTGTAGAGTCACAAAAAAGGCTTTCAAGCATCTTCATATGTTGGCTCGTTGATCTGGCATAACTTTGTCCAACCCATCACATCTAGGGTTTCTGCTACTTAACTGAGACGAATTGATAGCTGAAAGAAATCTACAACTTTATCGGGACAAATCGAAACTTTGGCTGATGTTAGCCTCTTGGAACTACTCCGGAGTGAAGAAGGAGATATCTAGAGCCCTAGAGGAGGCCATCTAGACAAAGACAAGGGAAGAAACTAAGAATGATTGCAAAGGAGATGTGAAATGAGTCCAAAGGTGTCAAAAATCCTACCTTTTTTAGAAATATTAAGGAAATCGACATATGCTTAGCAAGGGTTTCCTTGGGTTGAAGAACGGACGCAAGAACCAAGAAGAAGACAGAGGAGTCGGAGACGTTTCAAATAGGGTGATTTGGAAAGAGAGGAGGAAAGGTCTATATAAACAAAGGAGATTTATGACAGACCATAGAAAGAGAGATAAACGACTGAGATTAAATGAATAGTCAAGTATTTAACTCTCCCCCCAAATATAATTCTATTTTTTTAGTTAACAGTAACTCTAACTTTGGAGAAGTCGAATGTTCAGGACTTAGGAAAAAATCGACAATAGATAAATCATACAATATAAGAGTTTTAAGCATTCATTCAGGATTACACATTCTTATTTCTCTTCTAATTGAAGTAAACCTATCTTAAGGGAGCGGTTTAGTAAAAATATCTGCTAATTGATTATCTATAGTAACAAATTCAAGAAAGATATCATCATTACTTACATGGTCTCTGATGAAATGATGTCTGATCTCAAGGTGCTTTGTTCTTTAATGCTGGATTGGATTTTAGTTAGATTGATTGTGCTTGTGTTATCACACAGCATTGAAATTTCATGCAATTTGTGGCCATAGTCTTCCAATTGATGTTTGATCCACAACAGTTGGATGCAGCAACTTCCAGCTGCAATGTTGTTGTGGACAATGCTACTGAGTTTTGTTTTCTAGAAGACCAAGAAATTAAGCATCCTGCAAGAAACTGACAAGTAACACTGGTGCTTCTTCTGTCTATTTTACATCCAACATAGTCAGCATCACTACATCCATGTAATTTAAATTCAGAACATTTGAGATACCATAAACCTAATTTACTTGTATTAATAAGATATCTAAAAATTCTTTTAACAGCATTAATATAAGATTCTTTAGGATCAATCTGAAATCTGGCACACAAACATACACTGAACATTATGTCTGATCTACTAGCAGTAAGATAGAGTAATGACCCAATCATACCTCTATAGATCTGTTGATCTACTTAATTTCTTGCCAATTGGATCACTATTTATTTTTATTCTTGAGCTCATGGGAGTTCTTAAATGCTTACACTTGTCAAAGCCATACTTAGAAAGCAAATCTGAAATATAGTTGCTTTGACAAATGTGAGTACCTTCCTTGCTCTGCTTGATTTGCAAGCTAAGAAAATAATGAAGCTCACCCATCATGCTCATTTCAAGCTCACTTTGCATAAGGTTTTCAAAGAATTTGCAAAGTGATTTATTAGTAGAACCAAAGATAATATCATCAACATATATTTGTACAATTAGGATCTCTTCATAAAATTTCTTAATAAATAGAGTGCTATCTATTTTACCTCTTGAAAAATCATGTGATAGAAGATAAGCATTTAGACTCTCATACCAAGCTCTTGGAGCTTGTTTCAGATCATATAGTGCATTCTTTAATTGAAAAGCATGATTTGAATATTTAATATCTTCAAAGCCAGGTGGTTGTTCAACATACGCTTCTTCTTTTATGAAACCATTCATAAAAGTACTTTTAACATCTATTTGATACAAATTGATATTAAGAGAACATGTATATACTAATAAAATTCTGATTGCCTCTAATCTAGCAACTAGAGCATATGTTTCAACGAAATCAATGCCTTTCTCTTGGGAATATCCTTGTTCTACCAGTCTAGCCTTGTTCCTAGTGATTACCTCTGATTCATCCATTTTGTTTCTGGAGATCCATCTAGTCTCAATAACTAGATGGTCAGAAGGTCTAGGTACAAGTGTCCAGACCTGGCTGCATTGGAACTGGTTAAGTTCCTCTTGCATAGCTAGGATCCAAAATTCATCTGTCAGTGCATCATTGATTGTCTTAGGCCCAATCTAAGAAACAAATGCAGTGTAATCACAAAGAATAGTCATACATCTAGTTCTTACCCTATCTTGAGGATCACCTATGATGTTTTCTCTTGGATGATCTCTGTGATACCTCAGTTCTCTAAGAAGTTCTTCATGTGCTTCTTCTTCTTGTTGTAGTTCTTCTAGTGGAGGATCTTCTTTGTCTTCATGTTTATCTTCAAGAGAAGATTGATCCAGATCCCTGCACAACTTTTCAACAACATCTTCTTCTATTTTCTTCATAGAAGGGTTAGTTTCATCAAATAAGATATGAATTATTTGTTTAATTGTTAAAGTTCTTCTGTTGAATACTCTATACCCTCTAGGTTTTGAAATGTATCCTAATAGAAAACCTTCATCACTCTTAGCATCTAATTTTTCTAAATTATCTTTACCATTATTCAAAATGAAACACTTACAACCAAAGGGTCGAAGGTGACTGACGTTTGGCTTTTTCTCCTTGTATAGCTCATAGGGTATCTTCTTCAAAATTAGTCTGATCATGCACATGTTGATGATGTAGTAGGATGTATTGATTGCTTCTACCTAGAAGTATATTGGTAGATTGTATTCTATAAGCATTGTTCTGGCCATGTCCAGCAGTCACTACAACAAATGTGACTTTTAGTAGTAATTTTTTATGCTGCTATAGCTAAAATAATTGCTACTAAATGTTTTTAACAGCCATCTAAAAGTAGGCTGTTATAAGTCCCGTCGCTAAAAGTGAATAGCAGCCATTCAGAATCATAGCTGCTAAAAGGAATCTTTAATGACACTTATAAAAGCTATTATAAATATGCACAATTGTACTCTATTTGTGTGTCTAAGTGTCGCAAAAACTTTTGATAGCCATTTAAATGGCTAGAATAATTAGCAATATAAGCATTTAAAATTGCTGCTAAATATATTTATTATTGGTAGCTATTCTTTTGGCTATCATTTTTATTTGTTGTAGCAAATATAATTGCTTCCATTGTATACCATTAGAAACTAATATAATGGCTATTATTTATTCCTTTAAAATTAGAACATATTTGTCACTATACGTATTAACAGCATTTCTTATTGCTTTTGAAGATTAGATATGTGCAATTTAAATAGCTACTGAAAAGGAGTAATTGGCTGCTAATAGATATTTTAACAACAAATATAATTGCCACTAAAAGTGTATATAATAACATATACTAGCATATATATTTGCTACTAAAAATTTATAATAGTGACATTTAAAATTATCAACTATAGTTGATTATACAACACCACCTGTACACACATATATCAAAATGTACATTGTTCTATCTGTATTCGATAGATCTTTCCACAACATTTATGATTCATTGGCAAAAACCTACCACAAAACATCGTACATATCCATTAATCCATTTCCACGAAAAAGACATCATATACATCCATTCTCACAAGACATCGCACATTTTTAGAAATGACGAATGCAAAAGAGTAAAATATGTTTTCCAAACATTGTCTCAATAAACATCCAAATATAGGTGGTTCTGACATGGTCATCATGAAATGTCCAAAGGAGAAAAGAAAAAAGAGATGACAAAATGTTTCATTTCAAGCTGTCTTCATGTAGATCATTCTTCTACCCTTGTGACCTGCAAGAGAAAAGGCATATTTAGCATAGAATTGATAACGTTATTAATATTGAAATATGTACAATTGAACAAACGTACAAGAGTAAAAGGCCAAGCAATAGTTGCCCCAATTGCATCTCCAATTGTCTTGAATTGTCCATATGGTCTTGGGAGAGGTTCATTATAAACAAGAGCAACATTTATAGCCACTTCCCAGTATTCACATCCTAAGTCACAACCTCCAACCTTCTTTAAAGGATCTTTACTTTCAATAGTAGCAAGAGCCACGTTGACAAGAGACTTTTGAAACTCTTTAAGTAAACCATCACTTTTCCTGTCAAAAAAAGAAGAAGAAAAAGAACTTTTAATCATAATACACTAACAATCTATAACATTAAGAGCTGTATTTACCTGAACATTCACATTGTCATCATTTCTTCCCCTTTTCTTTAATCCTCGTTGCACCTGTGGATAACAAGATAATTCATTCAACAAGATCTTTAAAATATGGTTTTAAAACAATATTGACATGTCAAATATGTACCTCACTATGTAATTGTGTTGTCCTTTTTGAAAAAATTTCACGAGGGCCTTGGATGGGAATTCTAGCCTAATCCATCAGTTGTATGAAATTAAATGCTATTAAAAAAAGAGAATTCCATCAAGTAATATGCATAAAAATAGACATAATTCTCACATTATGATGTTGTACTTCATGACTTGAAGCAGATGAATGAATTGAAGGCGATGCATTACCATCATGTGCCTGATTAAGAAAAACAAAGCAAATAAGTTTATTCTATACATCATTAAACTAATTTGCATGCAAGATGTTATAAATTAAAATTTTACCTGATAATTTTCATTATTTTGCTGCATCAAGTCTTTAAGTGTACCAATTTCTGCATGCAAATTGCTAAGACGATTCTCATATGATTCCTTCATTTTTTCGTGTTCCACCTTCATTTCCTCTATTTTTCAAACATTTTTGATATAACAGTCTCAGATGATGTCTTGACTTGATTAACCATTTGTAGAGCTTGAGCACGAGTGGGCACAGGGCCATATACACTAGAAGGTGTAGGACCTAATCCAAGCATCCTTATGCGTCCTGGCTTATCTTTTCCTAATACTTGGGATAGAAGGTCATCCTTCATTGTCTTAGGAGATGTATTTTCTTCTGGAGAGGAAACTTCTTGCAACATACCCTAATAAAATTAATAAAAAATTAGACATCATTTAATAATAAAAGGAAAGGCCAAAAAGTTAGACATCATTTAATAAAAGGAAACTTCTTGCAACATACCCTACTTTATCAAATAAGTAGAAAACAGTTAATCATATAATAACAAACTGATATATATAAGGCCAAGAAAACATGGAATCATACAAAAGAAGAGCATCATACTACGGTTTCATACAAAAGATCATGCATGGATGCTATAACATAACATGGAATCATACATGGATGCTATAACAAAACAATGTCACATGTTTTCTGGTTTCATACAACTGTTGATGGCAGTTGTGTCTCACTAAACAGAAAATCTGAACAAGGGAGTTAAGCCATTAAGCCTTAAACAAATTAAATACAATCAAAGGAGGAGAGGAGAGGTTCTGATTCCTCTTACCTCAGAGAAAATCTAAACAGAAAACAGAAAATAGAAAATCTAAACAAAAAATCTATTAAGCCTTCATGCATATTCACAAAAAATTAAAACAATCAAACAAGGGAGTTCAGCCATGTTCCTCCCGAAGAGCAAACAAGAATGATCTTTTGCATAATTTTTCTTAGATTTGTATTTATGCATATACCCTAATAAAATTAATAAAAAGTTAGACATCATTTAATAATAAAAGGAAAGGCCTAATATGTTAATAAATCATTTACCATAACTCTAGCTGATTCTTCATTAACTGGATGACCATCCTTTCGAGTATGTGTTATATTAAACAATTCTGCTCTAGAAGGATTTTTTGCATCATCTCTTTTTTGATGCTGTAACAAAGATAATGAAAAAAAATCAATCAAGACAAAATATATAATGTGTGTCACAAACATGACAATGTTGTATGGTACACTTACAATCTCCTCACGTATCATTGCAAAGCTTTTTGAACCAGTAGTATGACCTACTATTTGCTTTTCACGATTCAACTTGTTCATGGCACTTCGTTGCTAGAAATTTATAAGAAATATTAGATAATACATAGATATATTATTATATTGAAGAGTTTCAAATGTTTATTACTTACTTGACTTTTTCAGTCCTCCAAAAGTTGACAAGGTCCTTCCATTGTGCTGGATCTACTCGTGGATCAGATATATTTAGAACATCATCACCAACATTGATAGCATCCATATATTTTTTCTTAAGACTGCATTTGAAGTTCTTCCATTTATTTCCAAGGCTTTTCATTGCCCATATTTATTTCTGATATTCCATACATGGCCTCATGATCTTCATTGTATTTTGCATGCCCTTGATTTTGAGTATTGATTTGCGTAGAGTTGTTCATTCTTTCACCATGGAAGTACCAACAAGTGTAATTTTGAGTAAAACCTTCATATATAAGATGATCAAAAGCATCTTCACGGAACATGAGAAGACAATTGTTGCAATTGTTACAAGGACATAATATTTTCTCTCCAATAGTTGTCCTCTGAAATGCATAGTCTAAGAACTTGTTAATTCTCATCTTGTACTCATCACTTGCCCTATTTCAACCAAGTGCAAAAAAGTGGTAAATGTTTTAAAGTATTTTAAAATTAAAGTTACAAAACTTAATGGGGGATAATTATACCTTGGTTTACGAATCCAACTTTTATCTATAGCACCATCTGATTGGTTCTTCTCTACTTCCTATATATCAAACACTTATTGATTACAAATGACTATACAATGTGAGAGCATAATCAAAGGAATGTAAACTTCTTATTTTCCTCATTTTTTAAAATAATAAATTGAAACTTAAAAATATAAAACGTGACACGATACTTTAAATAAAAAAAGATATAATGATAGAATTAAAGCAAATATATTTATTTATATCAATATATATACTCCTCAGTATGAATATCTTCATTCTCAACTAGCATATTTCCTGTTACATTTCTCAAATTTGCTCCCGATAATAATTCCTATAATCCAAGACAAATATAAAATCACTAGGTTGGAGAACAACTTGGAACTCATGCTCATTAGATACAATAGTTAATAATATAAAAGTGTACCAGTAGACATAAAAGTAACCAAGCATCTATCTTGAATTTAATAAGACTAAAATATTATTTACATCATGTTCTAATCTTAGAAGAACGGAGATATAAACTTGCTGCATGAATAGATATCCTTGCTTTTTCTAAAGGATGACTTTCTATCTACGTTATTCCTCAAGACCAACAACACAAAAATGCCAAACCATATATATATATATATATATTATATGTGTTGTGTGTGTGTGTGTGTCTTTCACCATCTGATATAGGTTAATTAGCTGATTCTAAAGATGCATGCATTACATATAAATATTATTCATATTTTCATAGTACTATAGACTCAAACATGCTCTACGGCCCTTCTTATGGTAATTAATTTGAAATTTCAACCATGCACCATTGTGTTAAATTTTTATTTTGAAAAAAATAAATAAGGATTCATATCCATTTAATTGCATCTAAATAAAATTAAACATGACAATATATCCATCTATTCATAAAATAAAAAGAAAATGAATTAGAGTAAAATACTGATGGGGTTGAAACCGATGGCGCTGGTTGGACTCGGGTAGATGTTGTCGACCGTTGTAACCTCCTCTTCCCACATGTTTACTCGAAACAAAAGTTCCATCCCACGTTGTTGTGGGATCTTGATAATTATCTCTATACTTAGAACCGCCACAGAAGAGGTCTCATGTTGTGGGCGATTCACCGACGGGGACAGGCGAGACAGTGCTGCAGATGCCGAGATGTGCAAGTGGGTCTGGAAGACGTGCGGCGATGACAAAATTCAATCACGATCAAGAAACTGCAGGACAACACACGCATAGGGTTGCTGTGGTGAGGATCGCTACAGCGTCGAACGTACGGGTGCGTCAATAGGGGGACGAACAACAGAACTATTGCGCCCTGTGCACAGGTTGCGATGCAAGTCTATCTATCGCATGGGTATGTCTCCAACATCCACGAAGAGAGACCGACCGCCTTACTCCGAGATGGATCTTCCACTGGAAATCACAAGAACGTCGAAGGAGCGGATGCCTCCTGCACGCAAGAGGGCCACGTCGACGCACAGGCGATTACGGAGGAGGCCGACGACTGCTGCATGAGAGGCTTGTGAAGCGGCGTGAGGCGAGGCAGTCGTCCGCGAGGAAGGAGCCGATGCCTCGTGTGCGCAAGGGGGCCACGTCGACGGCAGAGGATGACGAAAGGACGCCGACGTCTGCTGCATGCGAAGGCTTTGCGGAGCGCCAGGTGGGGCAGTCATCCGCGAGGAAGGAGCGCGGCAGCTACCTGTAGCGACGATAGGTCACGGCGACAAGGCTACGCGAGGCAATTCCAATGGTGTGATGCGCGCAGTCACGTATGGGGCTAGGAAAGTTTTCCTATG
This sequence comes from Colocasia esculenta, assembly GCA_014218235.1. Classification (NCBI taxonomy): domain Eukaryota; kingdom Viridiplantae; phylum Streptophyta; class Magnoliopsida; order Alismatales; family Araceae; genus Colocasia; species Colocasia esculenta. The sequence goes on along the minus strand of CM024764.1, from coordinate 64,946,332 downwards.
AAAACCCGCGGAAGTAGGTTTCTAACAAAATTATTACCTTTCCCCCCAAAACATCCGTGATTCAAATGCAAATAAAAATATAGCTAAAAAAATTGCCGGTAAAGAATAATGGTCACCCGATTAGAATAGCATGGTAGCAGTATCTAAAAAAGCTATTTATTAACAGCTAATTTTATTGCTACTAAATGTAATAGTCACTATAACTATGGACTTGTTTTATTAGAAGCTATTTTTAAAAATGCTATTAATTAACAGCAAATATAATTGGCTGTTACTATAATTGCTGCTAAAAATCAAATTTGGCGTAGTGAGTGTTCTATTCTTTCTTTCTGCTACTCCATTCTGTTGAGGTGTTCTTGGTGTAGAGAAATTGTGTTCTATGTCATTTTCTTCATAGAATCTGACAAATTTCTTCATTTTTGAATTCTCCAATAAAAGCTCGGTAAGGCTCGTTTATTTAATTAACGAGCCGAGTGTTGGCATGAAAAATTTTGTCAATACCCCATTTCCAGAAATTCCCTCCTCCCCCTAATCGATGGTGACATCATCGAGGGGTCATCTCCCTAACCGATGGTGACATCATCGGTTAAGGGTCCTCCCCTAACCGATGGTGACATCATCAAGTTGTTGAACCACTCTCTATTTGTTCTTGTATTTTGGTGATAATAAAATTTATGATGTAACTTAAATTGAATATTTTGTTTCATCTGTCGCATCAATCCCATAGGAAAATGCTAAGTCTTTCATTGATGCAATATTTGGCGCACTAAAATGATAAAATCGATGTTTAATCAATATACATCGATTTCTGTTTAAAGTGCCAAAGTATCAAGCGCCGCAACGATTTGCTAAGAAGTCGATGCCATAACGATTTGATAAGTGGCCTTAACGATTTCTTCTTTGAGCGTATTGATTTGATAAGAAGTCGTTCCCATAACGATTTCTTCTAAAAAGCGCAAGAAGTCGATGCCATAACGATTTCATAAGTATTCGCAACGATTTCTTTAGAAGCCATAACGTTTTGTTAAGAAATCGATGCCATAACGATTTCTTCTGTAAGCGCAAGAAGTCGATGCCATAACGTTTCTTCTGTAAAGCGCAAGAAGTCGATGCCATAACGATTTCATAAGTATTCGCAACGATTTCTTTAGAAGCCATAAAGTTTTGTTAGAAGTCGATGCCATAATGATTTCTTCTTTGAGCGCAGTGATTTGGTCAGAAATCGTTCCCATAACGATTTGTTAAGAAATCGTTCCCATAAAGATTTCATAAGTCATGCTCATATCGATTTCTTCATGAATTCTGAATTGCCTTTATATTTCAAATATGCTTGGCGCTTAAATGAAAAGTCAAATATCTTCTGACAAAAAGCTGCATGCATATTTCAGAATCTTGTCAAAAAGATATGACCTACTATTTTCAGTATGTTAGCAGAAGCACAGTACCATGCATCGTTTATCATAAACACTCTTTTATGCTAACACTCTCTTCTATGCTCACAGACATCGAAGACCATCAGAGTCTGATTAAGACAAATGAAGAGGAGATGAGCAACGGCTAGAACTCCAACGGATCTCTTCAACGGATCTATTCTAAAGCTGCTCAATATAAAAGATGGAGCATTGCTGAAGAACAAAAAGAGCCTTTTCCTGAATATCTTTGAAGGAGTGTACATCTGTGAGAAGCACCTTCACGCCACATACACTCAAGGAAAGAGAGAAAGAGCCTGAGCCAAGAAGAAGCATTCAAAGCATTTCAAGCTCTCAAGCTTCCAAGCTTTCAAGCATTCGAGCTTTCTTTCTCTCTTCTGTTTCTCTCCGAGCTTATGTATATCTGGGGAGAGTTTGGGACTGTGAGCTTTACATGAGTGTTCATCTTGTAAGGTCTCTCAGTCTGATCTTTCTAAGAAAGATCTGTGTCCAGCTGTAGGACTGTATACAGTTGTTAACCCAGCTAGGGGTTGGTGTCTAGCAGAACCTAACTGGGGTTTGTACCAGTTGTCAACCCAGCTAGGGGTTTGTGTCTAGCAGAACCGCACTGGGGTTTGTTCCAGGAGGTTGGCTTCTTTACCTGTAAGAGAAGTGGGCTGCCTTCTTGCCCGGGAAAGAGAAGAAGACCTGGTGGGGGATCCAGGGTGTTGTAAGGTCCATAAGGGGGACTGTACCCTTGGTTAGTGAAATCCCAAGGTTTTGCTTGGGGACTGGACGTAGGACTTCCATGTGGGAAGGGCCGAACCAGGATAAATCTCCTGTGTCCTTGTGTGATTGTTTATTTGCTTCCGCACTGCACTCTCTATCACACTGAACTAACCAAGCTTTCAAGTGTTATTTTTCTGTGTTTAAGATTCTATTTCAGATCTCAGAAAAACCTATTCACCCCCCCTCTAGTTGGTTTGCTGCCGTACCAAAAGGGCCAACAAGTGGTATCAGAGCCCGTCTCTGATCATTCGAAGATCCAACGATCTTAGAGTAAAGATCCATGGCAGCTCAAGGATATGCTGAAGGCCAATCAGTCACCAGACCTCCATTCTTTGATGGAGAAGACTACCAATATTGGAAAATGAGAATGGAATGCTTCATTCGAGGCACAGACTTTGATCTGTGGCAGGTAATTGAGGTAGGTGATTTTGTCATGTTCCTATTGAAGGCACTACTGCCATTACACCTGCTGATAAAAGTAAATTATCTTTAAACTTTAAAGCTAAGAACTACTTATGTTGTGCCTTATCCAAAAGAGAATTTAGTAGAGTGTCTGCATGCAAATCTGCTAAAGAAATTTGGGATAAACTGCAGATAACTTATGAAGGAACGGATAAAGTGAAACAAACTAGAATAGATATTCTTGTTTCACAATATGAACAATTTAAAATGCTTTCAAGCGAAAACATTACTACTATGTATAATAGATTTTCAAGCATAGTAGTAGGCTTAAATTCTCTTGGTAAACTCTTTCCAATGAAGAAACCGTTAGAAAATACTTAGGTCTTAACCGTTTCATGGACACCTAAAGTAACCGCTATTGAAGAAGCCCATGACTTAACCAAATTGTCAATTGATAATTTAATAGGTTCTCTCATGGCACATGAAATAAATATGGAGCGATTGTCTGAAAGCTCATCTAAGAAGAAATGTACTAATGCTCTTAAGGTTGTAGCTGCTCCTTCCACTTCTTCTTCTAGCTCCAAAATGCAGATTCTGAAGACAGTGACGTAGATGAAGTTCTGTCCAAGCTTCGGAAAATTTTCAAGAAGAAGAAAAATGGATCAAGAAGGATTCAAAAGAAAGAAAGAAAGAAAAGGAACCAGTCTGCTATGAATGCAGAAAACCTGGACATCTGAGACCAGATTGTCCAAGGTTAAAGAAGAATGGTCAAACCGAAAAGCTCAAGAAGCAGCACAAGAAATTTAAAAGAAAAGCTATGGCGGCTGCTTGGGAAAATGAAGAGACCACATGCTCAGAATCATCAAGCTCAGATTCCGAAAAGGAGCAGGTAAATCTAGCCCTCATGGTGGGACTAAATGAGGTACTCTCTGAACCTTCTTTTGACTCTTGCACAAATTCAGGGTCAGAGTCTGAAGACTTAGAAGAAGTCTTTAATGAACTATATAATAAGCATAAGGTTGTTGTAAAAGAACTAAAAAATCTCAAGAGCAACCTTACCTGTTTGGAAAACACTAATTCTGATCTTAAATCAGAAATGGAACAATTAGAGGAACAATTAAAAGATAGTAAAGAAAATAATTATCTTTTGAATGAAGATTTGAAAAACAAAAATAATGAAAAGTTAGAGTTAGAAGAAAAATTAAAAATTCTAACTGAAGAAAATCTCTACCTAAAAGAATCAGTTAGTAAATTAACTAAAGGAAAAACATCTCTAGCCCTATGCTTAAAGGATCAAAATCTGGAAATGACAAACAAGGGCTTGGTTATACACCTCCAGAAAAAGGAAAACAAGTAATAAACTCAGGAAAATATCCTTTACCAAAATTTGTAAAAGAAACCAAAATGCCTCAGAAAAAGAAACCTGAAACAACCAAGCTTTATCAAAAGAAAAAGGTTTCTAAAATTATGATCCAACCATGCATCACAAAGGCAATAAGAACTGCAAAACAAATTATATTCACTGCTGCTCTCATTGCAATAAACTAGGACACACTGTGAACACCTGCACAACTAAGCACCTAGTTTGGATACCTAAGGCTATTTTTATGCATCTAACGATCAAGGACCCAAAATTATTTGGGTACCTACTTCTGAGTAGCTCATTTGCAGGATAGCCTTGGGGCATCAGGAACAAAGGATGCTCAAGGCACTGAAGACTGCCAACTCTTCATCCATCTCATATCTGAAGAGGGAGTAGTCACTAATTTATTCGTAAATTTTAAATATTACTAATAATTTTTCAAGTTTCATTCAGGTGGAGTCTCTCATGCTCAGGGGGAGCACAGACTAAGGGGGAGTCTCATACTCAGGGGGAGCCTTCACTAAGGGGAAGTTATTCATTGAATATCTATTATTGTTGAACCCCTCAATGGTAAGAAATTTTCTCAAAAGGGGAGAGAATGCATGGTAAGATCCTTCCTTTTTGGTTAGTGACAAAAAGGGGGAGAGGTTGTATGAATTTTCTGAAACCTCTTTGCTATATATATTTTTATCAGAAAATTCACATAAATTTTGTCATCACCAAAAAGGGGGAGATTGTTGAACCACTCTCTATTTGTTCTTGTATTTTGGTGATAATAAAATTTATGATGTAACTTAAATTGAATATTTTGTTTCATCTGTGTCGCATCAATCCCATAGCAAAATGCTAAGTCTTTCATTGATGCAATATTTGGCGCACTAAAATGATAAAATCGATGTTTAATCAATATACATCGATTTCTGTTTAAAGTGCCAAAGTATCAAGCGCCGCAACGATTTGCTAAGAAGTCGATGCCATAACGATTTGATAAGTGGCCTTAACGATTTCTTCTTTGAGCGTATTGATTTGATAAGAAGTCGTTCTCATAACGATTTCTTCTAAAAAGCGCAAGAAGTCGATGCCATAATGATTTCATAAGTATTCGCAACGATTTCTTTAGAAGCCATAACGTTTTGTTTTGTTAAGAAATCGATGCCATAACGATTTCTTCTGTAAAGCGCAAGAAGTCGATGCCATAACGATTTCTTCTGTAAAGCGCAAGAAGTCGATGCCATAACGATTTCATAAGTATTCGCAATGATTTCTTTAGAAGCCATAAAGTTTTGTAAGAAGTCGATGCCATAACGATTTCTTCTTTGAGCGCAGTGATTTGGTCAGAAATCGTTCCCATAACGATTTGTTAGAAATCGTTCCCATAACGATTTCATAAGTCATGCTCATATCGATTTCTTCATGAATTCTGAATTGCCTTTATATTTCAAATATGCTTGGCGCTTAATGAAAAGTCAAATATCTTCTGACAAAAAGCTGCATGCATATTTCAGAATCTTGTCAAAAAGATATGACCTACTATTTTCAGTATGTTAGCAGAAGCACAGTACCATGCATCGTTTATCATAAACACTCTTTTATGCTAACACTCTCTTCTATGCTCACAGACATCGAAGACCATCAGAGTCTGATTAAGACAAATGAAGAGGAGATGAGCAACGGCTAGAACTCCAACGGATCTCTTCAACGGATCTATTCTAAAGCTGCTCAATATAAAAGATGGAGCATTGCTGAAGAACAAAAAGAGCCTTTTCCTGAATATCTTTGAAGGAGTGTACATCTGTGAGAAGCACCTTCACGCCACATACACTCAAGGAAAGAGAGAAAGAGCCTGAGCCAAGAAGAAGCATTCAAAGCATTTCAAGCTCTCAAGCTTCCAAGCTTTCAAGCATTCGAGCTTTCTTTTCTCTCTTCTGTTTCTCTCCGAGCTTATTGTATATCTGGGGAGAGTTTGGGACTGTGAGCTTTACATGAGTGTTCATCTTGTAAGGTCTCTCAGTCTGATCTTTCTAAGAAAGATCTGTGTCCAGCTGTAGGACTGTATACAGTTGTTAACCCAGCTAGGGGTTGGTGTCTAGCAGAACCTAACTGGGGTTTGTACCAGTTGTCAACCCAGCTAGGGGTTTGTGTCTAGCAGAACCGCACTGGGGTTTGTTCCAGGAGGTTGGCTTCTTTACCTGTAAGAGAAGTGGGCTGCCTTCTTGCCCGGGAAAGAGAAGAAGACCTGGTGGGGGATCCAGGGTGTTGTAAGGTCCATAAGGGGACTGTACCCTGGTTAGTGAAATCCCAAGGTTTTGCTTGGGGACTGGACGTAGGACTTCCATGTGGGAAGGGCCGAACCAGGATAAATCTCCTGTGTCCTTGTGTGATTGTTTATTTGCTTCCGCACTGCACTCTCTATCACACTGAACTAACCAGCTTTCAAGTGTTATTTTTCTGTGTTTAAGATTCTATTTCAGATCTCAGAAAACCTATTCACCCCCCTCTAGGGTTGGTTTGCTGCCGTACCAAAAGGGCCAACACAAGTGTCACCATCGGTTAAGGGGGATTCCCCCCTAACCGATGGTACCACAATCGTTTAAGGGGGATTCCATCATCATCATGGTCACCATCAGTTAAGGGGGCTACCGATGGTGACATCATCACACCATCGGTTAAGGGGGATTTCCCCCTAACCGATGGTTGCACCATCGGTTAGAGGGGGCCCCACCCATGTGCTTGTAAGGGGAGGCAGACCCCTATAAAAAGGCAGCTACACCCCCATATAAATGGGGCCTTTTTCTCCTCCACAGGTCCCTTCCTGGAGCCCTTGTGCAATGTTCTTCCCCGATCCCCCTGCTGCCCAAAATTCCTGAAAATTGCAAGAAGCCTTTCTCCTTCCGAATTCTCTTCTCCACTTGTTCCTTCAAATCCCCTTGCTTGGTGTGAAGGTACTGACCCTTCCCTGGCTCGATGGAAAAGCATGGAACGACCCGATAAAGTGTTTGCCCAGCTAGCTAGCCCAGAGGGGGGGGTGAATGGGTTAATAAAACTTCGATCTTTGATTAAAACCTGTTTACTGAAAAGATTGCACAACTTAATAACAAGGTTAGAGTTAGAGCTAGCAAACAAGATAACAATCACACAAGATAACACATCCACAAGACACAAGGATTTTATCCTGGTTCGGAACTCCTCTCCACAGGAGACCTACGTCCAGTCCCTGAGCAATACCTCAGGATTTTACTATCAAGGGTACAATCCCCCTTAAGGATCCTTACACCCAGCCTCAACTGGTCTTCCTTCAGCCTGAAGGGAACAACAACCACCCTGGATACCACCAGTCTTCCTTCGTCCAGAAGGGAACAACAACCACCCTGGATACCACCAGGTCTTCCTTCGTCCAGAAGGGAACAACAACCACCCTGGATACCACCAGGTCTTCCTTCGTCCAGAAGGGAACACAAACTAATCAGAAAAAGGTTGTGAAAACAGGCTTCAGATTCTAGCTTGACCAGCTACAACCTGAAGCTCCTAAGCCCCCGAGAGAGAAAGAGATTTAACAAGGTTTTTCTCTCCAAGGACCACACAGGCTCTTACAAATGAGAAGATTCCTTTTGAGCACAGAGAGCTAAGAGCTTAGAACCAGGTTTGGAGTGGAGGCTTCGCTCTTCTTCAAAGTTCTAAAGATTGTGAGAGATGGATTTCTTTCTTTTCTGAAATCAAGCGATGTTACGCCTCTGTCGCACTACTTTCTTTTCCGTCTTGAGTCTTCTATTTAAACTGCTGATTCAAATTCGAACGTTGAAGTGTCCGTTGTCTCTTATCCTTGTGTACGTTAGACTGGTCACTGAGGAAGCTTCTGATCGTCAGTCTTTTATCCTGGTGTACACGCCAAAGAGATGTCATAGAACTTTGTATCTTGTGTCCAACGTTGTCCAGATGAGTCTTGTCAGATATCTGTAAGCATATCATCAATAAATAGAAGACAGCTAGGACTGCTGTCTATTGTTAGTTGAGATGGAACAGATATTGCAGTATATAGCAAAGCTCCTTTCTGTCCCAAAAAGTACGTAGACAGAGTAGCATAGAAATGGAAGATATTGTCTGCATGCATGGGAGATACGATCGGAGAGCATTTAATGCATAGCAGTCAACGGACAAGATATGACTTTGACTTTTCAACGCTTATTAAAAAGCATTATACTGATGCATCAAGAAATTCGATAAAAAGAATCTTGCTGACTTCATAACTTATGAAATCGTTATGAATTATAGCAAGTCGTTATGAACTGTAAAGAAATCGTTGTGATAACTTATGAAGCCGTTACAATAGGCAAGTCGTTGCGAGTTCTAAAGAAATCGTTGCAAGAAATCGTTATGACTAATAAAGAAGTCGTTACGCGAAATCGTTATGACTAATAAAGAAGTCGTTACGCGAAATCGTTATGACTAATAAAGAAGTCGTTACACGAAATCGTTATGACTAATAAAGAAGTCGTTACGCGTTAAATCGTTATGACTAATAAAGAAGTCGTTACGCGAAATCGTTATGACTAATAAAGAAGTCGTTACACGAAATCGTTATGACTATGAGTTGTAAAGAAATCGTTATGCGAAATCGTTATGAATTCTAAAGAAATCGTTATGACTAAAGAGTCGTTGCGAGTTCTAAAGAAATCGTTACGAGGTCTAAAGAAATCGTTACGGCTAGAGAGTCGTTGCGAGTTCTAAAGAAATCGTTACGAGGTCTAAAGAAATCGTTACGGCTAGAGAGTCGTTGCGAGTTCTAAAGAAATCGTTACGAGGTCTAAAGAAATCGTTACGGCTAGAGAGTCGTTGCGAGTTCTAAAGAAATCGTTACGAGGTCTAAAGAAATCGTTACGGCTAGAGAGTCGTTGCGAGTTCTAAAGAAATCGTTACGAGGTCTAAAGAAATCGTTACGGCTAGAGAGTCGTTGCGAGTTCTAAAGAAATCGTTACGGTAACGATTTGATTTGAGTTTTCCGGTCAAGGAGGAATCGTTCTGCTTATCAAAGAAGTCGTTACAAAGACTTGGATAGAATGATGAGGACTTACCAGATTGTCTTGATCTTTCATTTTTCTTTGCTTCCTGTTCTCAAGCTCAAGAAATCCATTAGTGTTATTTTGTTAATCATCAAAATTAATATATAAATAAATGGAAATATTTATTATGGGGACAGTTTGGTCATCAATCTCCCCCTTTTTGATGATGACAAAATATACTAAACATCATACAAAAAATGAAATGTTTTTCAGATTTACGTTAGTTGTCTCCCCCATTTTGTCATTAGGCAAAAAGATAAGCTGTGAGACAAAGAAGAGAGAAAGATTTTTATTAAGAGGGAGAAAGATAATACAAAGGAGATAACAAGGAGGCATGCTGTGAGATAACAGCCCATGCCTTGATCTCAAGATCCTCAAAAATTTGCAGAAAAACGCCAAAGGTAACTGAGAAGGAGGGTCCCATGGAAGGGATGTTCCTCTGAATGTAGAGTTGCCTTTGCTGCTCTATGAACTCTCCATACTGAGTTTTGTCCAAAATGAATCTGAAGTAAGTACTCTTGCCAAAACTGGCCCTATGGAGAAATCTGTCCAAGGAAATTGGATAGTGAAGTTGTTGATTTAACAGATCCTGCTTTAAGGCATAGAAGGCAGAATATCTAGCTGCCCATACAGCATAGAGCTCTGGTATGGGTGCGATGGAATTGAGATCCATAAAGGCTTCTGCAGAAAGAGCAGGCTTCCTCTGACTGACTAGATCTTGATTGATAGCTTCCAATTGCTGATAAGAGGCCCGATAGAGAAGCTCCCATTCTGATGAGGTGAGTCGTTCACACTCAGAAATGAGTGGAGCTAAGGTCAGAGAAGAGATGCGGCCAGAGTGATATTCTCTGAAGATGAACCGCAAGAAGGAGGGAGATCGGCCCTGCTTGGCTGACATCCGGCCCAGCTGCCTTGCAAACATATCTAGAGCGAGAGATCCAGCATCTGAATTAAACACTAACGAGTGCAGCTTCGGCAGAAGAACTGGAAACTCAACCTTGAAGGAGACAAAGTCTACTGTAAGAGGAAGGTTGAGAGGGGTCTCTGATTGCAGCACAGTAATCTGCGAGTTGAACTGGCAAAACTGAACTTCTGGAATTTTGTTCAAGTAGCAGAAGTCACTGTACAGCTGAAAGGCTCTGGCAACGCGAATTTCCTTCAAAATGAAGGATCCCCAAGAGTTCTTGTGCTGGAAGATAAACCACTCAGAGAAGGTGAGTGGGTGAGCTCTGAGAGAGAGGGATTCGGCCCTTGCAGTCAGGTATTTTGAGTACTGAGCCTTGTTTCCTTTGATAGCTGCCCACTGATCTTCAGTCTTGAACTCAGTGCCCTCAAAGATTTTGGATTTGAAAGCTTGAGATATCTGAGTAAAGGGAAGAACAATGGCCAGGTGTTCGGAGAGGTTGAGAAAAGGAATACCATAAATGGTAGAAAGAATGCATTTCTGGAGGTATTCTTTGTAGATAGGTCTTCTCTTAGGATCAAGGGTAAGAGAGTACCATAAAGGAGGGTAGAGAGAAGCAGAAGGAGTGCTTAGAGAGGAAGATGTTTTTCTCTTTTTCAAGACAGGACTAGGAGGGTCAGTCCTGTGAATGTGAGAGGCTGTGGAAAGAATGGTGAGGAGAGTGTTCCTTTCAAAAAGGTCTGGAACATTGGTGTCAAAAATACCAAGAGGCAGAGGTTTCACTGGAGGAAAGGTAACAGAATTAGGAGGAGTAGGAGGATAGAAAAAGTGTTTAGGATTAAAGGAAGAGGTTGGTTGAGGATGAGATGTTTGGGTTTTAATAGGTGAAGGTTGAGGAGTTAATGAGGATGAAGCTGAGATGAGAGCTGGAGTAGGTGAGAAGGAGGGTTGAGAGGAAGTAGAGGATGAGGAAGGTTGGGTGCGAGGCATGGGATGTTTTATGGTTGGTGGAGCAGGAGGTGCAGTAGGAGGAGATGAAGGTGTGGAGAGGGTTGGAGTGGCAAGAGATGAAGTATCAGGGGCCTTGGAGACTGACACTGGCTCTTTTCCTCTGGCCTGACTTTCTCTGACTGCAGGAGAGGGTCCTGAAGACCCTGAGGCTGCCACTGGTCCGGGTGACCCTACAACTGATGGCCCTGATGGCCCTGACCCTTGAACTGGCGGCCCTGTTGGCCCTGACCCTTGACTGGCGGCCCTGGTGGCCTGACTGAACTGGAGGCCCTGGTGGCCTAGGAACTTCAGCTGGAGGCCCTGGTGGCCTAGGAACTTCAGCTGGACTGCTCTGAGTAGGTGCAGGAGGGACACCACTAGACTTTGAAAATGAGCCAGCAAATTCTTCATATCAGACATTTCTTTATTGAAATACCTCATTGCATTTCTTATTGAGGATACGTCTGAGGAGGTTGAAACTTGATTTGAAACAATTTCTTGTATACCAGACTGAACTGATGCCAAGATCTCTCCTTGGGCTTTTAACAAGGCCATAACATGCTTCAATTTACTTTCCTATGGCCCTTCCTTGACCTCCTGTGAACAACTCTTTTCTGCTTACTTGGCTGAGAGACAGGCTCCTCAAGATTTATAGTTGCACTTGGGCCTTCACTAACATCAACCAAGGCTGGAGCTGGAGTTTCCTGAGTAGGTGCAGCTTTCTCAGAAAAGGCTTCATTCTCTGTCTTTTCACTCTCAGCATGCTCCCCCTGAATGGGAGCAGGGACTTCAATACTTTCTTGCTCCCCCTGAGCAGGAGCTTCTTCCAAGACAACATCTTCATCAGGTTCACCTGCCTTAGAAGAGACTGAGATGGAGGGAATGGAGTCCAAAACTTCTTTAAAATAGAGGCGACTAAGGTGGTGGGCAAGGAATCTGCCACACCAGCTGCACCCTCTTCCAATTGAGCTTCGGATTGGCATCCCACAGCTGACTCAACTGGTTCTTGCTCTGCTGGACTTGCTGCTGCTTGCTCTACTTCTACTGCTTCTGGAATATCTGCAATAACTGCTTCTCCTTCAGCCACAGAGGATTTCGACCAAACTCCTTCTTGCACTGAAAAGCCACTTTTCTTCAGGTTTCTGGACCTTATAGACTGGCCCATCTTTTCAGCTACCGCACCTGACAGATCTACTCCAAAGTGCTTGAAAATCTTGGTCAGAAGATGGGCATATGGAAGGGAAACATTCAACTTGCTCTTTGTTTCCCATAACTGAGCATGTGCAAACATCATTCGCTCAATCATCACTGCGGCCAGGTTTATCTCTTTGTTCTGGATTGCCCAGAACATTATGTCCGAATCTGCCCTAGTGCATGAGGAAAAGGTAGCACTACGGGGAACTAAGATTTGGCAGACTATAAGTGAAGCAATCGGTTGAACGCGGACATCTGATTAATATCAAGCTTCCCATCCTTCAACTTAAATCCTGGACCGATAATCCCGAGACCTTTGACTTCATCATTCACAGAGTGAATGCCACTAAATCCGAGGTCTTTACTCCAAACAGATCACGCAACAGCTCATGGGTTATTCTGATTTGGATACCCTTGACAGAGGAAACAAGGGATCCATCTGCTTCTGACTTCAGACAGATGTAGAAGGCTTTTACCAAGTCCGGGTAGCTTACCTCACTGAAGGTGACCACATCCATCCACTGCGATCTTCTTAGAGTATCAACTAGCCTGGCCATGCCACTCTTCTCAAGATTCTGAACATCCACTGCCTTATTTCCGCAAATCTTTGTCTTCACAAAAGTAAATCTTTCTTGCTCCCTTGGGGATAAATACTCAGCACTGTAGCCCCCAACACTTCCGGAGATCAACGGAGCGGCCATGGGTGCAGAGAAGAAAAGATTCTGGAAGAGAGGATGATGGAAGGGACGGAAGTTTCGAAGGAGTTCTTCGCGGGAAGAGAAGAAGGCTTCGAAAGATGCAGAGAGTCGATCCCAAAATCGTTAGGGCATCAGCTTTGGGTGAACAGATAGAGAATAAAAAGGGTAAAGGTGGAAGACGAATCGATCTCAAAGCGATTTGGGTAAAATAATATTACTTTAATGACAGGAGGAGCGCCAAAAGGCGGCAAAGGTAGAAAGCGACAAAAAGGTTTGACAAGTCAAACAACTTTCTACACAGAAGCGGTCAAAGCATATAGATAACTGAGTTTTGTTTAACTTTAACGGAGAGAGAACTTTTCATTTAATCTGAAAAATTTATATGTCAATAAAATCACAGAAATTCTTTCACAAATTGCACATCCCTAGTTCCCTTCTAAGAGATGTAAATCTCTCTTCAGGTAGGGCTTTTGTGAAGATATCTGCCAATTGACCATTTGTATCTATAAACGAAATTTCTAAATTACCACTAGCTACATGGTCTCGAATAAAATGATATCTTACCTCAATGTGTTTCGTCCTTGAGTGTTGAACTGGATTTTTGGTGAGGTTGATGGCACTTGTATTATCACACAATAGAGGAATTGATTTGATGTGAATGCCGAAATCTTCAAGTTGTTGCTTTATCCAAAGAAGTTGTGTACAGCAACTTCCAGCAGCAACATATTCCGCCTCAGCTGTTGATAGAGCTACTGAATTTTGTTTCTTGGATGTCCATGATATTAAGCATCCTGCAAGAAACTGACAACATCCACTGGTGCTCTTTCTATCTACTTTGCAACCAGCATAATCAGCATCTGAATATCCTATTAGATTTATCTCACAAGATCTAGGATACCAGAGACCTAAATCATGAGTTCTAGCTAAATATCTAAATATTCTTTTTACAGAGATTAAGTGAGACTCTCTAGGGTCTGCCTGATATCTAGCACACATGCATACACTGAACAAAATGTCTGGTCTACTGGCAGTTAAGTAAAGTAATGATCCTATCATACCTCGATAATTCTTTTGATCTACCCTTTTACCTTTTTGATCACTGTCCATTCTGGTTGATGTGCTCATTGGAGTTGATAATGGCTTTGCATCTTCAAATCCAAATTTCTTCAACAGCTCTTTGGTGTACTTTGCTTGACAGATATGAGTGCCATCCTTCCCTTGCTTGATTTGCAATCCAAGGAAGTAGCTTAACTCCCCCATCAAGCTCATTTCGAATTCTCCCTGCATAAGCTTTTCAAAGTACTTGCAAAGAGATTCATCAGTAGATCCAAAAATAATATCATCCACATAGATTTGTACAAGAAGTATATGTTTAACCTTAGATTTTATAAATAATGTACTATCTACTTTACCTCTAGTGAAACCATGATTTAATAAGAAATTACTGAGCCTTTCATACCAGGCTCTAGGAGCTTGCTTTAGACCATATAAAGCCTTATGTAGTTTAAATACATGATTTGGAAATTCAGAGTCGTCAAAACCTGGAGGTTGTTCAACATAAACTTCCTCCTTGATGAAACCATTTAAAAAGGCTGATTTGACATCCATTTGAAAAAGTTTTAAATCAAGTGCGGATGCATAAGCAAGTAAAATCCTAATGGCCTCAAGTCTAGCTACAGGTGCATAAGTTTCATCGAAATCTATGCCTTCCTCTTGGGAGTAGCCTTGAGCCACCAATCTGGCTTTGTTCCTTAAGATTATTCCAGACTCATCCAGTTTATTTCTGAACACCCATTTGGTGCCAATAACTGAATGATTGGATGGTCTAGGAACAAGTGACCATACTTGGTTTCTCTTGAACTGATTTAGTTCATCTTGCATGGCTAGTATCCAAGATTCATCAGATAAAGCTTCATTGACTGTCTTAGGTTCTACTTGAGAGACAAATGCTAAATAGTCGCATGGAATTACATTACCTCTAGTTCTTACCCCTACAGATGGATCACCAATGATGTTTTCAGGAGGGTGATCTTTCTGATGTCTCCATTCCTTTGGAAGATCTTTATGTTGGATTTCTGTTTGCTGCAGTTCTTCCAGAGTTGGATCCTCTTTGTCCTTAATTGAAGTTTTCTTTAATTTTTCGGACAGGACATCTGCATCATCAATGTCACTAATTTCTTCCTTTTTCAAGGAAGGGTTAGATTCATCAAAAATAACATGTACTGATTGTTCAATTAATAAGGAACGTTTATTGAAAACTCTATAACCTTTAGGTTTAGAGGAATACCCCATGAAAATGCCTTCATCTGATTTGGCATCCAACTTACCAATGTCCCTTTTTCCATTGTTATGGATGAAGCAAGGACATCCAAATATTCTGAAATGGCTAATCTTTGGCTTCTTTTCTTTGTAGAGTTCATAAGCAGTCTTTTTCAGAATTGGCCTGATCATCACTCTATTTATGATATAACATGCAGTGTTGATAGCTTCGGCCCAGAAATATCTTGGCAGATCATATTCTGATAACATTGATCTTGCCATATCCAAAAGAGTTCTGTTTTTCCTCTCAGCAATTCCATTCTGTTGAGGTGTCCTTGGAGCTGAGAAGTTGTGCTCAATTCCTTGATCATCACAGAACTTCGCAAACTTTTCATTCTGAAACTCACCACCATGATCTGATCGAATAGAGACAATTGAGAATTTCTGATCTTTCTGAACTTTCTTACTGAAGCTGACAAAATTCTCAAATGTGTCATCTTTGTGCTCTAAAAAGGATACCCAAGTGAATCTTGAATAATCATCAACTATTACAAATCCAAAATTCTTTCCTCCCAAACTGGTAGTCCTCATTGGCCCAAATAAATCCATGTGAAGTAGTTCTAAGGGCTTTGAGGTGGTTACTACAGTCTTTGATTTGAAGGAGCTCTTGGTGTGCTTTCCTCTTGCACAAGGTCTGCAAATGCTATCCAATCTGAAATTTACCTTTGGCAGTCCTTCAACTAGTTTTCTTTTTCTGAGCTTGTTCAGCCCATCCAAGCTGCAGTGGCCCAATCTTCTGTGCCACAACTCAGTTGATTTATCTTTGCTAGCTGCCAAACACACATCTTGATCCTTGAGTTCATCGAGATATAGAACATACAAATTTCTTTCTCTGTAGGCTTCAAATATGACTGCACCATCCTTTAAGATACTGCATTTTGATTCTTGAAACTGAATTTGATGGCCTTTGTCACACAACTGGCTGATGCTGATGAGATTGTGCTTTAACCCTTTGACCAGCATTACATCCTTTATGACTGATTTTCCTTTGATGTTCACAGACCCGCTTCCTATCACAGTCCCTTTTCCATTATCTCCATAGGTGACTGTACCTTCTTCAGCTTGGAGATCAACAAATATCTTCTTGTTGCCTGACATATGCCTTGAGCACCCACTATCCAAATACCATTTGGATGCTCGAGGGTTAACCTGAAATGAGAACATCAAGCTTTAGGTACCCAAATTCTTTTTGGGTCCTGATTGGTTAGTATCATCAACTTTACCTTTTAATATCCATTTTTTATGTCTTGTTGGGCATGTCATTTTAATATGTCCTAACTTGTTGCAGTGACTGCAGCAGGATAACTTAGTTACTTTTTCTATGTATTTGAAATCAGCTTTGTATGCTACATCTTGTTCAGGTACAAATTTTGGTGTTGGATATGTTTTAGGGTATATTATGGTTTCTTCATTATCTGGGGGTGTATATCCTAATCCATTTTTCTTTTTACCCGATCTCCTAGCACCTTTTAATATTAAAGAGTTTTTACCATTGGTAAATTTTTCTAGGGTGCTTGCTAGTGTATTGTTTTCTTCATTTAATTCATTTACAGTTTTTCTTAAATCATCTGAGTTTTCCTGTTTTTCTAGGTCAGTGATTTTTCTGTTCTTGTCTTTTAAATTTTCACATAATAGTTCATTTCTTCTCTTAAGCTCAACTATTTGTTTTTCTAGTTCTTCGTTTTCAGATTTTAAATCTGAGTTGGTATTTTCGAGACATGTGATATTTTTCTTGCTTAGCTTAAGTAGTTTACACACTTCTTTATACTTATTGTAGAGTTCATTAAATGCACTTTCCAAATTATCCGAATCTGAGTCATTACAGGAATCGAAAGAAGAATCAGATGTTACCTTATCCTCGGTATTCGCCATGAGAGCCAAGTTGGCTTCTTCACCTTCACTGCTCGAGCTTGACTCACTATCTGAGTCGCTGCTGTTGTCCCATGCAGCTGCCATGGCTTTCTTTTTGAATCTTCTGAACTTCTTGGAGCTGTCCTTCTTCTTGTGATCATTTTTCTTTAACATTGGACAGTCTGCCTTGATATGTCCAGGTTTCTTGCATTCATAGCAAAGTGGCTCATTCCTCTTCTGATCTTTTCCATCTGGTCTCTTGAGATCTTTGTTTTTCTTGAAGTACCTCCTACCAGACTGGAACTTCTTTTTCTTTGCCAAGATTCTCTGCAATCTTCTTGAGAGCATGGCTTCTTCATCATCACTATCTTTGCTATCTTCACTGTTATCTAAGGATTCTTCTGATGAGTCCCCATTAGCTTTAAGCGCATTTGACTGCTTCTTTCTACTGGAGGATTCTCCTAGTCTTTCCATGTTTATTTCATGGGCCATGAGAGACCCAATGAGTTTTTCTACTGACATTCTCTTAAGATCATTAGCTTCTTCGATAGCTGTGACCTTTGCCGTCCATGAAGATGGCAGGGATCTGAGAATCTTCCTTACCATATCTGCATTTTCATATGACTTTCCTAGACTTGCTAGGCCATTAGTAATGTCAGTAAATCTACTAAACATTTGGGTAATAGACTCACCTGTTTGCATTTGAAATCTTTCATACTGAGTGACAAGAATGTCAATTCTTGTCTCCTTTACTTTGTCTGTACCTTCATATGTGATCTTTAACTTTTCCCACATTTCCATGGAGGATTTGCATGCTGAAACTCTGTTGAACTCTTTCTTGCTTAGAGCACAACATAGAATGCTCTTAGCTTTACAGTTCAAGGAGATTTTCTTTCTATCTTCATCTGTCCATTGTGCTTTCTCATTTGTGACGACCAGATCACCTTCTTCCACTATTGACCAGATTTGATAATCGTGGCCTTGTAGAAAGTATTCCATCCTGGTCTTCCAATACGTATAATCTTCACCATCGAACAAAGGAGGTCTGTTGACAGACTGACCTTCGAAGTGACTTTGGGCTGCCATTGATCTTTGCTCTTCAGATCGTTGGATCTTCTTCTTTGTCGAAGAGACGGGCTCTGATACCACTTGTTGCCCAGCTAGCTAGCCCAGAGGGGGGGTGAATGGGTTAATAAAACTTCGATCTTTGATTAAAACCTGTTTACTGAAAAGATTGCACAACTTAATAACAAGGTTAGAGTTAGAACAAACAAGATAACAATCACACAAAACACATCCACAAGACACAAGGATTTTATCCTGGTTCGGAACTCCTCTCCACAGGAGACCTACGTCCAGTCCCTGAGCAATACCTCAGGATTTTACTATCAAGGGTACAATCCCCCTTAAGGATCCTTACACCCAGCCTCAACTGGTCTTCCTTCAGCCTGAAGGGAACAACAACCTGGATACCACCAGGTCTTCCTTCGTCCAGAAGGGAACAACAACCACCCTGGATACCACCAGGTCTTCCTTCGTCCAGAAGGGAACAACAACCACCCTGGATACCACCAGGTCTTCCTTCGTCCAGAAGGGAACACAAACTAATCAGAAAAAGGTTGTGAAAACAGGCTTCAGATTCTAGCTTGACCAGCTACAACCTGAAGCTCCTAAGCCCCCGAGAGAGAAAGAGATTTAACAAGGTTTTTCTCTCCAAGGACCACACAGGCTCTTACAAATGAGAAGATTCCTTTTGAGCACAGAGAGCTAAGAGCTTAGAACCAGGTTTGGAGTGGAGGCTTCGCTCTTCTTCAAAGTTCTAAAGATTGTGAGAGATGGATTTCTTTCTTTTCTGAAATCAAGCGATGTTACGCCCTCTGTCGCACTACTTTCTTTTCCGTCTTGAGTCTTCTATTTAAACTGCTGATTCAAATTCGAACGTTGAAGTGTCCGTTGTCTCTTATCCTTGTGTACGTTAGACTGGTCACTGAGGAAGCTTCTGATCGTCAGTCTTTTATCCTGGTGTACACGCCAAAGAGATGTCATAGAACTTTGTATCTTGTGTCCAACGTTGTCCAGAAGAGTCTTGTCAGATATCTGTAAGCATAACATCAATAAATAGAAGACAGCTAGGACTGCTGTCTATTGTTAGTTGAGATGGAACAGATATTGCAGTATATAGCAAAGCTCCTTTCTGTCCTAAAAAGTACGTAGACAGAGTAGCATAGAAATGGAAGATATTGTCTGCATGCATGGGAGATACGATCGGAGAGCATTTAATGCATAGCAGTCAACGGACAAGATATGACTTTGACTTTTCAACGCTTATTAAAAAGCATTATACTGATGTATCAAGAAATTCGATAAAAAGAATCTTGCTGACTTCATAACTTATGAAATCGTTATGAATTATAGCAAGTCGTTATGAACTGTAAAGAAATCGTTGTGATAACTTATGAAGCCGTTACAATAGGCAAGTCGTTGCGAGTTCTAAAGAAATCGTTGCAAGAAATCGTTATGACTAATAAAGAAGTCGTTACGCGAAATCGTTATGACTAATAAAGAAGTCGTTACGCGAAATCGTTATGACTAATAAAGAAGTCGTTACACGAAATCGTTATGACTAATAAAGAGGTCGTTACGCGAAATCGTTATGACTAATAAAGAAGTCGTTACATGAAATCGTTATGACTATTGAGTTGTAAAGAAATCGTTATGCGAAATCGTTATGAATTCTAAAGAAATCGTTATGACTAAAGAGTCGTTGCGAGTTCTAAAGAAATCGTTACGAGGTCTAAAGAAATCGTTACGGCTAGAGAGTCGTTGCGAGTTCTAAAGAAATCGTTACGAGGTCTAAAGAAATCGTTACGGCTAGAGAGTCGTTGCGAGTTCTAAAGAAATCGTTACGAGGTCTAAAGAAATCGTTACGGCTAGAGAGTCGTTGCGAGTTCTAAAGAAATCGTTACGAGGTCTAAAGAAATCGTTACGGCTAGAGAGTCGTTGCGAGTTCTAAAGAAATCGTTACGAGGTCTAAAGAAATCGTTACGGCTAGAGAGTCGTTGCGAGTTCTAAAGAAATCGTTACGAGGTCTAAAGAAATCGTTACGGCTAGAGAGTCGTTGCGAGTTCTAAAGAAATCGTTACGGTAACGATTTGATTTGAGTTTTCCGGTCAAGGAGGAAATCGTTCTGCTTATCAAAGAAGTCGATACAAAGACTTGGATAGAATTGATGAGACTTACCAGATTGTCTTGAACTTTCATTTTTCTTTGATTTCCTGTACTTAATGCTCAAGTAATCCATTAGTATTATTTTGTTAATCATCAAAATTAATATATAAATAAATGGAAATATTTATTATGGGGACAGTTTGGTCATCATAAAGAAGGAGAATCGAGAGATCGGCTCGATACGACACCGATATCCCCTCTATCCCCCTTCATGCTGAGCTAGCCTCCATGAAGGACCTAAAAAAAATCATATTTGCGGTCCTTGCCCCCACATCGAGCAAGACTCTGTGGGGGAGATATCCTTCGGGATTTAAATACCATCCATATCGATCAAGACTCTATGAATACACGGTATTTAAATACCCTTGTTCTAGTGCTCTAAATGCCTCCATATTGAGCAAGACTCTATGGGTATGCGCATTTAGATGGATATGTTCTCCCCGCCCGTCGAGCAAGACTCTGGGATGGTGGATATTGTGCTTGTATGTATATGTTTCTTAGAGGAGACTCTGCCCAAGCGGAGGTTCTGCCCAAGAACATATTCGTATAATCATAAATTTGTGTTCATATGTATATGTTTCTTAGAGGAGACTCTGCCCAAGCAGAGATGCCGCCCAATAACATATCCATAGAACCACAAATTTGTGCTTATATGCGTATGTTTCTTAGGGGAAACTCTGCCTAAGCAAAGGTTCTGCCCGAGAGCATATCCATATAATCACAAACTCGTGCTCATATGTATATGTTTTCTCAAGGACACTCTGCCCAAGCGGAGGTTCTGCCCGAAAATATACTCATATGTTCACAACTTTGTGCTTATATGTACATATTTCCTTAAGGAAACTCTGCTCAAGCGGAGACTCTGTCGGAAATACGTCCATATATTCACAAATATTGTGCTTATATGTGTATATTTCTAAAAAGAAACTCTGCTCAAACGGAGGTTCTGCCGGAAATATATCCGTATACTCACAAAAGAGTTGTGCCTATATAGGTATTTTCTTGGGGAGAAACTCCGTTTTGACATAAATCCTGTAGAAAATATATCCATATGTTCACGAAATTATGTTCATGTGGACATGTCTTCTAAAAAGAAACTCTGCCTAAGCAAGGGTTCTGCCCAAAGATATATTCATATGTTCATAAAATATGTGTTCATATGATTGTATCTCATGGAGACATCCTGTTTAAAAAAACAAGGACTCTCCTAAAAAAATACTATCATATGTTCATTAAATTCATACTCATATATTTGCATAATAATTCTGCCCATGCGGGAGCGCTGCCCAAATTCTCAGCATATACTAAAGCCCGGATAAATTCATGGGCACACGTTTATTCATACTTAAAAAGACCTCATCCACATAAAATTCTAAAGCAAACAATATGCTCGACACCAAACAAATCTACGGGTATATTCCCACTCTTCTCCCAAAATCATGTTTTGAACCCCAAAAAGGGGCTTTCATACTCTTCCAAAGTGAAGCTTTCAAAACGGAATATTTCAAGGAACAAATCATTCTTCCAAAATAAAAGATAATCCTGTATGATAATATAAAAAGGAGAAAAGGGAAACATCACATTAGAATTATCTAGAAATGCATAATTTTCTCAACTTTACTATGAATGGTATTCGGGTTAAAACTGATGTCAAATAACATCAAGGGCTTTTAACTCGATGTAAACAAAACATCGATTCCGATCGATGGAGACAGAGGTCCAGCACACGCTACCCTAATCGCCTGACAAATAAATCACGCGGAATCTAAGAAGTTCAGATTATAAACCGGCGCACCCCGTCCATTTTAATGGACATCAGATTTTCTCTCTGCATTGTGCGGATTTCTACTTCTGTCTGTTAGACAGGCTGGCACGCCCCGCAAGGCAAAGAAAAGAAAAAGAAATCAATCTAAATCCAACACAAAACACAAACAAAAAAGAGAAGAAAGAGAAAACACCACAAACGAACCATACGCCTTGAACTCTTCGTAGAACCCGTTTCCGCGTGTCCACAGCTGGCACGCCCGGTGGGACCTCTTCTCACCATTCATAGTAAAAAGGTCGAGATATGTGCATATTCTTATGAAAATTCTGATACTGATGCTTTTCCTTGAAGGTGCTCGTACAAACAAGAAGCAAACTTCAAATTGTTAGAGATGGCCGTCACTTATGGACCGCTCGTCGTCAACAACCATGCTAGGTTCGGCTACCTGGCGACTCCGATTGTGTTCGGAGACTTCCCAGCAGTCGTCAAATCCCCTTATTTCCTAGGGGTGGTTTCGGCTCAACAAAAGGAGGATGATGTTCAAAAGTCTTCCTCTAACAAATCAACAAAGAAGGTCAGCAAGATCCGTACCAATATCAAGGTTTGTCCTATCAACAGGGGCACCCAGATGCCCTCGAAAGATAATGCTGCTAAAGGGGGCAAACCTCATTCAGCTCAAGTTCGGACCTATTCGGTTCATATGATCTCCTCCACAATCACAGCTCTCGTCCCCTCACAACGGGGGCAATACAAAAATCACAAAAGCAAAAGGCCGTCGGCTGCTACCTCCCGATCCGGCAAATCTGTTATGGTCGGAAGTCTGCGGGTGCGACTCAACGGAAGTCCACCTATCACTCCTCGTGATAGGTATATTCCAACTATTCCAACCTCGAACCGCTTCTCAGCTTTGCGGTGGTTCCGGGGAAAACATGAAGACTCCATGGTAGAAGCCGGTGTCAAGCAAAAGACGCGGCGTTTTACCAAGCTTAAACAAATTTGGGTTCCCAAAAAGGAGACCCAAAATTCAAAAAAGATCAAGAAATTGCATCAAAGGTGGACAAGAGGAGAAGCAACATCAAAAATACTTCTCTTCAACATACCGAGTCTGAACACCCCAAAGGACAAAAAAGAAAAGGGGTATACAGAAAATCAAACTATCTTCCCCAAGGTCCGGAGAATATCCGGGTAGTCAAAGATAATTCTATTCAACAATCTACAGCTCGTGTATTGGTCTTCAACCGTATACCGAGAATCTCAGTATTTGACAGGTTGGGGGCAATTCCTAATGCCAGTACCCGTCCGTCAAAAAGACGACGTGTTACTTGGGCG
Organism: Colocasia esculenta; assembly: GCA_014218235.1. Lineage (NCBI taxonomy): Eukaryota > Viridiplantae > Streptophyta > Magnoliopsida > Alismatales > Araceae > Colocasia > Colocasia esculenta. The sequence goes on along the minus strand of CM024764.1, from coordinate 64,923,034 downwards.
GCTCAGGAAAAACCCAAGCTCATAATATTTTCATGCTATGCCTTTGGAAGAGACTCTGGTGATCTGGCGGAACAAATCGCAGAAGCCACTCTAAATATTCTTACGGAGGCCATTCATCCCAACACTAGACAATTCGCCAGAAGAACCCGCCGCCAACTCGGTGGGCAAGCTGACACGTCTGGTCAAGCTCCTCCTCGTGTTGATTCTCAACATGAGGGAACTCAAATTCCCCTCTTCGAGCAAACAAATATCCAAATCGAAGAAGGCGGACCTTCTACTTCTGCTATCAACCCCGTCATCGACTTGCCAACAAAAGAAAATTTCCAAGCAATGTCGGATGACGACAAATATGAAGTCATGCAACAGTGGCGGTCTGAAATGACCTCACTAGTCAATGAAATGAGATGGTTGGCAACCACAAGCCTTCGACAGTCTATGGAGCCAGTCTCTACCCAACATCAACATCCAAGTCAACATTTGGATGGCTCTGCCCCGGCAAATAATCTGGCGGCTTCTTCGAGTGGTCTTCTTCCTCAAGCTACGGGTCAGGATATTAATGACCCATCCAATATTATACCTCCTCAAGTGGGAGCAGTGCAGAATATTGTCATACAAAGGCATGAAATAAAGAAGATTATGGAAGAGATATTCGCTCAGCAGGGCGAAGGTATTCAAGTTGCGGGTTTATATTCTGTCCCGTATTCTATACATCATCAATTCAAGAAGCTGCCAGAGGCATGCCCTAAAGTCCTCAAACTAGAAAAGTTTGATGGACATGGGTCCCCAATAGAGCATGTGGCTCATTATCTTACTGCTATGGGTGATCTCGCCACCGACGAGTCATAACTTCTTAGATATTTTGCAACTTCTTTGACCGGGGCTGCATTCCAATGGTATTCAAAGCTCAAGTCCGGGTCAGTTGCTGATTGGGCTGATATGCAGACGCAATTCATCCACCGTTTCCAAACGGCCGAAAGGAAAGTCTCTCTCGCCGAACTATGTTCCCTCAAACAAAAGAAGGGGGAATCGGCAATCGACTTCATCCAGAGGTGGAGAGAGTTTAGCATGAAATGCGACAGCCCTCCCGCCCGAGAAGATGCAATAACTATATGCCGGAGAGGCCTCACATCAGCAATCAATGAAAAACTCTTGGGAGCAAACATCAAGAGTTTTGATCAATTAAATTCTGTTGTAGCAGAAATTGAGATGTTCTTAGCCGAACAAATGGCTCATGCATCTCACAAAGGCAAGCTCCCCAAAGAACGCAACTTGCCGGCGAAAGAGGTCAATGCTGTCGACTTCTCTCTCTCCCCCCCCCCCCCCCAATGAAGCAAAAGGGGCGGCAATTTCTACTACTCCAAAGAAGAAGTCAGAGCCGAAGGCGCCAGTGCCAACTTTGGCCGAGCGCATGAAAGCTCCTTATTCTTTTAAGAAGGAGCATACCAAGAAGCTCTTTGATCTCTGCCTCGACAATCAATTAATATCATTGCCGGAGCCAAAGAAGCCGGTGGATGTTAGCAAGATCAATCAGCCTAATTATTGCCCATATCACCGTATGGTGGGGCATGCAATTGAAGATTGCTATGTCTTCAAAAAACGAGGCCCAAAAGATGATTCAAGATGGCCTCATATCTATGCAAAATGGTTTGGTCAACCCTCCCCAACCTCATGATTGGGATCGACCAGAGCTATCTTTCAATGTCACACATACGACAAAATCCGCCGCAAGCTCAAACAATCCTGAGGCCGGTCCTTCATGCGACCCACCTCAAGATACTTCTGGAGCTCATTCTCCGCCGAGATCCAGGCGTCAAGCCACCAGAAGGGCAATGCGGAGAGTCCAAAGGCAACTCCAACAACTACAACAAGGCCAGTAAGAGCTCCGACAAATTATGCAAAGTGTGGAGAGACGTCGGGATACTCCCATCTAGGAACCCTACGGTCCACAACTCACTCAAATTCATACTCAGGTAAACCAGGAATTGCCTCCGTGGTCCCCATATGCGGATTCAATCGGATGGCTATCTGAAGAATCTTCAAACCTTGTCGAGCCGGCAAGATTATATTCTTTCCCTCGACAGCAAACATTAGCGCTCTTCCGGCTATGCATGCGGTCAGGATGGATGGATTTCTGTGCTCTAGCGGAAATGTTATCCAACTACTGCCCATACCATCAAATGTAAGGCCACGTCATCGAAGATTGCATAAAATTCAAAGATGACGCGGAAAAGCTAATAAAACAAGGGATAATCGACCTAGGTGGTTTTCTGGTCAACACCCTCCACAACCTCATACTCAGCAGCCGCCAAGTGGGCCAGCTAATCCTGGGTTTCACTCGGTGAATGTCATCAATGCCTCATCCTCTGGTTTTCCTGAGTCAGAGGAGGAGCAACCTATGCCACATCCGTATTTATCCAGCCGTTGGTATATGAACTGACATCCTCTACATCAGCGCTCCTTCATCAAAGAAAATACCAAGCTCATATTTGATAATCTCAAGAGGCAAGGGCTGGTGAAGGTGTGTGAACCTAAACCTTATATTTCTGAAAGAGAAAAGCAAATGCCTGTCTACTATGAATATCATTCCAGAGCCATACATCCCACCAAAGATTGCCCAGATCTCCATGACTGGATCGAAACAAATATCCCGGGGGGGGGGGGGGGGTGGAATTGATCAGAATGGAAATCCCGTAGTATCATCACATCCGGGTGAGGCATCACAACAAATATATGATCCAAGTCCAGAATTTCAAGCACTATATCCAGAAATATGTGAATATTATCATCATCAACTGGGTTATGGACAATGCAGAATCAGAGCTGAAATAGAGCAATTCAAAATTGGTCTTTTTCAATATAGAAATGGAATATCAGAAGAAGCTGCGGCGAAGCCAATCTCGCAGCAAGCAGAGGAGTTCGTGGATGATTACCACCAACTCCCATCTTCAGTTATTGAAGAAGCAATTAATTCAACCTTCCAAGCACAAGCCTCAGAAGGTGAATGGGTCACTGTGGGCCCTCGAAAATCAATAAACTCCAGAAGACCTAATAGATCTATGGCAAAAGGTGGCTCTAGCAGAAGGGGCGTCCCCAAGCAATCTCTAAAGCAGGAAGTAATAAACTCATTAGAAGCTCTACAAAGAAAAAATAGAGAGAAAAATAGAAGAAAAATGAAAAAAGAAGAATGAAAAAGCAAATGGAGCGTGTTGCGGCAGCAGAGGTTCCTCAACAACTATCTCCTGTTCAGAGGCTCCAACAGCTAATTGATGAGCTGGAAGAATACATATCTCCCGGGCCATCTGATAAACCCACGCTCGATCAATATATCCCATGGGAAGAGATCGAACGGAAAATCCGGCTTCGGGATTGGCTACTTCTGACCCAGCAAGAAGCTCTACAAGGTGAAGAGTCCCCTCTCGCGTCAGACTTGGGTCTCTTTAGTAAAGATCAAGAAATTACCATGGAACAGTTGGACTCTATGTTCAGCTCTTTCACTTGCAATATGGTATTTGTACCTCCACCAAAGGAGCTACAAATCTCCTCAAATGATACTACTGTACAAGCTCAAGACAAACCAACGACGCTCACATATCAGCGTCGACTTGCAAATAATCCAAATCGCCATCATGGAAGAGGTCGTGGCAGGCGGCAAAAAGCAGCATCTACTACCACCAAGAAGCCAGACATCACAAATCCAAATAAAGTCATACTCTTCCGTGGCGAGGAATCAAGGCCTCTGCCTGAAACTCAGATTCAGGCAGATTCTTATGTCTTCGATCCTTCAGATGAAGAAGAGGGGCTGCCCAACACATTTTTCCATGCAAAAGATGGGGATCAAAGTCCACATACTTCATCAAATGAGCCAGACAATGCTCCTCCCTTCCCAAATGAAAAGCTGTTAGCTCCCCTCTCTCAAAGGAAATTCGTCAAGCCAAAGGAGCCATCTGGATCCTTGACTAGGGGATCTTCCCCGTTGGACCAGACACGCGCCGAGGCTGATGATAAAATTCTTCAGCAACTCAAATCACTCCCCGTCAACATTACTGTCTGGGAGGCAATTGCTTGGAGCAAAGACTTGAGAGAAACTCTCGTCAAAATACTCCAAGAACCTGGAACATATGAAGCTCATATAGCTAACTTCCAAGCCCAAGCATATGAAGCTCTGGCGGCAAACGTCACCTTCACAGACGAAGACATGCAATTATCTTCTCCATATCACAATCGTCCCTTATATATGAAGGGGAAGATTAACGGCAACGAGTTGAATCGGATCCTGATCGATCCGGGGGCATCCATCAACTTAATGCCCTACAAAACCTTTGAGTCCCTACATCTCATGCCTTACATGCAGCAGGTGAAAGATGTGAGGATCACTGGTTTCAATCAAAATTCTGAAGAAGCCATCAGAAGAGTCACTGTCGATTTAATTCTAGGAGACTTCATCACCAGGGTGACCTTCTTTATCATTGATGCCGATACAACATACAAAGTATTGCTTGGGAGATCTTGGCTATATGAAAATTGGGTCATCCCGTCAACACTTCATCAATGCATTAAATATGCCAAAGAAGGAAAGCAGCATACTGTTTTTGCTAATCAAGCCCCCTTTCGAGAAGATGAATGCAACTTGACTGATGCCCTTCTATATCTCGGAGGGCCAATTCTTCAACCCATTGCCCGGTCCAAAGGGAAGGGGAAGCAAATTGCATGCTCAGATGAAGATAGTGAGACTGGCGAGCTTTTTGTAATAAACAAAGGCCTTGCCGAACTCCACACAAAGAATTTCCAAAGCAAGTCAACCCGCCCAGAAAGGCGAAGCATCAATTATGAGGCTGATCATGTAAGTCAAGCCATCAACAGAAGCATTCCTCTGCCTCCTAGTTGCACACAAATTCACTCCCCAAAGCAAGATCAAAGTGTCTGGCGATTGAAAACGTTCGTCGTCACTTATCAAAGAAAAGGAGAAAAGAAGAATGCCAGGAAGGCGGCAAAGCCGATTCTCTTTTATAAAGGGGAGCCAACACTTCAAACACATGCAGAAGATGATTTTGGTCGGGATGATAGACCCGACGATCATCTTGAGCCAATATAAGAAATGGCTGATATGCCAGAAAATATCAAAGAAATGTGCAAGAAGCAAAATATCGCTCAGGTGCAAAATGCTTCCCGAAGGGATTTCTTCAGGCAATTATGGGAGCCCTCCCAAGTCCGAGGGCAACCTCCATTCTCCGGGAAGGATACAAGAGGGCTAGGTTATGATACTCAGTCCTTCTATATAGTCAATGCTGTTGGACTATTGCCGGAAGCCAGCAATACAGAAAGCAGCCAAGAATTCTTCAACTCCAACTCCCAAGATGATACTTCCTCTCTTACAGAAGAACTATCAAATGAAGAATCGCTGGGAGATTCTGACGAGCAATCTTCACCAATAAATTCTGAAAATACAAGTCTTTATGAGGTCTACGTCGCCAATTCTGACGACAAACAAGATTTCATAGACCTGCAACCAACTCCTCAAGAAATTGAAGATGGCGGGCAAGCCACAATTGATGAATTGATCGAACTCAATCTGGGGAATCAAGAAAATCCCCGGCCAATCTTCATTAGCGCCCTTCTTGATGAACAAGAAAGGCAATCTTATCAAACCCTCCTCCTAGAATTCCAAGATTGTTTCGCTTGGAATTACAAAGAAATGCCTGGGCTGGAGTCATCAGTTGCCGAGCATGAATTATCCATACTTCATACAGCCAAGCCTGTCAAACAATCCCAAAGGTGTATGCGGCATGAGCTGGAGCTTAAAGTAAATACTAAAGTCGACAAACTCTCTGAAGTAGACTTCATCGAGCCCTGCATATATCCAATCTGGCTCGCCAATATTGTTCCAGTAAAGAAGAAGATGTCCAAGTCCGGATATGTATTGACTACAGGGACTTGAACAAAGCATGTCCTAAAGATGATTTTCCAGTCCCAATCACAGAAACCATGGTGGATATGACCACCGGCCATGAAGCTCTATCCTTTATGGACGGGTCTTCAGGCTATAATCAGATCCGCATGGTAGTCAAAGATAAAAATCATACTGCTTTCAGGTCACCTAAAGGTATCTTTAACTATAAAAGGATGCCTTTTGGCTTGAAGAATGCAGGAGCCACATATTAAAGAGCCATGACCAAAATATTCAATGAAATGATCTATGATGTGGTCGAATGCTATGTGGATGACTTAGTCGTCAAAACCAAAAACCGAAAGACCATCTATATGATCTTCGCCATGTTTTTGAAAGACTTCGTCAATTTAAATTGAAAATGAACCTCATGAAATGTGCATTTGGGGTTTCAAGCGGCAAGTTCCTGGGCTTCGTCGTCAAATATCGGGGAATGGAAATAGACCCTGATAAAATCAAGGCGATCCAACAACTGCCATCTCCTCAAAATCTGACTGAGTTAAGGTCATTCTAGGGGAAATTAGCCTATATTAGGCGATTTATCTCTAATCTTTCAGGGAGGTCCATGCCCTTCGGCAAACTGATGAAGAAAGATGCCCCTTTCATATGGAATCAAGAATGCCAAGCTGCCTTCGAGCAAATAAAACAATATCTCCTCACTCCACCAGTATTGGGAGCCCCAATCGCTGGAAAGCCCCTTATACTGTATATTACAGCTATGGAAACTTCTCTGGGGGCCTTATTAGCACAAGTAAATGAAGAAGGCGAGGAGCAACCTCTATATTATCTCAGCAGAAAGTTGATCGGTCCAGAACTCTGATATGCTCTAATGGAGAAAGTCTGCCTAGCACTGGTATTTGCCACTAAGAAATTGAGGCATTATCTGCTGGCTTATGAAGTTAAACTCATCTCCAAGTATGATCCACTCAAGTATTTGTTGAGGCAACCCGTATTGTCAGGAAGATTCGGGAAATGGGCTTTGCTCCTCATGGAATTTGATATCACTTACGTCCCACAAAGGGTAATCAAAGGGCAAGGCTTGGCTGAATTCTTGGCTGCGCATCCAGTACCAGAAAATTCTCCCTTGTCCATAGATCTTCCAGAAGAAGAAACTCTCTCTCCTGCAAATGAAAGAGATAACCAAATCCAAGAAAGTCCAAATTCCAAAGAGGTCATCACAATCGAATTACCCTCTTGGGAATTATATTTCGATGGAGCTTCTCGAACTCTCCACTATACAGATGGTTCCGCCAGCATTTCTGCTGGTGCAGGTATTGTCCTGGTCACTCCTCAAGGAGGAATATTATATAATTCTTGTGCTCTCATGAAGCCGCTCACAAATAATGAAGCTGAATATGAAGCTCTAATCATTGGGCTTCGACTGGCTCTCGAAATGGAGGTCAAAAGTATACAAGTTTATGGTGACTCACAGCTGGTCGTCCGACAAGTGTTGGGCCAGTATGAAGTTCGTAAACAACAATTGCTTCCATATTATACCATAGTTATGAAGCTCAAGGAACAATTCAACTTCTTTGACATATCTCATTGTTGAACCTGAAAGAAATATCGGGGTTCCGATGAGCCCAGGGCAACGAAATCGCCCGGAAGGCTATGAAGGACCGGGCACAAACCCCGACCTCCCCACTCGGGCACCCGAGACAAGCGGGTCCGGGTGCTCGCGTCAACTCGGGGTGACCTGGAAGCGAGATGTCCCAGAAGTTCGTCGGGGGCGAGAAGTACGTACCCCGAACGGCCGAAACTCGATGTCCGGACTCGCGTTCGAGACCACGCACGACGTGGACGGCTTCGGAAAAGCCAAATGCACATAGAACGGTGGAAGATGCACGGAAGGCCCCATGGAGCTCTCTCCCGAAAAACACGGAGAAGATGCTCCAAGAGGAAGAGGTCCCACCCTTTTATAGGGGTGGGCCAGGCGGACGCCCGCCGGTTAGGCGGGGGGCGCTGGTCCGGACCCCCGCCGGTCGGGGGGGGGGGGGGGGGGGAGGCGCCAGTTCGGCACCCCCGCCAGTTCGGGGGGCCGCCAGGCCGCACCCCCGTCGGTCGGGAGGGCCATTGGTTCGGCACCCCCGCCGGTTCGGGGGGCCACCAGGCCGCACCCCCGCCGGTTCGGGGGGGGGGGGGGGGGGGGGGGGGGGGGGCGCCAGGCCGCACCCCCGCCGGTCGGGGGGGGGGGGGGGCCAGGTAGCACCCCCACCGGTCCGGGGCCTTGACTGGCGGGCACCCCCGCCTGTGCGCGCACCTCCGCCGGTTCGCCCCGCCTCGACGCTCGTGCCGCCAACCTCCACCGGGCCGTGCACCCCCGCCGGTGCGGCCCCTGAGAATCCTATAAATAGGGGGGCATACCACCATTGCAAAGCGCGCTGAGAAAGAGACACCCGGGCAACAACACCAAGCCATACACCCACGTGCGAGAGCTTAAAGAAAAAAGGTCGCACGCTCATCGCCCACGCTCGCCTGGTTTGTTTGGCCCCCCGGAGCTCTGAGCTCTGGTCAGCGAGTGCTGGGGAGGAAGTCTCTGGTTGCCTTTGGTGTTCTGTCCGCCGCGTTCGGGCCTTCCTGCGCCTCGTCCGAGCGAAGTCACCACAGGTTGTTACATGACTCCCGGTGTCCTCATTTAAGTCCTCCGTTGTCAATGAAACAACACACGTAGAGGCAATATTGTCCGACATCGGAATAAATGCCCTGTCGTCGACTCAAAAGAGATGATTTGTCTATAAATGTCCGGCGGAGGCACAAACACCCCGTTACGAACATCTATGTAATCCCCATGCTGTGTGATGTCCGACGGAGGCACAAACACCCCGTCGTCGACACCCATGTATATGACATGCTGTATGAACGCCCAGTGGAGGTACAAAAAACCCCACTAAAGGCGCAAATGTAAATGTCATAAATATAAATGACATGAGCATGCTTGAATGAAATTGTGGAAATTTACTTGTCATCTGTTTCCTTTAAATTTCGGCATATGGTCTTTTAGCAAACATTACGCATCGAAGGTATTCGAGTTTTGCACTCGATGTAAATGAAACATCGACTTCGGTCGGTGGGGAACGGTCCAGTACACGACTACTCCAATCGCCCTGAAAATACGACCGCACGCGAAAAAAATAAATAAATGAAATGAAATTCGAGGGTATCAGGATTAGCACCCAATACTCCTCGTAAAATAAATCTCTCTGTCTGTTTCTCGTAAACAGTCTGGCACGCCCGCAGAAGCGAAAGACAATGGATGGAACCCTCCGGGGCGAAATTCATTTCGAAAAAATAAAAAATGAGGCGAAAATATTCCGCGTTCCAACACTCATGTACCAAGAAATGAAAATTCTCAGGCAGATGCTCTGGCCAAATTAGCTTCGGCCATAAAATTGGCACCCGAAGGAGAATTGGACATAATTGTCCGTCATAGAAGACTCATGCCGAGTGTCCTCGACATTGAGCCTAATATTACAATTGAGGAAGTATATACTGCAGAAGAAGATACAGTAAATGAATCTGAAGATTGGCGTGAGCCGATTATCAAAATCAAGAAAGGTTGGCTACCTCCTAATCGAGCTCAGAAAATTCAGCTCTTACGAAGAGCTGCGTCATATCAATTAATAGGAGATCGGCTATATAGATTGGTCCATGAAAGAAAGGGACCAGCCCTCCTCAGATGCTTATCTCTCAAGGAAGCCAAAATCATCATGAGAGAAGTTCACTCTGGACTGTGTGGTGCGCACCAGGTAGGTGAGAAGATGAAAATCAACATTAAGTTAAAAGACTTCTATTGGCCTACCATGTACGCGGATTGCATCCAATATGCCCGTACATGTCACCAATGCCAAGCTTTCGGTCCTGTGCCGAGGAAACCCCACCCCCCCCCCCAAAAAAAAAGGAGGAGGAAAAGAAATCTGAAAAAAAAAGTAAGAAGCTCTTTCCCTCTCTCAAAATTTCCCCTTTTGTTCTTCAAGTCTCCTTGCTCGGTGTGAAGGTATCGGCCCTTCTCCTGTTCGGTGCGGAGTGCGGAACATCCAATAAGCGCGAAAAAAGGGGAGATCGCCTCCATATGGCATCGACATCTCCTCCATCCCCCTCCATGTTGAGCTAGCTCCATGGAGGGTCTCTCGAAGAAATCATAGTGCAGTCCATACCCCCACATCGAGCAAGACTTTGTGGGGGTGATATTCGTCGGGGTTTAAATACCTTCCATATCGAGCAAGACTCTATGGATATATGGTATTTAAATACCATTGTTCTCGTGCTCTAAATGCCTCCATATTGAGCAAGACTCTATGGGTATGCACATTTAGATGCACATGTTCTCCCCGCCTGTCGAGCAAGACTCCGGGATGGTGGATGTTGTGCTTATATGTATATGTTTCTTAGAGGAGACTCTGCCCAAGAACATACCCATATAATCACAATTTCGTGCTCTTGTGTATATGTTTTCTTAAGGATACTCTGCCTAAGCGGAGGTTCTGCCCGAAAACATACTCATATGTTCACAACTCTGTGCTTATATGTATATATTTCCTAAAGGAAACTCTGCCCAAGCGGAGGTTCTGCCGGAAATACATCCATATATCCACAAATATTGTGTTTATATATGTATATTTCCTAAAAGAAACTCTGCCTAAGCAGAGGTTCTGTCCAGGAACATATTCATATATTCACAAAAGTTGTGTTCGTATACGTATGTTTCCCGAGAGAACCCTGTTTAAACAGGATTCCTGCCGAAAATATATCCATATGTTCACGAATATATGTTCATGTGAATGTCTTTTAAAGAAATTTCTGCCCAAGTAGGGATTCTGCTCAAAAGCATATCCATGTGTCCATAATATATATGTGCATACGTGCGTCTTGCATGGGGATACTCTGTCCATACCGAGACTCTCCCCTGAAGTCAATATAACCATATGTACATCCAACTTATGCTCATATAGTTGCGCAGTAACTTTGCCCATGCAGGAGCGCAGCCCAGATTCACAGTACACTTAAACTGCCAAATGAATTCGCGGGTATACACCCGTTCATTTATAAAAATCCTCAAAAGGAAATTCATACTCCTTTTAAAACAAAATTCAAAGGTCAATAATATGTTCCGGGCATCAAATAAACTCACGGGTATACACCCGCTCTTTTGCCAAATCATATTTCCAACCCCCAAAAAAGGGAATTCATACTCTTTCAAAATGAAGTTTTCTCTTCTAAAGCAAATACTCTCATTCAAAACAAAATATTTCAAAGGAACAAATCCTTTCTTTCAAATCAAAATTCATATTTTTTTGTCCGACACTATAAAAAGGAAGAACATCGTATTGCAATTTTCTAGAAAATGCATATTTTCTCGTCTTGCTATGAATGGTATTCGGGTTGAAACTGATGTTAAAATCACATCAAGGGCTTTTAATCCGATGTAAACAAAACATTGATTCCGATCGATGGAGACAGGGGTCTAGTACAAGATACCCTAATTGCCTGACGAATAAAACGCGGAACCAAAGAAGTTCAGATTAAAAAACGGCACACTTGTCCATTCCATAGACATCAAATTTTCTTCTCCGCACTGCGCGGACCCTTACTTCTGTCTGTTAGACAGGCTGGCATGCCCCGCAAGGCAAAAGGAATAAAATGAAAGAAGTAACAAATCAAATCAAACGCCATACATCAATAAACGCTCTCCAAGAAGATCAAAACCGCAAGAAGCGGGGGAGAGAACCATAACCTTACCACACCACCATATGTGTGATTAGAGAGATTTTCCGTGTGTCCACAGCCCTTCTTGTCTGAAAGTTACAAGCTTTCGAAGAACCGAAACCACCCTGCTGCTGATGCCGGTGACGGTGACGTTGGTGAGTTGGTGACTTCTTGGCCGGGGATTCCGATGGGGAGCTAGGCAGGGATCTAAATGTCCTTTGATGTTTCCTTCTATTCCGTCACAAGATGTGACGGTAGGGTTTCTGCAGACATTTTTATTGCATAGGATGGGTTTATATAACAATGCAATTTTAAGATGGATTATTGCGCAGTTAGACTTCTAAGAGGGTTTCTCATGCAAATATCTCATTTTTTTTAATATCAGGAAATTAAAAGAATACCTTCAAATGGAGTTCATAGCTCTTCCTTGGCAAAGATTTTAAGAGAGATTCTCAAGAAATATCTCTCTTAACCTAGATCTTGAAGATCACCCCTTTCCGTTCTCCTTTTAAATCTTCAAAATGCAAGAGAAGAAAGAAGAACAAGGGGGAAGAAGACGATCCGGTGGCGGTGTCCAGTGACGGGGGCAGGCAGGGGCATCCAACTTGAGGTCTTCCACAGTGGCGACAGAGCAGGGCAACCGAGTTGAGGGGTGGGGGTGAACGTCCAGCAGATCTACTTTGCTGGTTATGAAAGGGGGTGGGGTCTTTTAAAAATCGGATCGGTCCTGTATCAGCCCTGATCGGGTGGTATTGGGGTCAGTCTGGCCTTGTACTGGCTGATGTGGCCCAATACGAGCTAAGTCAGTCGGACATGTAGCAGGCCAATCCGGCTTCTTTTTTATTATTTATTTATTTATTTTGCCTTTTCTCAGGCGGGATCAGCTGGATTCTTCAATCTGGCCCGATCCGGACTGATTCCAGCAGATCCAGTTGGAATTTGGTCAATCCAGGAGGGCTACCCCCGGAAGCTGGTCACCTTAGGGCGATCTAGCCAAGAATCAGCCAATCCCAACTTGGATCGGTCGATTCCACACACTATGATTATAATGTCCATCCTTGTCTTATGAGATTTCTTCAAGATCTCTTCTCTTTGACCTTCTGAGATAGAACTGAAATCCGATGTAACATTTCTTGGACTAAATTACTTTAGAACAGGGAATTTTATCTACGTGGACAACAGAGAACCTCTTTGTAGATTCCTCATCTTTATAAGGAACTTTAGAAGACCAGTCATTGTTTCTTATGCAGTGTGCATGTGTTGACAATTCTGAAGAATATCTTTTCTTTTTTCTTTTAAGGTGGAAAAGGTAATTCTCCCTGTGGCAATATTTTGATTATGGATTGTTGAACCAAAAAATTTCTGTGTGTAAACGAAGGAAAGTGGGTTTTAAAAAAAACCAATCTAGCCCCTCTGGATAAGGGGTAGGGGCACCTCCGGGTAAGCCTACCCGGAGGTCCCCCCACCTCCGGGTAGTGTACCTGGAGGTGGACCTCCCCCTTCTTCAAAGCCTTTAAGTGGTGCCTCTGGGCAATCCCCTATAAAAGTCTCCAAGGGGCTCAAATGAAACCCTCGTGGCGCCCCCAGTTGGCCCCAGGGTTCTGCCCCCCTGCTGCCCATTCGACTAAAGACCCTCCTTTTGGGAACTCTCAAGTTCTTGGCTTGAAAAGCTTCAGGAGGTACTTGGCAAGTCAAGGTTTCCCCATGTCGAGCTAACTCCATGGGGGTGAAATATAAATGTTTGTGTATATATCTCCATGTTGATCTAGCTCGAGATGAAATATAAATGTTCATGTGTATCCCCCATGTTGAGCTAGCTCCATAGGGTAAAATTTCTATATGTTCATATGTGCAAATGTCCATGTGTAGACTCTGCTCATGTAGAGACTCTGCTCGAGGCTTGTTCATGTGTGTATATCTCCATGTGGAGACCATGTGGTTATAAAAGCCATTTATGTTCATGGAGATCATGTGTTCGTGAAATGTTCATATGTGCAAATCTCTATGTGGAAACTCTACCTGTGCAGAGACTATGCTCGAGGCACGTTCATGTGTATATCTCCATATGGAGACCATGTGGTCATAAAGACCATATGTGAACATGGAGACCACGTGTTTGTGAAATGTTCACGTATATGTCTCTCCACATAGAGACCATGTGGACTTTACCACATGCGTTTATGAAGACCCCTCTTGTGGAAAGAAGGCATCCCCCTTGTGGGGTATGATGTCCTTCAAATGATTGTTTCCTAGTGGGAAATAAATCCCATTTTCATCAAGCAATTATGAGGGACATCAAATGAAAACCTTCATTTGTAAAGTGTTACAAGTTCTCCATTGGCCAAAGCTCTCTTCAAGCAGTGAAGAAGAAGAAGGAGGTGCTACTGGGTTCTTGGAGAGCTCCAGAAAAGCTGAAGGCCCTTCAAAGGGTTGCAAGGGCTATTCGTCTGATATATGATGTGTAGAAAGCCCCTAAAAGGGGGAGAAGTTGCAGAAAGTCCCTCCAAAAGGTCGGAAATGGCAGAAAAGTCCTCAAAAGGATGGAACTTTGTAAGAAGCCCCTGAGAGAATAAGAATTGCAGAAGGGTCTTCGAAAAGACAGAAATTGTAGAAATGTTCTCAAAGGGCAGAAATTATGAAGAAGTCTTGATAAAGGCACAAATACAATGTTGTCCAAATCTTCTTCTTCATAAGGCAATATTGGCCAAGTTTTTAGTTCTCTGATCATATCTGCGCCGTCTGCACAGCTCAGTGAAGCGGGACCCACTTCATTCCTGAAGTGGCATGTGCTCCCCTGAGTTCAGTATATGGCTAAGAAAGCCAGAGAATGACAGAAAAACTCAGGGTTTCTTAGAAATGACAGGAAAGTCCTGGAAATGTCAAAGAAATTACTGTCAAGCTTGGTTCATGCTGTCTGTACAGCTCGATGGAGCGAGATCTACGTCACTTCTCTAAAGCGGCATGCACTTTCTTGAGTTCGGCTTCTGGCTGGCCACTCTAAGTTTTGAAATTGTCAAGAAATGACAAAAATCCAAGGAATGCTAAGAAATGGTATAAATGTCAGATAATGCCAAGAAATGACAGAAATATCTGAGAAAGGTCAAGAAATGACATAAACGCTCGGGAATGTCAAGAAGTGGCGATAGTGTCCAAGAAGGTCAAAAAATGGCACGAACGTTAGGAAGTCAAAGAAATGATATAAAAATACTGAAAGACCCACAAAGGGTATGAAATTGCAAATATCCAGGAAAGGGTAACAACTGCAACAAATAGCCAAAGAGGGTAAAATATATTCGGCCTTGTGCGGAAATGCCATTTATGGACATCAAGTCAGCTCCAAAGGTATGATCACAATAAAAAAAGTGATCATGACCATCAAGCAAAGTCAATCATCCGATCATGACAGAAGCAAAGTCAATTGTCTGATCGTGACAGAAATGAAGCAAATCAATCCAAATGCAGTTAGGAGCAAGGTTTGCCGGATCGGAATCGGGAGGCGAATCGGATTTTTCTTGGTCCGATTCGATTCCCCCCGAATCGACCCGAATCGGATCGATTCTCATGGGTATAATATATATTATATATATAATATATCATATATATGATATTTATAATGTATAATATATATTACTAATATGATATAATAATATTATATATATGAGGCGAATCAGACCGAATCGATGGAATCGAGAATCAGGTTTTCCATGATTCGCCCCGATTTGGGAGAATCGGGCCGATCCGATTCAATCCGCCAAACCATGGTTAGGACCAAATTCAAAGAATTGGACTGGGATGGAACGTAATCCTGAAGGCCCGATTATATAATCAGGACCAATTGTAAGGGTCTTGAAAGATCAAATTGTAATCCAAATTACATCTTGCAAATTCTTTGGACTTAAATGAATCTCGATATTATTATCAAAGATGTTCGGATTCAATCCGATGCAAATTAACACCGATTCTGGTCGGTGGGGAAAGGGTCTAGCACACGAAACCCTAATCGCCTGATTAAATAAAAGCGCAAAAGAAATGTCCCAAATATTGGTGCAATTGTCCAATGAATGGACATGTAAATTCCCCGCATCGAGTAGATTTTAAATTTTTTGTCTGTATAACAGACCGGCACGCCCACACACATAAAAATGCCTCCACGGCCAAAATTCATTTTCTAAAATAATTTCCGCGTCCACATGGATCCTCTGTTTTATTAACTGATGGGAATATGCAAATTCACACTACCATGGTCTTTTGGGGGCACTGGGATGTGCTGGGCATGACTTACATTTATCGGTAACTGATATACAATAAGATCTTGTAAAGTCGAAGCTGTTTCATAAATGTGATCTTGTTTTGCTTATTTTGCTTATATTTACGATTTATCTGTGATTTAATGAAGGAAAAAGGCGTAGAACATATTGGTTATCTGAAGGATTTATGCAAGGTCAAATGTGAGTTGAAGTATCACTCAAAATGTTATTGTGTGGAGTACTACTTTCGAATCAATGGTGATGGCATGTGTCAGTCACTAATATTTGTTGGCTGCACAAAGGATAGTGGATTTTTTATCCTTCATTGATAACACTTTTCCAATTATGCAGAAAAATATATTGAATGGAATGATGACTTGCACAATTTGCAGTTAATCTTTGGGGTTAAGGAATTTCTGGTACAGTATCCATCATCTCCGTATTAGATTCTTTATATATATATATATATATATTTCATTTGTTCATATTTGCTTTGAGAGTTTGAGGTGTTTCTTTTATCGATATCTTTTCACCTTGAAAGCTCTGCTGAAGATACCTTCTTTTGCAAGCCATGAATAATAAATAAAAAATTTAATCTTCATTGTGATAGATATCATGAGTAGGATTGGAGTTGAATGCTGTCAATGTAGATTCAACATGATAATTGTAGGTGATTTGTATTTTGATCTATTCCTCTTTTGCAGTCAAGTCGTGTGGGTCAAGGGGGCAGCACCCTTTGGGGGTTCAGGGGGTGGAACCGGGAAAGACAATTTTAATTTTCAGGGGTACAAAAGATTTTTCCACAGACAAGGTTTTCCAAAAAAAGGTGGGAAAAAAAGAGACACCTGACTCGACTATTCGGACGACTTTTAAATCACTGGAGATCAAATATTCAAATTGTGCTTGCCCTGGCGCTGCCGGCTGTTGGTCTTTTCTTTTTGTTATTTTTTTAAGTAGAGCTGCACATTGAAGTTAGTGTAGCTGCCGTTACACTCTTCTGCCGGCGGAGAGGACTCTATCTGGCACTGCCCGTCTGTTTGTGCAATATGTGTGGCAAAGAAAATGCACGAATTACCAACAACCCAAACAACAAAAAATTAGGCAAGTGCCTGAATGCAGTTAATACATTCAAAATTGCTAGCTGTACTTGTCTTTGATCTCCATTCTAGCACACTTTCTTTCTTCTCCCTTTAACCTTCAATTTCTTGTGGACAAGGGAAAAAACATGCATGTCGTTGATCTTAAAGATGAGGCATCTTGTTGGTGTATTTAATTTGAGTATTCTGGAAGTCGATCATGTAAGAGGCACATTAAGTCCTGTCCTTGTGACAGAAGAAAAGTTGAGTATTTATCAACCCATTTTTGTACATCCAGTCATAAAAATGTCCTATTTGTCCACCCAACTGTGCTTTTTATTGGTCATATGCATTTCAATGGAGCAAAGGAAAGGGCATGCATGTTGTTGATCTTAAAGATGTGGCCCCTTGTTGGTATATTTAGTTTGAGTTGCATTTGAGTATTCTGAAAGTGGATCATGTAAGAGGCACATTAAGTCCTGTACTTGTGACAGAAGAAAAGTTTTGAGTATTTATCAACCCATTTTTTAAAATCCAGTCATAAAAATGTCCTATTTCTCAACCTAACTGTGCTTTTAATTGGTCATATGCATTTCATTGGGGCAAAGGAATTCTTGTAGACTCAAAAAATGATGATGAAATGTGATTTTAGACCATGTTACACAGCTTACACCAACATCTCACATTTCTTATCCGAATTCTTTCTTGGATATCTCCATGGCAGTTAATCAGGGGTAACCAGTCATACAGCCGATGTAAATTAACACTGAGGTTGGTGGGGAGGGACAAAGGATACAGATTCATGGTCTTCTACCTAATCCAAAGCACACATCCCCCTATGGTTCACCCCAAATTGTTGGAGTTACCACTGTTCAAGTGGTGAATGGGATGTAATACATATACAAATGAAACCTAAACAAATAAATAAAATGAAGAAACAGTTTAAAATTTTTCATCCAATCACTAGCTTCCAATAAAACATCATTTGGAAGTTATGGGCTTGTAAATTTTCCTTTTAGATAATGTGCATCTTTCTTTCGCTCCCTTGCATTATTTTTCCTTCCCTTGTCCCAACATAACATGTCTTTTCTATACATTGGTTGAAAAGTCATGCTTCCTAAGTCTATAAATTTTTTACTTTCAGTGGATTTTTCCTCATATATATTTCTTGCATTATGAATGCAAGATCCTTTGTACTTTCTTTTTGGTGACAACTGTTGTATCTTCTTTTGATTCAGTTTGCTTCTTGTTGAATTTTTCTTAATGTTGCTTGTGAGATGCTATAATGTCACTTTTCTTTTGGCTGAGAACAATCTAGAGTCAAATTCATTGAATGGAATGGAAAGAGTCTATCCATTGATTACCTGGAGAAGTAATAAAAAGTAACCTGAGGACAAGATGAATTGATCTGCTAATGTAAGCATAAATAAAGCCACCTTTCAAAGGGAGGAAAACAAAGAAAAACTTAAACCATAAAAATAACCCTCTTCAGAAAGGGATGTGCCTCGGGATTTGTTTTCTATCGACAAAGCTTGCCCTGCTACCAGTGGCATGCCGTCTTTTTGGTGCTTGGCGGAGATATTCCCACTTATGTTCAAGGGACTTGTTGGCAGGAGCTATTTCCTACACTATGCATTTGTGAGCCACTTTATGCTAATGCCAGTTCCCAGCCTCTCCACAAACTTGAGTTTTTGGGTTGGTGGATTAAAGCCATGTTTGCTTTTTGGGTTTCCGCCATATGTTGGGCCATTGTGGTTTTAAGAAGTGTCCCTAGGATTTACCCTATAACTTCACCTAACAACCCATGTTTTTATTTAGCAATTCTGTTTTATACTGGTGTCCGAGACCCGTACCCTGTTTCGCCATCCATGAGTCCAGAGTCAGAAAGGGTTATTTTGCGGTCTAGAGAAGTGAACAAGAAAGTAAAATAACTATAATAATAGAATAATTTCATTATTCACATGGTACGATGTCCCAATTTATGATTCAAGTATAAAAGTAAAGTACAAATCCTTAAGGGCCGAGGAAGTGCTACTAAGCTAATTGTTGGTACAAGAAGAGCAAATACTGATCTTCATGGCCCGGTCCGAGGTACACATATGCTCGCTATCCATGCCTACAAAAGTAGGGGATGGGTCTCATAAAGTCATAGGCTCAGTAGGGGTCCCTTGATCCTGCCATTTAGCCAAAAACAGAGCAACAAATAATATAATAGGGAACAATAACAATTATTAAGGAATGCATATAAAATTTAAAGGAAAACTAACCAATAGGAGGGAAACCAGTAGCCAACTCCAGCCACAACAACAAAGCAACATTAAGTAGTACTATATAAGAGAAGTACAACGTTGGCGACGAGAGAATTCTGCACGATACGAAAACTAAGGAATTGACAATAGGATGCCCGAGACTAACTAAAGACAACTGCACTAATAGAAGGAACCATGCAGCCAACCTGCATCCTTTAATAGTACAATCCTTACATACACTCAGAAACTAAAAAATGTGGTATTACACTATTACACTCTCAGACTCGACTAGCTGATCTGCAGTGATCAGTCCAATTTGGACACACATGCTCTTATTACGGCGGTTGAAAATGTGACCACCGGTCTTGTAGTTAGGGTGCCCAAGAGCGTCTCAACCCCTGACTACCGTCCTACGCCTATCCTCCCCCTACTCCAAGAGTGAGACATGTAAGGCTACACTATACATTGGTAAAGGCGCAGCTTGGCCTAGTCGCGGTCCCACGCATATCCACTTCAGCTCGTCTCTGAAACCTAGTAAAGTGAGACACAACAGTCCACAAGGTGTCCTCCCCCCCCCTGTGGACACGCGGAAAATTCTCGTATGTGCTTATGGCTTTTATGTATTATTTGGGGTTTGATGTGATTCATTTATTTTGCCTTGCGGAGCATGCCAGCCTGTCTAGCAGACAAAAATTAAAATCCGTGCAGTGCGGAGGGAATATTTGATGTCCATGGGATGGACAAGTGCGCCACTTTTAGTTTGAACTTTATTGGTTCCGTGATTTTTGTTCATCAGGCGATTAAGGTAGCGTATGCTGGACACTTGTCTCCATCGATCGAAATCGATGTTTTGTTTACATCGGATTAAAAACCGATGTTATTTTTACATCAGTTTTAACCCGAATACCATTGATAGCAAAGTCGAGGAATTATGCATTTTCTAGAAAATTGTAATACGATGTTTTTTCTTTTTATTATCGTCGGACAAAATGGATTTTGATTTGAAAGAAAGGATTTGTTCCTTTGAAAAGGGGCTTTATTTTTGAAAAGAAAGATATTTGTTTTGGAAAGAGGATTTTATTTTGAAAAGGAGTATGAGTTCCTTTTGAAAATTAGACATAGGATTTGAGAAATGAGCGGGTATATACCCATGAATTTGTTTAGGAATTTGAGCGTATTGTGGATTTAGGCGGCGCTCCCGCAGAGGCAGAGTTATTGCACAAATATATGAGTTTGATAGACATATGATTGTATTGATTTTAAGAGAGAGTCCTTGTATGAACAGAGTGTCCCCATGAAATACGCACATATGCACATATATGTTTATGAACATATGGATATGCTTTTGAATAGAACCCCCGCTTAGGCAGAGTTTCCTTTAAAAGACATATTCACATGAACATATATTCGTGAACATATGGATATATTTTTGGCAGAAACTCCGTTTAGGCAGGGTTCCCTTTTTAGAAAGCATGCACATATGAACACAACTTTTTGTGCATCCATAGATATGTTTCCGTACAGAACCTCCACTTAGGCAGAGTTTCCTTAAGGAAATATATACACACAAGCACAATATTTGTGGATATATGGATATGTTTCCGGTAGAACCTCCGCTTGGGCAGAGTTTTCTTTAGGAAATATATACATATAAGCACAATATTTATGGATATATGGATATGTTTCTGGTAGAACCTTCGTTTGGGCAGAGTTTCCTTTAGGAAATATATACATATAAGCATAGAGTTGTGAACATATGAGTATGTTTTCGGGCAGAACCTCCGCTTAGACAAAGTTTTCTTTAGAAAACATATACACATGGACACAGAATTGTGATTACATGGGTATGTTTCCGGACAGAACCTCTGCTTTGACAGAGTTTCCTTTAAGGAACATATATATAAGCACGACATTGTGAACATATGAGTATGTCTTACGAAGAAGATGCATACCCATACGAGCATAAACACTCGCCCATCCCCGAGTCTTGCTCGACGAGCGGGGAGAACATGTGCATCTAAATGCTCATACCCATAGAGTCTTGCTCAATATGGAGGCACTTAGAGCACGAGAACAAGGGTATTTAAATACCGTATATCCATAGAGTCTTGCTCGATATGGAAGGTATTTAAATCCCGAAGGATATTACCCCCACAGAGTCTCGCTCGATGTGGGGGTATGGACCGTATCATGATTTCTTCGAGAAGCCCTCCATGGAGGCTAGCTCCGCATGGAGGGGGATGGAGGAGATGTCGATGCTGTATGGAGGTGATCTCCTTTTTCTTTGCGCTTATTGGATGTTCCGCACCAAGCGAGGGAAGAACCAATACCTTCACATCGAGCGGAGAAACTTGAAGAACAAGTGAGGAGATTTTGGGGGAGAGAGTTTTTTTACCTTTTTTTTGGATTTTTTGGAGGGGAAAGCACCCTTTCTCCGAGGGGAGAAGCCAAAAGGGAACCCCCTGCCCTTAGGGGGTGCATGGGGGTTTTGTAGGGGTTGCCCACTTGCCCCCCCTTTACATGCGCATGAGGGAGTGGCCCCCCCCTTAACCGATGGGAGGACCATCGGTTAGGGGTCTAACCGATGGTACCCCCATCGGTTAGGGGGGAGATCCCCTCCAACCGATGGTAGGACCATCGGTTGGGGGATTCACCCCTCCAACCGATGGGACTTCCATCAATTGGGGAGGGCTTGGGGTTTTGCCTATAATTAGGCCCCCATATGCCCCATTCAAGGGGTGCCTTTGGGATTTCTGGAAATGGGGTTTTGACAAATTTTCATGCCAACACCCCCAACCACGAGTGCACTCAAGCATCGAATACGAAATGATGTCCCCACTATTTTTTCCTAGCCTGGATGTAGGCTCACAAACAAGGGTAGTCTAAGAAAACGACACCAAACCTCAGTTGTGCTCCAGGTACAAGGACCAAAAATACCGGCCTATCAATCTTAGTGTGCAACTAGCATCGGGATACCCAACTAGTAAGGTGTCATGCACTCATGCTAGGAACATAGCACTAATAGCCGTCGAACTCAAAGTATGTGGAAACCACCGAAACTGCATATATGACACTATTTTAGAACACGACAGGGGAAGCTAATGCATTCACTACAAGAATGCGTTTCTACTGAATGATGCTTTCATAACGCATCAAAAAAACATGGACATGATCACACACAGTCTTGGAAAAACCCAAAAAGCCACTCGACCCGAGCAATACGGGGAGACAAAAGGTTGAGCCTATTGGCTGAACCTCTAATGTCGTGCCAGAATTCTGAGACATGAGTGGACTCGTCATAGGGAATACTTCAGTCATAGGCCTAAGAATGTGTCAACCAGATGGGATGCATTCTCAATGCCACACCTATGATGCGACTAGACTTACCGACATTTAGAAAACATACATGAACATGTCATATCGTAAGGGCACGTTTAGACCGTAACTTGCTAAGGTAACGTGTTCATGCACAATCTTGGGTAGAGCTCCAGCTCCCTTGATTATGGCCATTCCGACCCTAAAAGCTCTAGAAACATCACAAAGAGTGGAAGTAAGGGAGAAATCATGTCTCCGACATACGCATGCATCAGAACACCCAATTGCAAAAGTCTATGGCGAGAAAAGATGAAGAGCCAAGCTCACTAGCCCAATGCATTGAGATCTCTTCCCAGTGGAAACAACCCCAACACGCTCTCGTAAGCATCCTTCTATCAAAGGGACCATGAGAAACCGATTGCATGAAATAGAGGGAATGTTACCCTACCGTTAAAATGATAAACCAAACCTGTTGAGGTCTTCTTGTAGGTTGGCCACCTTGTTACCACCAAATTCACCGCTACCACCAACTTGCAACCAAGCGCCACACTACTATCGTCACCCTCGTCCACAACCTGCTGTTGAGGAGTGTGGCGACCAGGAAAATGCCACCATTATTTTTGTTCACGTGTATATATATATATATATATATATATATATATATACCATTGGCAGATTTAATCTATTGCAGCAGAAATAATATCTACAAAATTCAGACTCATAACAGATTGGTCGACTGAACCGAGTTTGCGATCGACCCAAAAATGTAAAGAGCATGAAAATCACTGGTACATGAAACGTCGATCTTGGGCCCACATGAGATCCAAAACAGCATTAACTGCACAAAGCTAGACTTCATTCTGAAATGTAACTATATAACCATTTGATTCCTTGTCTCTTCTTCTAAATTACATTTAAATCAAAACAAGTATGTGAGAGAAATTCAGTCTAAACCTTCCCTTGTTATCTATTGATTCTATTCCATTAGTCCAAGCCTATAAATACATTTGTTTTCCCTCTAATGCTTTTCTAACAGAAAGAAGAACTCTCCCTAGGATGCCATCAATAAACACTCGATCACTCGTCCCTTTCCCCATCGGTATGAGACTATGAGTTGCCTCTTCATCAAATTCACCTGAAAATTTTTAAGTAGCACACTATGAGTGATATCGCTCAATAGGAATTATATCTTTATAGCACAGTTTAGATATTATACATTTTGGATCAAATTTAGAACAAGGAGAACATTTATTATGTAGTGCATGGAGCCTATCATTTCTAGAAACAAAAATAGCATTGTTAGGGATCATAGTCGTTGGAAAGAGAACATGTACAATTAACTATAATTAGTAAAGAGATCAATGGGAATAGAGTAGTGATTCTTTGTCATTCAATGCATTCAATATCATTTAGTAACAATGACTTTTAGTGAGGGGAATTTTCTGTCCAGAACAATCAAATAGTTAGTCAATTGGTGCAATGCCAGCTCCCACTGGTCCGGTATGTACTTCAAGGTGCTCTCCCCTTAGCCCTGGCAGAGCCCTATTACACAGGCATTGAGTTTCCAATAGAGCCGAAGCTCTAGTGTCAATCTAAACATTTCCCATTAGTTGCAGTGACAACCGTTAAGACTTTCAGTAAGAGATTCAAAGATGTCATGAGTCATGACTGGGGGTTTGTTAAGGAAATGATGTAGCAATTGGTACAAGAACATAGTCATGACTTATTCAAAACAAGAATAGCAGTGGAGTACAATGACTTAAATCTGTGATAAGTATATTCAGTCTTAAACAGGCACTTAAAATAATTGGACTATTTTCTTTTGGATTTTTATACATTTAAAAATATTTTGCTAGTTTGTGAGGGCTTTGGCCGATACTTTCAAGGACTGTTTTCTTTTTTATTACCAGTTCAATTTTACATCAATTACCAGGGTCATTAACTAGTGTTGGAACTGAGCTGGTAATCAATGTGAAAATGAATTGGTAATCGATATGGAATTGGTCTGGTAATCGATTTGAAATTGAACTGGTAATCAATATAAAATTGAACAGGTAATCAAAGCAAGTGAACTGATAATCGAAGTGTAGTTGAACTGTTAATCGAAGTGGCATTTTGACTCGATTCTTGTTCGAGTCACGGAATCGATTATGAGCCCGTGACTCGATTGAGTCCAAGACTCGACGATGACTAATCTGGTCGGGCATCGATTCTCTCGTGGGTTTCCTATATTCAATTAAATTTGATGGTTGTTACAAGGAGAGTCGGTGTTAAGATTGAAAATAAATAATAAAAAGATGGGTTTTGGTGAGGGTAATCTTGCCCTCACCAAAAGGGTAGTCTTTCTTCCTATGTCACCCCTAATTAAACCCTACTATATGATCCCTAATCAACCCCTATTCCAATGTGACCCCCAGATAACCTTATCATCTCTTCCATTGCCTCCTTAAAGCCTATAAATGGGCATGGGGTGGGAAAAGGGCAACGACAAGAGAATAGAGGGAGTAGAGAAGGACGAGAAAGAGGGGGTACAAGAAGAGAGTGTGTATTGAGAGAGAGAAAGAGGAAGTGTGCTTTATTTCTTAAGGATTCCCTATCCGTGGGGAAATCATAGAAGTGGTAGGCAAAGGTTACTCTGGGCTCATATTTATTTTATTATTTTAATATCAATTTATGCTTAGATTCACCATTCTTTTGATGTTTCGATGTCAGACTCCGTCAATTTATTTGTCTCATTTCGTTGTATCGTCT
Source organism: Colocasia esculenta (assembly GCA_014218235.1). Classification (NCBI taxonomy): domain Eukaryota; kingdom Viridiplantae; phylum Streptophyta; class Magnoliopsida; order Alismatales; family Araceae; genus Colocasia; species Colocasia esculenta. The sequence goes on along the minus strand of CM024764.1, from coordinate 64,897,749 downwards.
AACCACTCAGTTTTATCGTGCAGTTGTCGAATTTACGTCACTTTGATACCTAGATAATGAACTTACGACCAAGGTTCGCCGCATCGGGGAATCGGGGCGAATCGGGTTTTTCCTGATCTGCCACGATTCGCCAGAATCGGACCGATTTGCATGGGAATCGATCCGATTCGATGGGAATCGGGCGAATCAGGTTTCTCCTGATTCGATCCGATTCAGCCGAATCGGACCGATTCGATCTGATCCGGCAAACCATACTTACGACCAAGGTTCGACGCATCGGCGAATCGGGCCGATTCGCATGGGAATCGGTCCGATTCGATGGGAATCGCGTGAATCGGGTTTCTCCTGATTCGATCTGATTCGGCCGAATCAAACCGATTCGATCCGGCACGCCAAACCATGCTTACGACCAATCTTAATTTGTACGCTCATCAGCTTTACTGTCACCTTGTTACTATTGTAATATATATATATATATATATATATATATATATATATATATATATATATATATGTGTGTGTGTGTGTGTATGTATATACTCAAATACTAAGCTCGTGATTAAATTGTCGCTCGAATTTCCACTTTAGTTATACCACGCAAATTAACCTTATTTTGAAACCGGGACCTTGCACCTATAATTATTTTTATATTTTCTATTATGATATTATGTGTCCTATTGTTTGTAATTTTTTGATAGAATAAATTCATAAAATATGAATGTGAATATATTATAGACATTGCTATCCCAAGAATTTTATAGACTGAAACCCTTATAAGCATTTGTCGGGGTGAAGTTGTCGTCTCAAGAGAACAAGTATGGCCTCAATGGTGGTTTGTGATGCATGTTCAATTATGAAAGTGGAACCTTGAGATAATTGTGGTAAATTATGAAGAATTGAGAATGGATTTTTTAAAAATTTATATTTCATTTATTACATCATTGGTTACATGTCCTTGTCTCCTTTTGTCCACTATAGTTTTGATTATGAGCATGCAAATTGTAGAAATGTTTTATCATTATAACTCATGGGTACAACTTGATGCCTATTGAGTCGTTGACTCTCGTAGTTTTAACATCTTCGTTTTTAGGAGATTCAGGAGTTGCCTCGGGACCTACCCAAGAAGGAAATTAGGTTTCTTTTTTTGCAGATGTTTATTGTACTGTGACTATATATATCTTGTAAATATAATACAAATATGAAACAACTATTATATGAATGATGTTGTGACAAGTTACTTGTCTTGTGAATAAATTGCATATTCCCAACGTGTGTGATTCCGTTTGACTGTAACGTCTCCAACTCCGAGGTGAGCACGAGTTGTTGTATCGGACTTAGGGGCATTACAGAAGATGGTATCAGTACCTGGGAGATTGTAACTTTAAGCCATTGCCATCAAAGTTAGACGACAATAATAGGAAGAACCAGAGGACTATTGATAGAAATGAATACTCGGATAGGTTTGGAATTTAATATGGGATGATGTTTATTTCAGAATTCCATGCCTGACGGCTCCAAAAAGTAATTACTCGATTGATTGCAGAGGTGGAAAGAGGCGGGGGAAAAATATGTGAGTGAACAAAAGGAATTGTATTTTTCGATTAAGAAACAAATTGTGACTGGTATATAATCATTTTGAGGCCTCCTCATCTAGGACAGTGGTGGCTTCGCGAGAGTCGAGAAACAAATAGATGAGAGTCGAGAAACAAATAGATGAGATAAACATCATGCTTGACCGTCTTGCTGAAAAGCAAGACAAATTGAAAGAGAAAATCGAGTGCCAGTGGGACACTGTAAAGGAGATTGTTGCTAGGGTTGGTCATAATGGAAGTTTGCTACACGAGTCTGCTGGTTTAACAATGAACCCTCTACCTTACTTGAAGCCAAACCATTTTACTAACACATCTCGTTGAACCATTGCCAATGAACCCATACTTTGGAGGATGGGAACAATCACTACCCCTTGTGAATCTAGACTCAATGATTTGGCAACAATCACCCCCAACATATTTAGATCCAATGTTGGATTGGTGGGTTACATGTGAACGGTGTGGGGGCCAAGGACACCTTACTACAGAATTCCCCCGGCCGTGTCAAACCCATTGGTGCTGACCAAGGGAATGCAGAATGAGAACTATAGTTATAATAAGTAAGGCAAGTGAGTTCACATAGGCTATTTAGCATCATATAAGAAGGGTCTAGTCAAGTATGTAATATAAGTTTGCAAGCATAAATATATATGTACACACACACACACACACACATATATATATATATATATATATATATATATATATATATATATATATATATATATATATATTGGCGACTTGTTTGGTTTCACACGGTTCCCTAATTTTTGGACATTGTCCACTCATTCGAGAATTTATTTTATTTTGACAGAATATGTCGTCAAAAAAAGATATTCTTGTACTGGGTATCTCAAATATGGAAGATCATGCTTCGGGTGGCTCCGATCAAGGAGCGTGTGTCAACCCAGGAGTGCCAAGTAGGGATGGTGGATCTTGGAGGGTTCATGCAAATCTTCCAAGGGTTCCTTCAGATGCAACAACAGTTGTTACAACAACAGTTGCAACCTACCACTCGACAAAAAGCCACTCCCAATATGGAAAGATTTCTGCGATTGACGCCTCCTTCATTTAAGGGGGAGAGCCACCCCGAGGCTGCCAACTCATGGATCTATAAGTTGGAAAAGGAATTTTGAGTCATGAGGTACCTGAAAGAGGATAGGGTTTAAGTTAATGAACATAGGGTTTAAGGTTTACCGAATCGGAATCGGAAGGTGAATCGGGTTGCTCTTGATTCGCCCCGATTCCCCCAGAATCGATCCTAATCGGACCGATTCGCATTGGTATATTATATATATAATATATAATATGATATATATTGTAGATATATATATATATTACATATATGATAATATATAATATGATAAATATATATATATATATATTATAAAGGGAATCGGGGCGAATCAGGGATCGAGTTTCCCCTGATTCGCACCGATTCGGGGGAATCGGGCCGATTCGCCTCGATTCGGCAAACCATGGGTTTAACCTAGCAACCTATATGTTGCAAGGCTAGATGAATGTTTGGTGGCAATGCTGTGTCCAACCTTTGCTGACCGCGAAGGTGATATTTCTTGGGAGGAGTTTTTGGAAGTTTTCAAGGAAAAATTCTTTCCCGAGCACATCTTTGACCAGAAGGAGAGAGAGTTTTTGGACTTGCAGCAAAGCAACCTGCCTATGATTATGAGTTCAAGTTTTCCGAGCTTGGAGTTTATGCACCTTATATTTATGACATCCATGCCGAAAACTTAAGAAGTTTGTTGACGGCTTAAGGGGCAATATCTGACGATTCATAGCAACCCCGACCCTACCACTTATGCAAAAGCGTTCAGGTTGCTCACTTAGCGGAAAAGAAAAACAACATGTAAGAAGTTAACATTCTTGATAGGACAGATTTTTAGGGTTTTATGGTGGTAGTATATGACCTTATAAATAAAAATTGTAGGTTATGGAGGAGCAGAAGAAATTGCACGAGAACAACACCCCTGCCACAAACCCGACAGGATGTGGAAAAGTTTAAGAGACCAATCATTTCCCCAACACCTGCAACCAAACCAACTTCTCATCCCAACTATGTATAGTGCTGGTATTCCTATCCTGGAAATAGTGTTGGAGGGCAAGTCATAGATGCTTTGCTTGCTGGGAAATGGGTCATCTTGTTAGAAACTGTCTTGAAGTGCCAAACCAAGGCCAGAAGAGAACAATTCCTGTGGCAAGTATATGCTATAAACCAATGAGGAAGTAAAAGCCACACCGCCAATGGTAGAAGGTACACTTTTAATGACGGTGTTTATGCTAGAGTGTTATTCGACCTTGGTGCTATGTCTTCCTTCATTTCTACTATCTTTGCCTGCTCACTCGAAAATCGTCCTACCTAAACCTTTGGAGGTGAAATGGTAATTAGCACGCCTACAGGAGAAAGTGTCACCTCTCTTCACATAATTCTCTTTGTCAATATTTATATCGATAAGAGACTCTTTCAAAGTTCAAACCGAATTATTCTTTCTTGACATGAAAGATTTTGATGTCATCCTAGGGATGGACTGGTGTTGAACCCGAAAAATATCGGGATCTAAACGAGCCCCGGGCGACAAATTCGCCCAGAAAGCTACACCCACTCGGACACCTGAGATAAACGGGTCCGAGTCGGCATGCTAGTCCGAAGTGATCCGGGCTATGCACCCGAAATGCAACGTTCAAAGCTTCGTCGGGGCAGAACATACACTCCTCAGTGAGCAAAAGTCGACGTCCAAGGAAGCGTCCGAGCTCGTGCACAAAGTCCACGTGTCCACAGAGTCAAATGCTCTTGCCCTCTGAAAATGGGGACAAACGCACGTGAAACGGACAAAAACGCACGTGGAATGCACGTCAAACGTGCGTGGGCGCGCATGTGCATGTGCGCTGCACGGTCGTCAACCAACAAACAAATCCCCAAAGCTTTCTCCCGTGGAAAATGGCCAAAGAATGGGAGGCCCACTCTTTATGTAGGCGGGCCAGGGAGGTGAGGCGGCCAAGGGAGGGCCACCCGCCGGACCAGCGCGGGGGACCGCCGCCGAACCAGCACGAGCCCCCCCAAACCGGCCCGAGGGGGGCACCCCCGTCGGACCAGCGCGGGGGCCAACCCCCGCCGAACCGGCCCGGGGGCACCCCCGCCGGACCGGGCGCAGGTGCCACCCGCGCCGGACCAACGCGGGGGTGGGGCCCACCTGGTCTGGCGCCCCTGGAGCCCCCTTTTGGCCCCTGGTCCGGCGCCCTTTGGCCCTGTTGGACCTTAAAAAATTACAGGCAGCATCTTGGGCACTTCCCTTCAAGGATAAACTAACAACTCTTCAGGCCGCGTTAAGTCTCCGAACAAGTCGGAAGAAATTAACGCCTTGTACTAAACATTGAAGTACAAATATGGCATGGAAGAAAAATCCAGCAGCATGAGGTCTATAAAGACCAAGTGACAAATACAAATACAGATACAGCACGGAACAAATCCGGCAGCACAAGGTCCATGAAGACCAACTGTGAGATACAAATACACGGACGAGGTCCATAAAGACCAAGTACAAGTACAAATACAAGCACAAGAACGAATCGGCGACAGAAGCTCCAAAGATGCAAATGCAACTCTTTGCCAAGCAGAACTCCGAACAAAGAAGCGGGATTTCAGTGAATTTGGTATCCCTCAAATGAGGCCCTTATTGGCCTATTTATAGGCAATCCTTCCCCCCATTTTAAAACACCCCTTAGGTCTAAGGGGAATGGGAGAAGAGAGGCGGTTGGAGGGCTCCAACCTGTTTAGTATTAAACAGGTTGGAGGCTCCCCCTCCAACCGGTTTAATATTAAACCGGTTGGAGGGGAGGCCCACTCCAACTTTTTAATATAAAACCGGTTGGGGGGTGCTCCCCCTCCAACCGGTTTTATATAAAATAGTTTAATGTTAAACAGGTTGGGGGGTGCTCACACCCCAACCAGATTAATATTAAACTGGTTGGGGGAAACCCCCCCCCCCCCAACCTGTTTAATATTAAACAGGTTGGGGGTGCTCCCCCCCCCAACCAGTTTAACATTAAACCGGTTGAGGGGGAATTCCCCCCCATCCGGACAGGGGCCTCTCCCCCTCTCATTCTTCTGCTGCCATGCAGCAGGGGGAGAGGAGGCCCTCCCCTATAAAAGGGGAGGCACCCCCTCCATCTGAAGAGAGGGAAAAACCCCCAGAAAACCCCCATATGCTGGCCAACCAGTCCCCCAAAAATCCCTGCTGTTTGCAACCCCAAATCCTTGTAAACCAGTCCCCCAAGCCTTGTAAACCCCTCCTCTTGTTTTGAAAGAAATAGCAAGAGTGTTCTTCCTCTAATCTTTTGATTTGGCGTGAAGGTATTTGTTCATTCTGGCTCAATATGGAGTGAGGAGTGCTCGATAGCAGGGAAAAGAGCGGGAGATCGCCATCGTATACGGCTTCGACATCTCCTCGTCCCCTCCATGAAGGGTTTCTCTAAAGTTCTATAGTATATTTCATATCCCCACATCGAGCAAGTCTCTGAGTTTTCTATACAATTTTACTAAACTTCAGAAAAGCTAAAAAAAGACTCTGATTTGGTTTCCAAAAATGATACCCAAGTGTATCTTGAATAGTCATCCACAATTACATAACCATAAACTTTTCCTCCAAGACTTACTTTTCTTATAGGTCCAAATAAATCCATGTGAATTAGTTCCAATGGTTTGGAGGTTGTTACCAATGTCTTGAACTGAAATGATATCTTGGTTTGCTTTCCTTTTGCACAGGTTGTACAGATTCCAGATTTCTTCAACTTCAGCTTTGGAAGACCTTCAACTAGATTATGCTTGATTAATTTTTTGATCACTAAAGTACTTGCATGTCCTAGTCTTCTATGTCATAAATCAGTCTCTTCATTCTTCATAGTTACAAGGCACAAGTTGACTTCTTTCAGTTCTGCCAGTTGTAAGGTGTATAGATTCTTAACTTTTAGAGCTTCAAAAACTATTTTCCCATCCTTCAGGATGATACATTTGTCATTCTGAAATTTCACTAAGTGACCTTTATCGCATAATTGACTGATACTAATTAGATTATGCTTTAATCATTCAACGCACATAACATCTTCTATTAAATCTTTTTCTTTTATTCCTATAGTTCCACATCCTATCACTTTTCCTTTTCCAATATCGTCATATGTGACTTGACCAACTTCATTTCTGAAACTTGTGAATAATTTTCTGTCTCCTATCATATGTCTAGAGCACTCACTATTTAAATACCATTTGGATGCTCTCAGGCGCCCCTACAAGTAAAATTAAGTTGAGACTTTTGGTACACAAATTTTCTTGGGTCCTTAAAGGTTAGTTTTAGGAATCCAACGTAAATGCCTAGTGATGTATGTGCTAATTGTGTATCCTAATTGATTACAATGACTACGCAAAAGTCATATGCATGCTTTGAATTGGTAGTGTTATTGGTTTTAAGTTTATGTTTCTAGATATATTGATTAACCCTTTTAAGATTTTTAATTCCTTTTTCTTTTACAAATTTAGGAGTTGGGTATTTTTCAGGATAAGCAATTTCCTCTATATTTATTGGAGGGTATATCCTACTCTATATTTCTTTTTACTTGTTCTAGCATCTTTTAGTTTTACAACTAAGGATATTTTACAATTAATTATTTTGTCTATGGTAGTTCTTAATTAATTATTTTCTTCTCTTAATTTTTATTTATCTTTTAATTCATTTAGATTTGATTCAAGTTCTATGATTTTACCATTTTTAACCTTCAAAACTTCACATAATAGTTCATTTGTTCTTTTAGTTTATGATAAGTATTGTCCTAATCTTTCTACTCATTTTTTAGAAAGGTGTTGGATTTTTCTTGGTTTATCAGATTTAATTTAACTACTTTCATCTGTTTAACTACAGTTTTATATTTATCATACAATTCATTAAATGCATCTTCTAAACTATCGACATCAGATTTTGAACATGAAGTAAAAGAGGTTTCAGAATTTACATGATTTAGTCCTGCCATGAGGGCTAGATTTACTTGTTCTTCTTCTTCTGATTCTAAGCTTGATGAGTCTGAACTTGTTACTTCCTCATTGTCCCAAGCTGCTATCATTGCTTTCTTCTTGTATTTTCTGAACTTTCTTTCTTATCCTTTTTTTTTCTCATGCTTGTCAGCCTGATCTCTCTTTTTGAGTTTAGGACATTCTGATTTGAAATGTCCTAGATGGTTGCATTCATAGCATATTGGTTCTTTCTACTTTTCCCTTTTGAAATATCTTTTTGAGCCAAACTTCTTTTTCTTGACAAAGATTCTTTGAAGCTTTCTTGATAGCATGGCTTCATCATCACTGCCTTCATATTTTTCTTTTGAGCCATCAGAAGATGATGAAGAGGAATCTGCAACCTTCAAAGCATTTGGAATTTTCTTTTCCGAAGAACTTTCAAAAAATCTTTCCATATTAATTTCATGGGCCATTAGAGAACCAATTAATTTATCAATAGAAAGTTCTGTAAGATCATGTGCTTCTTCAATAGCAGTAACTTTAGGAGTCTAGGAATGTGTTAATGATTAAGAATTTTTCTGACTGTTTCTTCATTAGTAAACTTTTTACCTAGTGAACTTAGACCAACTGTTATATTGGTAAATCTATTGTACATTGGAGTAATGTTTCCATTTGACAACATCTTAAACTGTTTATATTGAGAGACAAGAAATCTATTCTAGTTTGTTTTACTTTATCTGTTCCTTCATATGTTACTTTTAGTTTATCCCACATTTCCTTAGCAGTTTTACATGCAGATAATCTATTAAATTTCTTTTTAGATAATGTACAACATAAATAGTTTTAGCCTTATAATTTAGATACATATTTTTTTATCAGCTATAGATAAAGCAGAAGTCCCATCAGAAAGTATAGCATAATCACCTTTCTCTATTACCAACCACAGATCAAAGTCTATGTCTCGGATGAAGCATTACATTCTTATCTTCTAGTACTGGTAATCTTCTCCATCAAAGAATGGTGGTCTTGTGATGGACTGTCCTTCATAGTTGTGAGCTTCAGCTGCCATCTCTTCTCAAATCTTTCGATTCTTTTGAGAAGACCTTGCTCTGATGCCACTTGTTGGATCGAGATGAAGCTATGGATGTCCTAGAGGGGGGAGGGGGTGAATAGAACTTCTTACACTAAAAATTTATCTAAAAACAGATAACACTAGATAGTTATGTTAGTACTTAGTGTAGTGTGTGTGAAATAAGTGAAAATTTTGGTGGAATCAATCATACAAAGTGCACAGAGATTTATTCTGGTTCGGACCTCCTATCAATCAGGAGTCCTACGTCTAGTCCCCAAGCACCCCTTGTGATTTTCACTAACTGTCAAGAACACTTGGCCTTCTCTCAACTTGGGAGGTATTACAACCCACTTGCACCCAAGCAAGTCTTCTCTTCACAGAGGGGTATTACAACCACCTACAACTGTAGGTCTTCCCTTCACAGAGGGGCACTACAGGGAACAAACCCTCTGCTAGTTTCTTACACATAAATAAACACAATGTGTCTGCTTAGATGAAAGAGCAAACACAGAAGATCAGAAAGAGATACAAGTATGAATGGAATCTCTGACTCTTTCTGACTATAAGAGGGTGGACTAAGAAGAAAATCTACAATAGCAGAAAGCCACCCAAAGAGAAAGACTTTTGAATGCAAGAGAGCTTGGAAGTCAAAGCTTGAACAAATGGCTCTATTGAGATCTTCTGTGCTTCTCTCTTTTCTTTTTGAGTTTGAATGTGGTTGTGTATGTGCTTTGTATGTGTATTGCAATCCTCTCTCTTTTATAATTCCAACTTTAGCTTTATATATAGTCTTCAGAAATTTTCCGTATGAAAGTGGCTATTAGAAAATAGTCATTTGAATTTGAACATTGGGTCTTGAGACTTCAGACAGCTGAGATGTCCATCATCAGATCTTCGGTCCTTGAGTCTCAACGGCTTCAGGCTATCTAGATAGCTGCATGGCTCTTCTTCATATATCTTTTTCTGAATTTCTGCAAACACCATACCTGTAACGACCCAACCTCCCGGACCTCCGCCAGGGACCCCGAAGGTCGCACCGCCACCCATGGATCCGAAGACCCGGAAGGGTTAGAATTTAGTCCAGTGAGATAAGTAATGAATTGAAAAATAACTATAACAAGAAAGTTTGTACATTAATAAAGAAGTTATGTACAACATGTCCCAAATAAAAGTATAGGTACAGAAAGAAAAGTGCAATCCTTAAGGAGCATACCCTGAGGACTTTCAAAAAGGCAACTGTAACGGCCCCGGATATCTATACCCAATAAGGGTCCATATGCAGATCCGTCTCCCGCGAACAGACCGAAGTCTCGCAAGGGATATCTCAAACACATGTTCAGTACGAATGTAAAAGACCACAATTACAGTATATAACACAGGAAGGTACAAGTGTATATAACTGTAAAGCATAATGTACAATAGTCCACAATTACAATATTACATGTCCAATTAAAGGGTACAACTACCTGGGGCGTACCCGAGGGAGCACAAGCCAAAAGACTCTACTACTCTACTTATGGTGGTACAAGTCTGCACTACTCTGCGTAAACCACGCCGAAGTCAGCAAACACCTGAAACAGACTGTAAGGGAGTGAGCCTCTACAAGTCACTGGCTCAGTAGGGACCTCCCACAACGAAAACATAACTACACAAGAGACCTCAACCCCAAAGGGTCTCACAGGCAACACCGGCAACTGAAACACAACATGCACACATAAGCATGTTAAACTACAACTAACCATAACACACTGGCTAAACCCCGGTTCTCGGAAAGTAAAGGGAAATACAAGAATAGCTTAACACTGCTAGTCCACCCTTCAATTAAAACACCTCGACCACAAGCCTCACTGGCAAACACTGCCTAGGCTATGGTCTCAAAGGCTAACCAACACACACAGAGCATCGGGTTGGCGACAACCAGCCAACACCCGCATACCAAGCCATAACTAGAAATACACAGTACAAATATAAATAAACACAACATGTAGCAACCTTGATTTTTAAAATCAAGAAAAAATAAAAATTTAATTTAAATAAATGAGATAAATAGATTTATAGAATAAATGAGAAATAAGTGAAATAAAAAGGAATTAAGCAAGCCATTAAGTTAAAACCCTAATGGGTTGTGTAAATGGTTTAATTACAAAATAATGTGCCTAATATAGTGGAGCCCATCATGGGATGGGATTTAACTAAGTGAAATTCGCATTTTTAATAATATTAATTAGAAAACGGGGTGAAATAACGTATTAAATAGGTCATATATATCTAAAAGAGGAGTCCTAACCTTACTATAACTCATTACCCACAAAATTAACCTCTCCCCATCCAAAGAAGGAGATAATTGCAAGGAGGGAAGGGTGATAATTATGGAAAAATTCGGAGTTTAATGAAAAGGAGGACTTCTTAGAATAGTTAGGATTCTAATAGCCATCAAAACACCCTAATTCGGCCCTATCAACCCTCATTTGCGTGCTGTGGACCTTTGGGAGACGAAGGAGAGGCGATTTGGGACGAGGAGCTTGGAGGAGAAGGGCTGGGGCTTGGCTTTCTTCTTCCTTTTTTCGTCATCAAACCCTAGTCTTCTTGTCAACGCAAAAAGGTAGGCAATCTCTCAACCCAATCCGTGTAAAATTTCCCTAGGAAGACTTCATGTTCCGGAGCAAAAGCCCTCTAGTTTCGCTCGCGGCGGCTGAGGCCGCCGCATTTCTTAACGCGTCGGACCACCAGCCGCAAACCCCGCTGGTATCGCAGCGGATCGCACGCCGTGATTCCAGGGTGGGTCCAGTCTTTTACCCCTTTTCCAGGGTGTATACTGGTTGATATAGGGCACTACTAAATTCATTATAAAATCGCACGGAGATCCAAAAATATGAAACTAGTTTTAAATGAAAGTAGACATATAGGTCTATAAACATGCACGATTAATTGAAAATAGACAAGGTTTAGACATGTTGTGATCAAGTTACAATTCGATGACCTAAACATGCGTAGTCAAGGTTCAACGAATTAATTAGAGATGGATACATGATGAAATTTAAGCAAACTAGGGGCATTTGAAAGCTAACATGATGTAGATTTATGAGAATTTTCTCATGGCATGGGATCATGTATGCCTGAGGTTTAAGAGTAAGATGAAGGGTCGGGTTACATGTAAATGGTCGGGCCAGTCGGTCTTCGGACCGCGACCAAGCCACCCGTCGCGACTTGAATCGCGGTGGGTAGGCCCGCCGCAATTTGAAAATTGCGGCCAGACTTTTTAATTATGCTCATGCCTTGTTGTTTTGGCTATATAACCCTATTTAGCCATGATTAACCCATGTTATAGTTAATTCGACTTGGTAAATAATAAATGGCTATAATGATATAAATTTAATTATTTAAAGGACATTTGCACGATTTATATCATCTCATGATTTCTTTACACTTACACACACATAACATTATTAATGCCATTGACCCTAATAATGTATTCAATAATGTATCTGGTAAATTAGCAAAATAAATGACTAAATTTCCCTATTTAATTAATCATGTTTGTCTTCATGTATACGTGTATTTTGTCACCATTACCATTTCCCTCGGCCTTCGAGCACTTGAGGCTCGACGGACCCGTTTTCTATACCTTCCTCTTGACTTGGACTACCTCTCCATCGGGAATACTCTCGACTGGGCCAGGGATCCTTGTCAAGGCCTCCGTAAGTCTTCTTGACTTTGGCTACGTCCATTGCGACGAGCTGGTTGTACCCTCAAAACCGTTACAACTGAAGGATTAGTACGATCCATGGCCTTGGGTGTTCTCTTCTTATCTTTTGATCACGCCGGACCATCTAGCCTGTTATACAGCACGGCTAGGGGGCGGTGGTGACTTCTACCAGACTGCCGGCCCACAATGGTGTGTCGGCAACTGTTACTATCGATGTTTAACGTGATTTTATGATAATACCCCTATCTCATCTGCTCTCTATATCCTCTCATTTGTCACGTTCTCTCTACACTCTCATATATCTCGTCTAGTACTCTCTTATCTTTCTTGGTACTCTATTGGCCATTCTTGTGAGTGTCTAAGAAAAAGAAATGACTAATGCCAGCGCAATGGGGCCCGATCAGGTCTTGGGAGGAGCGCCCGAAAAGTGCCAGTGCCCATGGGAGTTAAAATGATCAAGGATGTGTTATGGCATGCATCCAGTGCCAGGATACTATCAAGACTAATCTATGACATCAAAGTACTATCTATAATAGTACACTTGTTATCGTTACTAGAGCACATTGTGCAAATTACATGATATATCGTTACATGGCTATTCTATTATCATTCTCGTTGAGCTATTTTCCCTGCACCAGATGCTATTATCTTCATTTCATTGCTTGATCTACATGACTCTTCTCTCTAGTTAACCTGCCATTAAGACATTAATTAATTAAACCATGCTTGTGTTCATGAGATATTAAGTCCTACTGGGCATTATTCGCTCATCCTGTGTTTTTATTAATGTGTTTCAGGTGAGTCTGATGATGACCACACTCACGAGGACGTGTAGACACCCATTTCTGACCCATAAGTCGAGCAAAAATCCTTTGTCGTATCATTGATGCCCTATGTTGTCTCATCATCGTCAAGCTGACTTTCTCCGATCATGACATCATTTCCATTAGTTTATCGCCCTGGAGGACCCTTCCTGGTCAAATCAATCTCTCTCACTATAGCTCTCTGAGTTAGGAGTCCGAGTTCAATCCGTAGGCTGCGCATGGAGATTGGACGCATTGCATGGCCAAAATGCAGAAAAGTTTTGAAGGCGACAGGCCCTAAGTCGCGTTCCTGAAAACGACAGCCCCTATGTCGCGATCATAAATCCACATTTTAATCTTTGAAAAATTACAAAATTGACTTGAAGTCACCTTCCATATGAGGAAGGCGACATATCGAGGCGTCGCATTCAGGAAGGCGACCAGAAGCCCGTCGCGTTCAGGACCTTAAACAGGAAACCCTTTCCGAAGCCAACTTGGACACATGCCACAGATGGTAATTGCCTCATTTGAACGTCCAAATCGGGTCCAAATCCTTTCAAATTTGGAGGAGACCTTCCTAACTGTCCCTTCCAAGTTCCAATGCCCATACGCAGCCATACTTAACCAAAGTCGAACTCTTGCCCATTATTCCTCTCAGACCCGAGTTGGGAATAATCACCCATAAGTACCTCGTCTCTGCATCTTTTTGGGCAAGGCCGGAGTCTGCTTCTTCTTCCTCCAGAGAGCTTCATCTTCCACGAAGAGAGCTTCTCCTCCAGACGACTTAGAAGAGCCCCCCAGGGCGTTTTCCCATCGGCTACACAATTCCTCTTCCCTTCTTCTCTTTATTTCATTCAATTCTTGCATGCATAGTCTTGTTTTCTTCATAGATTAACATTAGATCACGACACACACACCCAAACTTAACACCCACAGGGGTTAAAAGCCCTAATCTCGTGAGTTACCTCCATTATAGTTCATGTTTTCATGCTTTTCATTGAATAGATCTTCTATGCACGAATTCTAATGGGTGTTTATCTTGTTTAAATCACTTTGGCAGGTGTTTGAAGGTCAGAGCAAGGTGAGGCTCTTGCCCCTCGGCCGGCTGAGGAGCAGGAAGACAAAGAACCCACGTTTCCATCCGTTGAAGAGGAAGGCGACAAGGCCCCTGTCGCGATAAAGAAGGCGCCGCCGTCTACGTCACGTTCAGACCAAAGCATAGCGACGACCCCTGTGTCGCATTACCAGGTATGCCTCCTTTTTACTTTTTCCTTTCCAACGTAGTCAGCCCTCCATCTGAACATCCAGAGGCGACTGCATTGGTGGTGATCACGGTAAATTTCCAATTCCCCATTTCATATTTTCATCAAGAAAAGGGAGCAAAACCCCGTGATTACACCTTTTGGCGATCACGGTGGGACCTCTAGTGCCCATCACGCTTGCTCTTTCTTTCCCTGCCGTTCTTACCTTCTAACGGGTGTGTTGTGTTCTTAGTTTTTCTTTTTTAGTTCTTTTCCTCTGAGCTTCTTAGTGCTCTGCGGTTCTGGGTGAGAAGGCGACACCACCAGTGTCGCAATCAAAATAGCGACATACACCACGTCGCGATCAGGTCAGTACACAGCATCTTCTTTGTCTGTTTCTGTATTCTGCGTGTTGTGAGGAAGGCGACGTTGTTTTCATCGTGATAAGGGAAGGCGACAGCCGTAGCGTCGCTACAAGGTATGTACTCTGCCCGTACACTCGCTTGGATTATTTAAGAGTTGTTGTGCCTGCGGGGAACGCGACGCCGCTGCCGTCGCGATAAAGGAGGCGACGGGGGTTCTGTCGCAATCAGGTCAGTACCCTAGTCTTTTGAGTTTCCTTACAAATTTGGGTTCATTTGTTACATACTCCATCCATAGTCCATCACATCATGCTTGTTCCATGCTCTTGAGAGATTGATTAGTCTTGCATGTTATAGGATTGTTTGATTTTTCGTGCATAATTAGGACCTAACTGCTTTCTGTCCCCCGCGAGAAGGAACGCGACGGGCTAATTGTCGCGACCTTGGTCGCGACAGCTATCTCGTCGCCTTCTGCCTCTGAGAGCATTTAGTCCTAATTCTTGTTGTGTTAGTACTAGGTTAGAATTTTTGCATGCACTCCGGTGCACATAGGATTCGCATACATCTTCCATACTTGTAGTATAGGTTTCCTCCTCAGCGACGCCCGCTCTCTCGGCCACATACTCCTTGTGTCCGACTAGAGCACTCGCTTGGGGGCCTCCGTAAGTCCCCGCTGACCGTGGATTCCCACACGGCCGCCGGGCTGGTTGTACCCTTCGCCACCTAGGATCGAGTCTAATTCATTTGGCAAGGTTGAGAGAATCCTAGTCATACCCGTAGTTGGAAGCCTTCTCCCATTTAGGAAACCCTTCCTTATTTGGAGAGAACTTGCTAAAAGTCAAATCACTAAAAGGCAAACTTGAATCAATTAAAAAAAACCATCATCATTGCCAACTGCTTGCTTTGGGTGAGACGTTTTCTCTTTCCTTTTGTCTGCATAGGATTGCTTGTTTAGGAAACTAAGAGTCTGTCTAGGTTAGGTTGCTCTCTCAAGTCTGGAAAGGCTTTCCCCATCTCTCTGCACCCACTTTCCAAACATGGAGTCGTTCTTGAACCCAATCTACAATAGTGAGAATCCAGACACTGCCTTCTATGCTTCCCAGGACTACGAGGAGTCCCTACCCCATGATCTCCTTGAGGAGATGACCCAGCCCTAGGTCGCTACCGTCCGTACCTCTGAGGGCCGCCATCGCGATGAGGGCAGCCCGTCTCAGAACATCCATCCTCCTAAGTCGGATGATCAGGCCACTCAACTCCTGTGCTTAATTCCCCAGCTTGATCAGTCCCAGATCCAAACCCTCATGATGGCCCTCAAAGGAAAGGCCGCTTCCTCACCCTCACCCAGAGCGGGCGCATCACGCCCCACAGCAGCTGCCTCCGGCCCCCACGTTGTCATGGGACAAGCCGACAACACGCCCATCCAGCCGCGGACCATCCGATTCACGCCCTTTGAGTCGGAGCACTACCTGCCCTGTGAGTCGAGGCCCCGGTCTCCGCCGTATCAGCCATGCTACTCCCCTCATCGCCCTGAGCCTCGCGCCAGGCCCACCTCTCATGCCTCCTCCATGTACTCTCAGCCATCCGCCGCACCGGACATGATGTCCAAGTGGGCATCCATCAAGAAGGAGCTCCAAGAGCTCCGAAAGCAAGTCAACCCTAGGCAGCACCACGATGTGCACATGCCAAATTTCAATGGCCTATGGGTCCCCTCTCCATCCGAGCTGCCGAAGTACCACAAATACAACGGCTCAGGAAATCCCTATACTCATATCAAAGACTTCATCTATGAGTCTGCCTCCTACCAGCATGATCGCCGCCTCATGGCATATCTCTTCCGCCGGTCGCTGGACGGGCACGCCCTAGATTGGTTCTACTCCCTGCTACCTGAGGACGCTGAGGACTTCGCTGTCGTGAAGGCCAAGTTCCTCGAACAATTCCAAGACAGGGTCGGGCCCGAATACTCCCTTATAGATCTCATGGCTGAGAAGATGAAGTCGGACGAGGATTTTGCCTCGTACGCCGATAGGTGGAGGCAAATGGCCACCAGAGTTCCGGGGTACCTTCCAGAGGGGGAGAAGGTGAAGATCATCATCGCCAATGCCACGCCTGCCTATAGAAACATCCTGGCGATGAATGACGTCACCACCATGCATCAACTCTACAGCCGGGCCCGGTTTATCCAAACCCAGCTCAAAGATTCTCCCATCCACTCTATGTTCGAACCCCAAAAGTCCTGGTTCCAAAGAAAGCCTCAGGGGCCAGTCACTAAGGGCGTCCAAGTGAACGAGCAAGTGAGCGCGTTCAACCCTGCCGGCCAGAGCCAAAATCGTCAGCCTTACAATGTCCAGGGTCAGAACCCTACCCATCCGCCACAAGGGCAACCACCACGCCAATACAACCAAGTGCCACCTCCTAATGGCTCTCAGCAAAGGCGTCCCATGGGTCCTAGAATAACTCACTACCCGCCATTTCCGGAGACACTCTCCGACATATTCTTGGCCTTGCTCTCCACAGACGCCATTAGGCTCCCTCCTGAGAGACTCTTGAACCCCAGTGTGGATCAAACCCGGTACTGCGTCTTCCACCGGCGGCCTGGCCACACCATCGACCAGTGCTTTACATTCAAGGATCTGGTGTATGACTTGCATGAGCAGCACAGGATAGATTGGACAGCCCTCCGGCAAATGATCGGAGATATCAAGGAAAGGCAGAGGCAACAACAACAGCAGAGGCAACAGCGCCAACCACCCCCTCAACAACAACAACAGCAGCAACACCATCAACCGTTGAGGACCTCGGGATCGTCCAAAACCCATTACCTAACCATCCACCAGCTCGAAACCCACCACCACAACAACCTGCCCAGGTAAACCCCATCGTCCACCACCCTCCCCCTCAGGCAAATTGGACGTACGATGATGAACTAGACGTTCAGCAGATGATGGCCATTAACCAATATCCAATTCAGTCCCAAATAATACAACCAGCCTACACGGCTCCCCAGTCAATCCCTCCTTTAGTTTCTATGGCCAACGCCGTCATACTGCCCGTCGGTTCAGCACCCGCACCAGTCGCCAGTCCACCCATCATCTTACCCTTCGCCCCATCTGTCTCCGTACCTCTATCCCCTATCATATCTACTCTCTCACCCATCATTCTACCTCCACCTGGGCCGGACCAACCCTCCGCCGCTACACTATCCTCCGCCAGACAACCACCTACCCATCCGACCACCCTGCGGAGCGGGAGAGTCTTTCGCCGCCGTACCCACCTATCTCCACTACCCTCCACTTCCACAAACCCCCAGCAGTCCTGCAACCGCCACAGCAACAACAAGCTGCAACATGCAGGGGTTGATTGAGCCGCTGTCTGGAACCCACTATGACATCCTCAAACACCTGGATCACGTGCCAGCTAAGATCTCCATTTTGGAGCTAATAAAGAAGTCCAAGGAGCACCAGGAAGCCCTGAGGAATTTCCTGCAAAAAGTGGTAGTGAATGAAGACATGCTGGCTGACAAGCTACCTAGTGCCCTGATCATGGTGACTCGCGGCCGGTGATCACATTTGCAGAAAGCGAACTAGCACCCTCGGAAGCCAGGAGGCTCCCCCTCTGCATCACTCTGGTCATCAATCATGTAGCAGTGGGAGCGGCACTGGTCGACACGGGGGCATCCATAAACGTCTGCCCGCTGAGTACCTTGAGAGCCTGCGACCTATCGGAAGGGACGCTAAGGCTGACACCCACCACCATCGCCGCATATGACAACTCTAGAAGATCTTGTCATGGCATGGTGACTGTGCAAGCCGAACTGGGACCCCTCTCTGTCACAGTGGACTTCTACGTCCTCGATATTGATCCCATGTTCAAAGCTATTCTAGGGCGTCCGTGGTTGGAAGCGCTCGGGGCTGTACCGTCCACTACACACCAGTGTCTAAAGTTCCCCTTTCAAGGACGGATCATCAAAGTCAGTAGTATAGCACTACCCACTCAGTATATGCTGTAACGTCGCGTGCCTTTCGAATCCATGCGGATCATGTGTGTGTTGGTTGTGTAGGCCGTTGTGAGGCCAATGTGAGCTAGTTGTGTGGAATGTGTGATGTGAATGTGTGGTTTGAGCAGGTGAAGTGCAGGGTTGGTCCTGAAATGAAACAGGACCTGCTGCTGTTCAGTTGGAGTTGGCGGCCAGGGGTGGCCGTTGACTGGTTGGCGTCCAGGTTAGTGGACGTTGACTGCTTGAACTTGGCGGCAGTAGATGTGGACGCTAAGGGTGGCGGTTGCTGTTGGCGGCATAGGGGTTGACGCCAACCTGAGAATTCTGCAGGTTATAGGCTCACCCGAGAGCAGTTCTCTCAGCTCACTCTCTTTCCCTCTTGCCCCAGCTTGCTGCCCCCGTGTCTCTGAAGCTTCTAACAGGTTCCGAAGAGTGGTTGGACGATCGTAGAACGCGTGGCGTCGCCGAATTGCGCGAGGAAACGTCGCGGCGTGGTGCAATTCCCGTGGGAGCTCGCGGAGGGCTCGGCGTGAACCGGGAGATTGCGGGAGGTTCTAGCGTGTTCTGAGGTAGGGGACGAACCCTGGTAGCTCCGTAGAAACATTAAAACATAACAAACCCACTTGAATCAGCATGATAATGCGTTTTCGGATCAAGTTGCACCATGCGGGGTTAATGGGTGGTTTGAGTAGTTTAATGTATGAAGCATGTTGTAATGGATTGTATTGGGTTCTGGCATGCTAAAGGAACTGCATTTGTATGTTTTTCTGTAGTTAGAACGGTTAGAAAACCCGCAGAGCCGGATTAGGGTTTCTGCAGGGTATAAGGCCGGAGAACTTGGCGTCAACATCGTTTGTCGCCAAGCTCCTCAGCCAAGATGTTAACGGCCAGGTCCCTTGCCGTTGACTTGTTGTAAGCGGCAGTCGATGTTGCCGCCTACTGATTATGAACAGAAATGACTAATTATAGCATTTATCGATAATGCATGTGTGTTGACACATGAGGTGCACTGAGTGCACTTGGTTCTCGTGTTTAGCATACAAGGTATGCAGTTAGTTGCTTACTTCAGTGACTGCGTGTTGTTTACGCGAGTCAGTTGGGTTCACGTGTAGTGGACCATGGTTACTTGTGGTTTACGTGAGGTTTCACGTGGTTTGTGTGTGACGTGCACGTGGTTTTGTGTACGTGGCGAGTAGTACGACGCCTACCGTGGTTACCTCTCCAGTTGGGTGCCCCAGGTTCTTTGTGAGCCAGGCTGTTAGCTCGGGGCTTTGTCCCGGTACTTGTGTTGTACCGTCGAGGTCTGTGTCGTCTGACCTGGACACCCTCACTCCTGTGTTGAGTTGTACGTCCGGCTGAGGGAAAGACGACAGTGGGACAGTGACACTTGTGTTTGTCTTTAGTCACTTGTAGCGCGCTCGTAGTTGGGGGTACGGACACCAGTAGTCGACACTGGTCCCCAGCTAGTCCTTTTCCAGTGCCTCACTCTAGCGAGCCCGGGCCAGGGTCTCTGAGGTGCCAGGCATGGGCCTGTGACCGTGTGGTCTGCAGGTGGTGGTGTTTAGTTGGTCTCCACAGTTGCTTGACCTTTTTACGTGGAGCGGCAGCTGGACCTTTCGTCCGTGGCTGCGAGACTGAGAGGTAGACCTGTGTTAGTTTGTCCGAGTCAGTTTCTGGTGTCGCGAACCAGTTCACGTGGCTCGTGTTGGCTGTCTCTACTTTAGCTTGTACACCTGTACTGGTTTGCCGTTTAATTATTACTGTTGTTTCTCGTAGTCGGCAGACGGTGAGTACTTTTACAGCTTTAATATTCTTTAGCTGTTCTATAAATTGTTGGTATTGTTTACTGCTTTCGTACCTGTGGTGTTTGGTTTGCTCGGTTTTGGGGGAGTTCCCTACTGAGCCAGTGACTAGAGAGGCTCACCCCTACCCCCACAGGTGAGAGCGAGGAGGACGTCTCACGACCGTCGTCCAGCTCAGGGCCGCGCCGTAGCGGTGCAGGGTCAGTACCTCCAGCGGTGTAGTCCCAGCTGTGTAGTTCTCCAGCAGTGTAGTTTAGTTAGTTGTTTACTTTCTTCAGTTGTACCTCGGGGTATGCCCCAGGCTCTTGTACCTCTTTATAGTTTTTGTGGAAATTTGGCTATGTAACTTGTGAATTATATATATATGGTGTGTTCCTTTGTGTTTACACGGACTGTGGTTTGGTATCCCTTGCGAGGCTTCGGCCCGTTCGCGGGAGGCGGACTCGGATCAAGTACGTTATCGGTTTAACGGGCTTGGCCGAGGCGTTCCGTCACAGTTGGTATCAGAGCAAGGTCCGTGTTAATATAAGGGAATTAGAAAGATACATAGCCTTATTTCGGTCTTTATACACTGCTGGTAGGGACCCTGGTTTTTGATCATTTGTGGTTTTGATTTTTGTCTGGTGTTTTGTGTATGTAGAAATTTCTGAAATGGCTGATAGGAGAGATTGGGTGGTGGAGGAGATGATCCGGAGGAAAGCACCCAGCGTATGATAGAGAGAATTTGGGAAAGCCTCACGGATATTCGGGCAAGAATGGATCAGCAGGCGCCAGTACCACCGGTTGCAGTGCCACCTGGGGATGGAGAGGCTGTACCTGTTGCTCCAGTTCCGCCGAGAGTGGAGGTGCCTTTTGTAGCACCTGTGCCACCACCACCGCCAGTGCAATTAGCTGAAGAACCAGTGATGCAGGTGGAGAAGTTTCTGAGATTGCAGCCGCCTACTTATTCAGGAGGGCCGAATCCAGATACAGCTGAGCATTGGGTTCATGAAATTGAGAGGGTCTTTGCGACTATGAGGTGTCCGGCAGCAGATAGAGTGGTATTAGCTGCTTACCAGTTGAGAGGTTTTGCCTTGGAATGGTGGCGATTGAAGATGCAAACCACCTTTGCAGGCAGGACGGAGGAAGCTATCACTTGGCCGGAGTTTCTTGATGTATTTAACGATACATTCTTTCCGATCCAAGTGCAGCAAGTAAAAAGAGAGCAATTCCGAACTCTCCAGCAAGGTAACTCTTCAGTCTTAGAGTACCAGATGAGATTTATGGCACTTAGCCGTTATGCGCCATATGTGGTTTCAGATAATAACATGATGGTTGAGTACTTTTATCAGAGGATTGAGAGTGGAATTGCAGGATGCGATAGTACCTCTCATGTGCAAGACAGTGGAAGAGGCAGCGCAGAGGGCAGCTACTTTGGAGAGGTCTATCCGGACTCGCCAGGCAGGTGAATCAGGTTCAGGTAGTTTCCGGCTACCGCAGCAGACAGTAGGTGCAAGCAAGGGTAAGGCACCAGCGGGACCTTCTACATCAGGCTTTGGTAAATGGGGCCAGAAATTAAAGCAAGCACTTAAAGGAAAAGGAAGAGGATGGGGAGGTCGTCCGCAGTTCCAGCAAGGCCGTGGTAGGCCTGAGGTGGAGGAGTCGCAGCAGAGCACTGCCAGGCAGCCTATTGTTCCTCCAGGGTATAGATGTTATAATTGTAATCAGCCGGGACATTTGATCCGCAATTGTCCCTATGCAAGAGAATATGGGTATGGCAGAGGTGTGCAGCAGCAGTAGCAGCCTCAGCAGTTCAGCAGCCACAGGCAGGTCGTGGCAGAGGAGCACCGCAGCAGCGAGGGAGAGGCCGGGTTATGGCTATCACCCGAGCCCAGGCAGAGGCGTCAAATATGATAGAAGGTACTTTACCTCTTTATGAATATTCAGCAAGAGTCTTATTTGATTCGGGTGCCTCTCATTCTTTTATTTCCGAAGAATTTCTGGATTGCATAGCTCATCCTTTAGAGGAGAAGTCTTGTGAGTTAGTGGTGGAGGTTCCTTCAGGTGAGTTCTTGCTCACTTCGAGCTATATAGATGAAGCTCCTGTTATGATTGAAGGGAACCAGATGCCGGGTCGGTTGTATGCCCTGCAGTTGTCAGATTATGATATCATTCTGGGTATGGATTGGCTTGAAATGTATGGAGCAATGTTAGATTGCAGAAAGAAAAGGATCAGATTTTGTCATCCTAATGGTGCAGTGTTTGAATATCAAGGTATGCCTTTTTATACCTCCAAGTTTCTAATTTCTGCAATTAAAGCTAGAAAGTTGATTAATGATGGGTGTGTGGCTTATTTAGCCTCGGTAAGTTTGGTAGAGGCCAGTCAGCCAGTAGAAGCAGTTCCCGTGGTTAGGGAATTTGCTGATGTTTTTCCGGAAGATTTGCCTGGTTTAGCTCCACATAGAGAGGTGGACTTTACTATTGAGTTGCTGCCAGGTACCATGCCGATTTCTAAAGCTCCATATCGGATGGCACCAGCAGAACTTAAAGAATTGAAAAAGCAATTAGAAGAGTTGTTGCAAAAAGGTTTTATTAGACCGAGTCATTCCCCGTGGGGAGCGCCGGTTTTATTTGTGAAAAAGAAAGATGGAAGTTTTCGGATGTGTATTGATTATAGAAAATTGAATGATGTGACCATCAAGAATAAGTACCCGTTGCCGAGGATAGATGATTTATTTGATCAGTTGCAATCAGCAAAGGTGTTTTCTAAGATTGATTTGAGGTCCGGGTACCATCAGTTGAGAATCAAAGAGGAGATATAGATAAGACAGCGTTCAGAACCAGATATGGTCACTATGAGTTTGTGGTAATGCCTTTTGGGTTGACTAATGCTCCTGCAGGTTTTATGGATCTGATGAATAGAATTTTTCATCCATATTTAGATCAATTCATTGTGGTCTTTATTGATGATATTCTAATTTATTCAGCATCTGAAGAGGAGCATGCAGCTCATTTGAGGTTTACCCTGCAGTTGTTAAGAGATAACCAGTTGTTTGCTAAATTCAGTAAGTGTGAATTCTGGTTAAAGGAAATTCATTTTTGGGTCATGTTATCTCAGCTAAAGGAATAGCAGTGGACCCGAGTAAAGTGGAAGCTGTGTCTAGGTGGGGAGTGCCTAAGACAATAACCGAGATTAGAAGTTTTCTGGGGTTGGCAGGTTATTATAGGCGCTTTATTCAAGATTTTTCTAAGATTGCAGCACCTATGACTAGATTGACCAGGAAAGGAGTGCCTTTTGTGTGGTCCGGTGAATGTCAGAGAAGTTTCATGGAATTGAAGAAAAGACTTACATCAGCACCTATATTGACATTACCGTCAGGGAGTGGTGGTTTTGTGTTGTATACTGATGCTTCAAGGAGAGGTCTTGGCGCAGTGCTTATGCAGCATGGTAAAGTGATAGCGTATGCGTCCAGACAATTGAAGCCAGCAGAAGAAAATTACCCCACTCATGATTTGGAATTAGCAGCTGTTGTTTTGCCTTGAAAATGTGGAGGCATTATCTGTATGGCGAGAGATTTGAGATCTTTACAGATCATAAAAGCTTGAAGTATATCTTCTCGCAGAAAGATTTGAATCTTCGCCAACGCAGATGGGTTGAATATCTGAAGGATTATGATTTCAGTTTGGCTTACCATCCGGGTAAGGCCAATGTTGTAGCAGATGCCTTGAGCAGAAAGGCATATATGAATTTGATGATGATTAAAGAATGGAAGTTATATGAAGAAGTAGCAGAGAATTCCTTGTATGTGCCCAGCAGTCAGCGACGGGCAATTCTAGCTGCTAGTGCAGTAGAGCCGTCTTTATATTGGCAGATCATTGAAGCTCAGAGAGCAGATGCAGGTCTACCTGAAATTGTGAAAATGGAAGGAGTTTCTATTGTTGATAATTGTGTGGTCAGGCTTCGGGGCAGGTTGTTTGTTCCTGCAGAAAGAGAGGTGAAGCAGCGAGTTCTGGAAGAGGCTCATAAATCTAGGTACACTATTCATCCGTGTAGTACTAAAATGTACCATGATTTAAGAAAGCATTTTTGGTGGCCTCATATGAAGAAAGAAATAGCAGAATTTGTGGCAAGGTGTGCTATTTGTCAGCAGATTAAAGCAGAGCATCAGAAGCCTGGAGGTCTATTGCAACCGTTGCCTATTCCACAGTGGAAATGGGATGATATTGCAATGGACTTTGTGGCAGGTTTACCAAGGTCGAGTTCCGGGCATAATGGAATATGGGTGTTTGTTGACAGATTGACTAAGGTATGCAGATTAGTGGCAGTGAGTATGTCTTGGACAGTGGACAGATTGGCAAATATTTATGTTGAAAGAATTGTTCCACTGCATGGTATTCCGAAGACTATTGTATCAGATAGAGATCCAAGATTTACTTCTGGTTTTTGGAGAAGTCTGCAGAAAGTAATTGGTTCTGAATTGAGGTATAGCTCCGCTTATCATCCCCAGACAGATGGTCAGACAGAGAGGACTATTCAGACAATTGAAGATATGTTGCGAGCTTGTTGTTTAGTTTGGGGAGGTAGTTGGGAGCATCATTTGGGAATGGTTGAGTTTGCCTACAATAATAGTTATCATACCAGTCTTGGGATGGCACCGTATGAAGCTTTATATGGAAGGCCATGTAGAACCCCATTGAACTGGCATGAAGTGGGAGAAAGGCAATTGGTGGGTCCTGAATTGATTCAGCAAACCACGGAAGTGGTGAAGCTTATTAAAGAAAAATTGCAGGCAGCTCAAAGTAGGCAAAAAAGTTATGCAGATGTGCGAGGAGACCACTTCAGTTTGAGGTGGGAGATTTTGTTTTTCTGAGAGTTTCCCCAAGTAAAGGTATTATGAGATTTGGTAAGTCTGGGAAGTTGAGTCCAAGGTATGTGGGACCTTTCCAGGTGATTGAAAGAATTGGGGAAGCAGCTTATAGGCTGGATTTGCCAGCTGATTTTGCAGATGTGCATGATATTTTCCATGTCTCCATGTTGAGAAAGTGTATTGAAGATCCAGCTCAAATAATTAGATATCAAGGTGGTGACCTGAGGCCGGACATGACTATGCCAGAGTATCCGGTGCAGATCACAGATCGAAAGATGAAGAAGCTGAGGAATAAAGAAATTGAGCTAGTTAAAGTGAGATGGGAAAATAGATTAGGTGGTGAGGATACCTGGGAGTTGGCCGCGGAAATGGCTAAAGGGTATCCCTATCTGTTTGAGTAAACTTGTGTATTTTCTTTTTAGATGATAGTACTTGTAAAGTGTGTATGTATGAGTTGTTTAACTTGAATTGTGTTATGAATTTCGAGGTCGAAATTTTCTTTTTAGATGATAGTAATGTAACGTCGCGTGCCTTTCGGATCCATGCGGATCATGTGTGTGTTGGTTGTGTAGGCCGTTGTGAGGCCAATGTGAGCTAGTTGTGTGGAATGTGTGATGTGAATGTGTGGTTTGAGCAGGTGAAGAGCAGGGTTGGTCCTGAAATGAAACAGGACCTGCTGCTGTTCAGTTGGAGTTGGCGGCCAGGGGTGGCCGTTGACTGGTTGGGGTCCAGGTTAGTGGACGTTGGCTTCTTGAACTTGGCGGCAGTAGATGTGGACGCTAAGGGTGGCGGTTGCTGTTGGCGGCATAGGGGTTGACGCCAACCTGAGAATTCTGTAGGTTATAGGCTCACCCGAGAGCAGTTCTCTCAGCTCACTCTCTTTCCCTCTTGCCCCAGCTTGCTGCCCCCGTGTCTCTAAAGCTTCTAACAGGTTCCGAAGAGTGGTTGGACGATCGTAGAACGCGTGGCGTCTCCGAATTGCGCGAGGAAACGTCGCGGCGTGGTGCAATTTCCGTGGGAGCTCGCGGAGGGCTCGGCGTGAACCGGGAGATTGCGGGAGGTTCTAGCGTGTTCTGAGGTAGGGGACGAACCCTGGTAGCTCCGTAGAAACATTAAAACATAACAAACCCACTTGAATCAGCATGATAATGCGTTTCGGATCAAGTTGCACCATGCGGGGTTAATGGGTGGTTTGAGTAGTTTAATGTACGAAGCATGTTGTAATGGATTGTATTGGGTTCTGGCATGCTAAAGGAACTGCATTTGTATGTTTTTCTGTAGTTAGAACGGTTAGAAAACCCGCAGAGCCGGATTAGGGTTTCTGCAGGGTATAAGGCCGGAGAACTTGGCGTCAACATCGTTTGTCGCCAAGCTCCTCAGCCAAGATGTTAACGGCCAGGTCCCTTGCCGTTGACTTGTTGTAAGCGGCAGTCGATGTTGCCGCCTACTGATTATGAACAGAAATGACTAATTACAGCATTTATCGATAATGCATGTGTGTTGACACATGAGGTGCACTGAGTGCACTTGGTTCTCGTGTTTAGCATACAAGGTATGCAGTTAGTTGCTTACTTCAGTGACTGCGTGTTGTTTACGCGAGTCAGTTGGGTTCACGTGTAGTGGACCATGGTTACTTGTGGTTTACGTGAGGTTTCACGTGGTTTGTGTGTGACGTGCACGTGGTATTGTGTACGTGGCGAGTAGTACGACGCCTACCGTGGTTACCTCTCCAGTTGGGTGCCCCAGGTTCTTTGTGAGCCAGGCTGTTAGCTCGGGGCTTTGTCCCGGTACTTGTGTTGTACCGTTGAGGTCTGTGTCGTCTGACCTGGACACCCTCACTCCTGTGTTGAGTTGTACGTCCGGCTGAGGGAAAGACGACAGTGGGACAGTGACACTTGTGTTTGTCTTTAGTCACTTGTAGCGCGCTCGTAGTTGGGGGTACGGACACCAGTAGTCGACACTGGTCCCCAGCTAGTCCTTTTCCAGTGCCTCACTCTAGAGAGCCCGGGCCAGGGTCTCTGAGGTGCCAGGCATGGGCCTGTGACCGTGTGGTCTGCAGGTGGTGGTGTTTAGTTGGTCTCCACAGTTGCTTGACCTTTTTACGTGGAGCGGCAGCTGGACCTTTCGTCCGTGGCTGCGAGACTGAGAGGTAGACCTGTGTTAGTTTGTCCGAGTTAGTTTCTGGTGTCGCGAACCAGTTCACGTGGCTCGTGTTGGCTGTCTCTACTTTAGCTTGTACACCTGTACTGGTTTGCCGTTTAATTATTACTGTTGTTTCTCGTAGTCGGAAGACGGTGAGTACTTTTACAGCTTTAATATTCTGTTTAGTGTTCTATAAATTGTTGGTATTGTTTACTGCTTTCGTACCTGTGGTGTTTGGTTTGCTCGGTTTTAGGGGAGTTCCCTACTAAGCCAGTGACTAGAGAGGCTCACCCCTACCCCCACAGGTGAGGGCGAGGAGGACGTCTCACGACCGTCGTCCAGCTCAGGGCCGCACTGTAGCGGTGCAGGGTCAGTACCTCCAGCGGTGTAGTCCCAGCTGTGTAGTTCTCCAGCAGTGTAGTTTAGTTAGTTGTTTACTTTCTTCAGTTGTACCTCGGGGTATGCCCCAGGCTCTTGTACCTCTTTATAGTTTTTGTGGAAATTTGGCTATGTAACTTGTGAATTATATATATAAAATGGTGTGTTCCTTTGTGTTTACACGGACTGTGGTTTGGTATCCCTTGCGAGGCTTCGGCCCGTTCGCGGGAGGCGGACTCGGATCAAGTACGTTATCGGTTTAACAGACTTGGCCGAGGCGTTCCATCACAGATGCCCTCCACGATACCCACCTACCAGCCGTGTGGCCAGCCAACAAACCCATAGTTTCGGTGCTAGATATCAACTACCCATGGAGCTACACGTTCCAGTCCAAGAGAGAGACCAATCTGGCACAAGTCAATGCAGTCAAGAGAAAAGAGCCACTAAGCACGAAGGGGTGGCAAATCATGATGAAGCTAGGATATGAAGAAGGCAAGGGCCTAGGGGCAGAGCTACAGGGCATAGTCAAACCCATCCCTGACATTGTCACAAAAAGTCGATGGGGCTTAAGGTACAGAGAGAAATCCAAACCATGGTCATCCAGCACATCCACTCTTAAGGCCGACCGAGAACCACTCACCTGGACACTCTGGTGTCACTTTATCAGGGGGCCTACCCAACCAGGATACAATACCGTGGTAGTCGAGGCAGAACTCTCACAGCACGAGGTGCATGGCCGGAACTTCTCTCGGCACATGGCCCCGTTGCTGACCTATAGAGCCCTAGAAGCCCTCTGTCCAACCAGGAGGAGAAAGACAGGGACCCAGAAGCTGAGTGGTACAGATGGTTTGACATAGAAGACATCACCATTGCCTTCAGCCGACTGTTCTGGGAGGAAGAAAGGACATGGCCGCCAGCTGCGGCAGAGCTGTTAGATCCACCCACCGCCATCACATCTAAAAGGCAGCTCATGAGCGATACCTCGGACATAGGAGAGCCAGACATTCCCTATGAAGAGGGGAAAACCATAGATGAACTCTGGAGGGGCACCTGCTTAGCCATCCACCCGTTCCTTCTGGATTCCCTTCTGCCCAGTCTGGTTCCATCCTCTCCTCCCTTGCTTATTCAGCTGACCCCTCAGCTCCTGACGGCGGCACACAACCTCCTCACACCTGACCTCCCACCTACAATCCTCACTGCCCTGCAGTCCAATCCAGGTGACCACGAGGTCGCCCTCTCCTGTTGCATGCTCTCCACCGATCTCCAAAAAAAAATGCCCATTTTCAAATGCACGTTGAGGTCGAGGAGCCGGCATTCCTCCTTCACTCTCCTGATCAGGGGCACCCCTCGACTAGGGGTCCCCCTCCTGCTCCTTCACTAGTAGCCATCCTCTTCGGGGACACCATGTCCTCCCCCAGTCCTGTAGAGTCGTCTAGTCTAGGAGAGTCTAGGGTAGGTGAGTCTAGCATTAGGATAGATAGGCCTAGGGTAGAGAGTCAGGTCAGCCCGCCATCCACCAATTTCAAGCAGCGTCCTAGGAAGCAGCGGGGAAAAGCTATTCCCCGGAGACATCTTCAAGAGCTAGCTCGGCGGTGTCAAGCGCTGCTATTGATAGAGGAGTTCACAAGGGAAGCGCTGGTGTTTGAAGAAGTTTTCGAGTAGGATTGGGTGTTCTTAGACGTCGGATTCGGCGTCTACGAGATAATGAATGATGAGGACCCAGTCGATGAAGAGGATAGCGAAGTAGATGACGCTGCCGAAAAATATGCCAGTGGAGTAAGAAGATTTGATGAGCCCACAACGGCAGTGGATGAACCTACTAAGGAAGTCAACCTTGGAACAGAAGAAGATCCTAGGATTGTGATTATCTCAGCAAATCTCCCTCCTGATGAAGAAGAGGAACTGGTGCAAATCCTGAGGGAGTACAAGGACACATTCGCTTGGTCTTACGAGGACATGCCCGGCCTAGACCCCTCACTAGTGGAGCACTGACTGGTACTGAAAGAAGGGGCAAAGGCAATCAAGCAGAAACTCAGAAGGTTCCACCCACTCATGGCCCTGAAGATGAAGGACGAAGTAGATAAACTCCATAAGGCTAGATTCATCAGGGTAGTGCTCTATTCGAACTGGGTGGCCAATATAGTTCCTGTCATGAAGAAAGACGGCAAAGTCAGAATCTGCATCGACTTCAGGGACTTGAATAAGGCATGTCCGAAGGACGACTTCCCGCTTCCTCACATTGATGTGCTGATTGACAATACTGCTGGGTATTAAACCCTCTCTGTAGCAACCCGAAAAATTTGAATACAAAAAAAAAAATCCAAAATAATAATTTTTTTAAAAACAAAATAATTGAAACATACATACCATTATCGTATGTGTACAAATACATCGAAAAATTCCGTAAAAATTATAAATCAGCCCCAGACATTATTCCTAAATATTCCACGAAGAAATTCGTGCAACGAAAAATCAGATTGGTCAAGCGTATGTCACAACGTAACTAATTATCCAAATTAGGAAACTAAGCCGGAAAACTAATAACACGAAAATATATCCGGCTCATAAATTAAATGAGTAGGTCAAAGAGACCTCCGACATTGGGTAATGATTACCCATTATTGGAATTAGACCAATGGACCTCTCATAGCCCAAGAATAAATATATATATATATATAATAGAAATAAGAATAATCTTGAATAAAAGGAAGATGTATTAAAACAACTAGGAAATCAAATAAGAGAGAATTAAATAAAACCCATTTAAAAGAAAAGAGTAATGGGCTTTGCTTAATGGATCCCCTAGAATTTATCGGGTCAAAAATATGAAATTGCAAGGGGAAAATAATAAGAAAATACCCTAAATTCGGAGTTTAATTATATCATAATTGGAAAGGGGTTATTAAAGCAATAAAAGTGGCAATTAGAGTTGGAATTGGATTCCTAAACCTACCCCATATAGTCTAGCACGAATTTAGATATTATCCTAACCCAATTAGTGATTGGAAAGCAAGAGAGGAAAGGTGGAGTTAGGAAATCTCGAAATTAAGAGGAATTTGAGTAGTAGTAGGAATAGGAACTTGTGTTTATATAAATACACCTCTTAAATCCTCATGGTCGACCCTAGCTCGTGCAAAAAGGTTCTTGGACGTGGAGAAGAGGCCAAGGAGGAGGAGAAATCGAGGAGAGGAAGATCCATCAAGCTTCTTCCTTCGTTCTTGGAGTTCTAAGTCCTAGAAGATAAATCGAGTCAAAGGTAGGCATTCTCACAAGCAAAACCAAATCAAATCCGTCTATAGGTAGTTCCAATCACTAGGAACAAAAGCCCTCTTGTTTTATAATTTTCCATCGAGCCAATCTTTTGTTCTTGATTTTAGAAGATCTGCAAACATGATAACCCGAGACATCATGTTTAATTCAAATCTCTATGTATACTTGATCCCATGCTACGAAATTTTTACTCTATATACTTCATGTTGTTAGGGATCTTTTGCCTCTAAAAGCCCTAAATTTCATTGAGCATACTGATTGAATTTCATCAATCTTTCTCTCTGTGTCATGTTCTGAATAACTCGTTCTTTCTCACGTTCAAACCCTGTGTGAACCATGCTCTCTCTAATTCCGATTTACTAGAAGTACCCTTACATGTCTATTTTAATTTGCAACTTGTTTCGTGATTTTTCATCGACTATGTAATTGGTTATGATTTTTCAAAGTACCATGTGTCCAAACAAGTCAAGTTGGCATGCAATCTGATGTAGAACATTTTCCCGCTCGAACTCAGGTGAAGTACCTGAGAACGCGACGGCTCGACACGTCGCGTTCTCAGAGCCATCGCGACCAACATCTTGTCGCGTTCTGAACGCGACAGGAGACCCCGTCGCGTTCTGGCCGCCTGAACAGACAGCCCTGTCGCGACCCGTACAGGACCCTATCGCAATCCTTACTGGCCTATGTCGCCTTCACAGGTTTTTGATGAAAACCCATAAAAATTATTTCTGTCGCTTTCTAAATAATTCTTACGCCTTTTTACAGTTATACCCCCAGTAAAAAAAACTTGTTTTAAAAATGGAGCTACATTGAATGATTTAAAATACATATTCACGACTTATTTCTAGCTATGATTTCTCTTACACATGCACACACATGAACCATCCATATATGGCTGAAATTTGGCAGAAAATATCTCATAATGTATCGGGTAATTTATTGCAATAAAGTATATTACTTGCCCTATTTTAAAGGACTTGTAGTCGTTTCTTGAGTGGGTTATATACCGATATCGACGCTCCACTGTTCTAGAATTCCTCTAGAATGTCGAGTACATGTTTTATATATACACTTTACTTGGCTTGTGGTGAACTCTCCGTCGGATATCCCTTTCGCCGGACTACTGAACCCTTGCACAAGGCCTCCATAAGTCTCCTCTGATCATGGATTCCCACATGGTCGACAAGCCGGTTGTACCCTAACACCCATTACACCTTTAGGGATCTATATGATCCAAACGGCTATTAGAAATTCACCCTTGTCTTGAATCACGCCGGACCTCTGGACCTGTGCTTAACAAGGCCAGTGGTAGGGTCGTGAATTTCCACCTGACTGCCAACACCAAGTGCGTGTGTTGTGCAACTGTTACTATCGCCTGTTTACTCGTTGTTTTACGTGATGTCCACTAGATCTCATCTATACTCTACTCGCTCACCTATTCACGTTCACTCTACCATCTCATCTATTCATCTAGTGCTCTTATCTATTTCTTGGTACTCTCAAATTGGCCATTAATTGATTGTCTAAAGATAAACAATATAACCAATGCCAGCGCAATAGGGCCCGATCAGGTCCTGGGGGGAGCGCCCGAAAGTGCCATTTGCCCGCGGGAGTGAAATGATTAGGATGTCGGCATTACATCCAAGTGTCATACTATCAAGATTAATCTAAGACAATCAACACAAAGTGCTATATTCTCTCGTTGTGTTTTGACAAACAAGTGTTATACTCTCTCTCGGCTATCTTCGGATAACCAAAGTGCAATTACTATCTCGATTGACGAAAGTTAATCAAAAGTGCCAGACTATTTCGATTGATAAGAAAATCAATCAAAGTGCAATTTAATCTCTATATGGCCAACTACTTTTTCTCTCCTTGCTATATATGTGTCGTGCTATGGCTTGACGTTGACGTTATTTATTATCGTGTCGTTGTTGCTTTCTATCGTGACTTGATCTTATTCATTGTGCTATACTTGATTCATCTACTATTTGAACCATGTTACTTGTGCTCTTACTTTCTCGACTTTACATAACTCTCTCTATCTTTAGTTGCTCTGCCATTTAATGCATTAATTATTTAAAGTCTGCTTGAGCCTGAGATTTAAGTCCTACTGGGCGTTATCGCTCACCCTTCGTTATTTATTATTGTGTCTCAGGCAAGTCGGACGATGACGTTATACGTACCAATGGGATGGATCCAGAGTGATGAGTGACCCGAAGTCAAATGACGAAGTTGCCCTAGTACAATGGAGTCTAGTAGTTATTGCTTTAGATTTCTTTTCAATGTAATGATGTCATTGAGCCTTATGTATGGCTCTGAATTAGTGGTTGTAATAGTCTTAGTGATTTTATAATGAAATCAAGAGTTATTTCCATTATTGTTCATTAGATGCTCTGATGTTTGCGAAAGTATGCGCAATTGTCGTTACCATACTCGTTGTTCGCGTCTCCCTCCGATTTATTCCGCTGCTAAATTGGAGGGGCGTCACACTCTCATTCATGGATGGATATTCAGGATACAACCAAATCTGTCTATCTCCTGAGGATCAAGAGAAAACATCCTTCACCACGCCCTAGGGAACATACTGCTATGTAGTCATGCCCTTCGGGCTGAAGAACGCTGGGGCTACCTATCAAAGGGCGATGATGGCCATCTTCCACGACATGATACACGTTTATGTAGAAGTATACGGGGATGACATCTTGGTGAAGTCGAGAACTAGGAGAGAACACCCCGAAATCCTAGCCAAGGTGTTGCAGAGGTCGAGAGAATATCAGCTGAGAATGAATCCGAAGAAATGCATGTTCGGGGTATCATCAGGAAAGCTGCTAGGTTTCATAGTTAGCAAGCGGGGCATTGAGATCGATCCAAATAAGGCCAAGGCTATAGCAGAAATGCCTCCTCCAAAGAACATCTCGCAATTAAGAGGGCTAATCGGGCGTTTGCAATTCATCAGAAGATTTATCTCTCAGCATTCGCAAAGATGTCGCCCATTTTATGATCTCTTAAAAGGAGGGGCAAAATTCGAATGGAATGACAAATGCCAAGCAGCCTTCGATGAGCTGAAAAGTTATCTCATGAATCCCCCAGTCTTGCAGCCTCCTGTACCCGGAAAGCCGCTAATCCTATATCTCTCAGTCATTGAGGACTCCCTAGGAGCTGTCCTGGCACAATATGATGAATCTGGGAAAGAAAGGGCAGCATACTACCTCTCTAGGCTCTTCAACACCGCCGAATCCAAGTTCACCACCGCGGACAAAACTTGCGTCGCACTCGTGTGGGTGGTCCAAAAGCTCAAGCACTATTTCCTTGCCCACGAGGTCAAGCTGATCTCGAGAATGGATCCACTCCGCTATCTGCTTGAAAAACCCGTCCTCTCTGATCGGCTGGCATGCTGGCAGAGTTTCCTCTCTCAATTTGACATATCCTTTGTGGTCCAAAAGGTCGTCAAGTGTTATGCCATCGCCGAGCATCTAGCCCACCTTCCACTCCCTCACAGTGACTCCCTCCGAGAGGAATTCCCCGATGAGGAACTCTCAGCCATAATCAAAGACCCCTTCTGGTCCCTTCATTTCGATGGTGCACTCAACTCTCAGGGACGGGGCATTGGAGCCGTGCTGCTTACCCCGGAAGGTATTACCATCCCCTTTGCATATCAACTCACCTTCCCCGCTACTAATAACATGTCCGAGTATGAGTCTCTCCTTGCTGGTCTCAAACATGCTTACTTGCTGGGGGCATCACACCTCAGAATCATAGGGGACTCTCAGCTCGTTTTGCGGCAGGTGCTCTCAACTTACCGCACTCGTGACCCGAAGCTCAAGCCATACCAAGACCTGGTCACGCTGTTGGCAAGGCAGTTCCGCAAGCTCATCTACATCCATACTCCTCATTCCCAAAATATCTTGGCCGACGCTCTGGCGTCGCTAGCCTCATCCCTATCCTTCCCTCTGAGTCGCCGGACTGAGACAATCGTCGTCCAGCGTCTCGATGTTCCATCTACCCAGGACCC
Source organism: Colocasia esculenta (assembly GCA_014218235.1). NCBI lineage: Eukaryota > Viridiplantae > Streptophyta > Magnoliopsida > Alismatales > Araceae > Colocasia > Colocasia esculenta. The sequence continues at coordinate 64,862,515 of CM024764.1, read as the reverse complement.
TTGGTATAGAGACCTTAGGGCAACCTTAGAAGAGATGGCTAGGAAGAGAGGAGCACAGCAAGTCATGTTAACTAAGCTCGAGGAGATCCTGAATGAAGAGGAACTGCCATGGTACTTTGAGATAGAGCAATACTGCAGGGATGGAACATATCCTGAAGGGGCAAGTGCAGCAGACCGCAAGGCCATCAGAAGAGCCGCCTTAAGGTACACAGTTGTCGGAGAAGTTCTGTACAGGCGAGCCCTTAATGGAGTCCTTTTAAGATGCCTTAACGATGACGAGGCTTGGAAAGTGGTGGAAGGGGCCCATGCTAGTGAATGCGGAGGGCACGTTAACAGTCAGATGCTCGCGAAGAAGATCATTAGGCAGGGCTATTACTGGCCAACCCTAGAGGAAGACTGTACCATCTACGTCCGTAGGTGTGTCAAGTGTCAACTCCATGCTGATAAAATCCATGCCCCTTCCTCTTCGCTGCATCCACTCTCCACACCTTGGCCATTCTCTATGTGGGCTTTCGACATTGTTGGCCCTCTTGGTGACTCTAATGCTCAAACCAAACAAAAATCATTTATCCTAACAGTGACTGAGTATTACACCAAGTGGGCAGAAGCCTAAGCTTTCACAGAAATCAAAGCATCCACGGTGTGCCGCTTCATCATGAGGAACATCATTTCGCGGTTCGGAGTTCCAAGCAGCATCGTCACGGACAATGGGCCGCAATTCATCGCGCAAGAGCTCCAGGACCTCTGTAAGAAATACAACATCACGCTGCATCATTCATCACCGTATTACCCACAAGGAAATGGCCAAACTAAAGCAACTAATAAAACCCTTCTTAAAATCCTGAAAAAGACCTGTGAATCGCATAAATTCGCCGACTGGCCAGAAAAGCTAATAGAGGCTCTATGGGCCTACCGTACCTCCGTCCGCACTCCCATGGGGCAAACCCCGTACGCTCTCACTTACGGGATGGAGGCGGTAGTTCCATACGAGATCCTAATCCCTTCACTAAGAGTCCAATTAGATAAGGAACTTAATCTTGATGAACGTCGAGAGGCGTTGCTAGTCCAATTGGAACTCTTAGATGAAAGGCGGCTTATGGCAGCCGACCATGTGCTTTCATATCAAAGGCGAATCTCAAGGTCTTTCGAAAAGAAGGTAATTGAGCGTAAATTCCAAGAGGGTGATATGGTCTTGAAACGCATTTTTGTCAAACTCGGAGGTCCTAGGTCCAAACTGCAACCTAATTGGGAGGGTCTGTACGTTGTGAGGGATGTCTACCCTGGAAATGCTTACCGCTTAGTCAATGCTGAGGGCGTCGAATTGTCGCATCCGTGGAACGGGTTATACCTCAAACGTTTCTATCCTTAGGCCTATAGGTGTGAGGCCACAACACCTAGATCGGGAATAACCCCGTGTTGAAAGTCTAAAATCCCTCCCTAATCGTCAAGGATCGCTCTAAGTTAGGGTTAGCACACACCCACGGCAAGCCCGGATAACTGCACTTGGTAGACGTTGCAACTATGCGGGCTCTACTCTAGCGATGCATCGGTCATTCTCTCCTAATCGGTCGAAGTGTAGGGGCAAAGGGGTTGTAAGGGTGAGGTCGTCAACCTACAGCATACCCCGACGAGAGGAAGTCTCAAACAGGGACGGTCAAAATAACAAAGGGGCAAAGAAGCAAAGAAACGAAAAGAAAAGAAAATCCATAATACAACAAGTGCATGGCAAAGAGTGGCAAAGTCCCCGCGGGACGCTCATGAGCCCGGTCGTACACATGCCTCAAATAGTGCAAGTCCATAGCAAGAGACCATAAAGTCCCTCCACAACAGACCTAATCTTTGAAGGGTATGCTGTAGGAAGTAGTCAAACCCAACATCCCTAAACCCACGCAAGACTTTCCTTAAAAAATCTTCTGTTTCTCCCTATAAGGCTGAGTTACCTCTCGGGTACGGCTTAACTAGTCGCAGCGTCAACTAAGGATAGTTTCCCGAGGCATTGTCACCTCTCAGCGCACATCCTAGCCTAGTGAGGTCTGTGGCGAAAATCGGAGGCAATCAAGACTCTAAACCAGTGGCTCGAACTGGTCTAAGTGTTGTGGCCCGAAGGTGTGAGTACCTTCCGTCTTACGCGTCTTAGTTTAGGAAGGGCTAACGTCGGCTTCAGGCGCTTTCCAAAACTCCAAAAAAATCAAATATTTTCAAAAATAAAAAAATCAAATATTTTCAAAAAAAAAAAAATCAAATATTTTCGAAACTAAAAAAAAATCAAATATTTTCAAAACTCCAAAAAATCAAGTATTTTCAAAACTCAAAAAAATCAAATATTTTCACAACTCCAAAAAAATCAAATATTTTCAAAACTAAAAAAAAATCAAATATTTTCAAAACTCAAAAAATCAAATATTTCAAAATCTCAAAAACATCAAATAATTTTAAAACTCCAAAAAAAGCAATGTTTTCAAAATTCCAAGCCGTTTGCATTCATTTGTTTATTTGCATCTTTTGCCTATTTAATAAAACTTAGCCCATTGACTAATCATTAAGGTCGGTCACTCGTCGCATTTTAAAGCAATGGGCTAAGCCTAAGAACAGATCTAACTTGTCTTGTGGTTGTCTAAGTGTGCAGGACGCGAAAGAAAGAAGGCGGCACTCACATCTCACCTGTCGCTCTCACCCGTCACTCAGTCGCAAACCATAAGATAAAAGGGTCCATTCCATTCCATTCATATCATATACATCGTCATAACAAAAGGGGCAAACAAAAAGTACAAACCCTCAACCGTTCTCCCCCGTACCCTCAGGAGGGCAGGGAGACGGAGGGGCCATCGCCCTCGGCCCTGTCTCACTACCCTCCGGCGCTCTCTTCTGCCGCCGTGCCTCCTCCTCGTTCCTCCGCCGTCTGGAGGAACCAGTCAAATAGTGTCCAGTGGACCCGCTCGGGATACCGCTCCTACTGGCTGCCGAACAGCTGCGTCTGACCAAGGCTAGGGCCCTCTCCAGGCCCTTCATCTCGAAACGCAGCATGTCGCAGCGATGTCTCTCCTCTCCCAGCTGGGTGCGGAGGTCTCCGGCCTCAGTCCGCAGTCGCGCCACCTCCTCCACCTCCTGCTGCCAGCGTGCCGCCGCCTCTGCCTCCTGGCGCCACCGTGACGCCTCCTCCGCTGCCTCACGCCACCGCATCACCTCCGCTGCCTCGGGGCGTAGGCGTAGCTCCGCCATCTCCGCCTCCAGCGTGGTCGTCCGCGCCAGGGCGGTCCTCAGCTCCTGCTCCTGCAATATCAAACATCTTTTCAGAACTCACAAAAGAAACAAAAGCCCAGGGGCATCTAAGTAAGTAACTTACCCGCTCCTGCAGCTGAGTGAGGGCGTCCTCCGCTCGGGCCACCGCCGACGCTAGCTGGCCCTCCAAAACGGAGCGGCCAGGATCCTCTCGGGAAGAGGAGGCACCTCCCACCATCTGCTGGGCCCTGTCCAACTCTGCCCGCTGCAAAAGAAACAATAGGGGTCAGTCAACCGAAACTAGAAATAGAAGGGTAGGGTGCAAAATACTCACCAGCTGGTCCACCACCCCCTGAAGATCATCTCGTTGCTGGATGGTGGAATGGAGGATACCCTCGAGCGAGGAGATCCGCCCCTCAGGGTCAAGCTGCAAGCACAAGACAAGTCAGTCACACAATTAACTAAGAACTCAAAAGAGACTGAAAGCAGTAAAATACGTACCGGTCGCCGGGTCCCCTTGTATACCTGGGCCCCGTACCTCCGAGCGTAGGCTCGGAAGTAATCCTCGTCGCTCATGGCCTCGGAGACCACCTCCTTGCCCCGCTGCTCCCAATCGTCCAACTGCTCCTGGACCCGGACCGTCCAGTCCGTGACCTACTGGATTCCCCAGAAGCTCCGGCCTGGTCTCTCCCACGGCCTCTGTCGGGTCGGGAACTCCACCACCGCCTTGTGGAGTCCCAGAGTACACGCCACTAGCCGGTGGTGGAGCGGGATCACCATGTTGAAACAATGAAGCCAAATGTCCCTACCGAAGTGGGGACGGCCCCGCTCCACCCACGGCTGGGCGGCGACGTTCTCCCCGACATAGGGAGTCCACCGTACCTGCACACTACAAGCAAAGACCTATCAGTCAACTGTCAAAAAAAAAAAAAGCAAAGCAAAGGAAAGGGTAGGGATAGAAGCACTCACATGACCAAAAGGAACGGTGTCCAAAATGTCATGGATCAGCGTCACCTGCCGCCGTAGGGAGCGCTCGTCACGGCAAAATCTCCAGCTGTAACGACCCGAGAACCCGACCCTCGGCCCACGCCGAGGACCCGATTTTCGCGGTCGTCGCCCACGGACCAGGGGGACCCGGAAGGGCTATAACACGCGTCTGACAGGATATGTAATGGAGGTAAACGTCAACTGCTAAGCTAGAAGCGTACAAGCGGAAACAGGAAAGTAAGGTGACACCGCTGCATACCGCTCTAAGTACAGTCCCAACGCACGCACACTAGTACAAGTAAGGAAAGGGGAGAGACAAGTCCCTTAGGGGCATACCCCGAGGGTGACGTACACTGAGAGGGGGAACCACTGCTAGCTACGGGAACCACTGCCGCTGCTGGGAAGACTCACCTGGAAAACAGAGGGATGAGCTTCACAACAGAAGCTCAGTAGGGACTACCAATCTCCTATTGGCTCTAAACAGGCAGAGGAACATATACAACTATTAATAAAGGAAAGACGGCAATTGATATCTTTCTACCTACAAAAGGAAGTGCGGAAGCGAAGCTAAAGCTAACACGGTACGGAAAGTACTCTCGGTCGGAAACTCCGTACGACTGCTCGTCGTGACCACCACACGGCTAGTAAAACACAGACGGAGGGAACTCCGCCTGGACAAGGAACACTAGCTACGGGAACAACACCACTAGTCAGACGATCAGGTGCGTCCACAGACGTCTTATCCTCGACCTAGGTCCTGGCCCTCGCGTCTCGTCAGAGCGAGGTAGGACACAAGCACAACAACAGTAACCGCCGTAGTCTGGCCGGACTACGGTCCCATGCCTAACCTCCCCAAGCAATTTCGGGGCCGCAAGGAGCGAGGCAGTGAGAAACAGGACTAGTTGGCCTGCGCCGGGTAGAACTCCAAACTGTCCTCGGCGTCCCAGACGAACCACGAGAGCTCTGCAAGCGACTCACACGCCACTGTCCTAACCACCGTTTTCCCCTCAGCTCCAGAGTCCGCCTAAGCGGCTGCCAACTCGAGCACACTCGTAGCCCGGAGTACTCCCTCAACAGGCTCCCGAAGACAGGGGTCCCAGGTAACGGTAACAACCTCTCGCACGGGACAAGCCCTCAAGTGCCACGCACCGGGCGAACGACTAGTGTGAGACCGTAATAGGGAACTAGCACAGGTGCCACGGGTACAGTAAAGCGAAAATGGAAGCGGCGGAAGCACAACCTGCCTCTGGGCTGAGAAGGCGACATAGGCCCTGTCGCCTTCAAGAAGGCGACATAGGGGGTGTCGCCTTACCAGGGACTGAGAAGGCGACATAGGCCCTGTCACCTTCAAGAAGGCGACATAGGGGATGTCGCTTTACCAGTCAGAAGGCGACACAGGGTATGTCGCCTTCAGGCCAGTCGGGGGTTCCGACGACTCTTCTTCCGGGAACCTCCCCGAAACAGGAGAAACACTACACACGGGGGAGGGGAGCATGCTTATCATGCTAGAAACTCATTAAACACATAAACCACCCTCAAACACCCCAAGAACATGGATTCTACGCTCGGAGGAAAACCTCACTCACACGAGCATGGAGTTCTCACACTCCCCAAACCCCAATCACACGAGAACCACAGTCTAGACGGGGAGGGGATCATGCTTAGGTCGAAGGAGTCGGATGTCCCTACCTCCACGCGAAGAACGCACCCGTTGGGGCCTTCTCGTAGGTTTGGCCGTCTCCTCCTCGCACCGCACGGCACGAACACGACCCCTGCACGAACGGAGCGTCACCCTCCTCAACACGGCCGCCTCAACACAGGGGAGGCACCCCAAAACCGACGGAAGCTCCGAGAGGGCGAGAGAAAGAGAGGGGGAAAGGAGAGGCACGAGAGAGGGGGAAGGGCTCGGACGCTCGGGCTTTAAGCCCGCGGAGCTGAGAAGGCGACATACCTTGTGTCGCCTTGGGAACCAGAAGGCGACAGTGGGTATATCGTCTTCAAGAAGGCGACATACCGCCTGTCGCAATTCCACTGACAACGGTCAAATCTCGGAATTCGAAAAAGTGAAGGCGACAGCCATCTTGTCGCGTTCACCTGACACCGCCAGAGCCGTGCTGACACAAAGGACGCCTGTCACGTCTGTCAGACTGCGTCTGGGGCAACGCGATGGGAAGGCGACATAGGCCATGTCGCCTTCAAGAAGGCGACATACCCCATGGCGCCATCCATCAAACCAGAAGGCGACAGTGGGTATGTCGTCTTCAAGAAGGCGACATACCCCCTGTCGCAATCCCAAGCAGAACCAGACATCGACGCGATCGGAACCACGTCGCGACAGTCGCCCTGCCGCGACCCAGACGACGGGGCCAAGGGCCCAAGGGGGCCGGGGTGTTACAACCCTCCCTCCTTAAGACATTTCATCCTCTAAATGAAAACAACTCGGTCTCAACCCGGAAGATGACAAAAGGGGAGATCACCACATACCGATCAATCAAACAAGTAAGGAAACTGCTCTTGCATCTCATCCTCGCGCTCCCAGGTGGCCTCGCCACCGACACGGTTCTGCCAAACGACCTTAACCAGCGGAATCTGCTTCCTGCGCAACTGCTGAACTCTGCGGTCGACAACACTAACTGGGTACTCTGGCACTGACAAATCTGGTGCTACCTCTAGCTGCGAGTAGTTCAACACGTGCGAAGAGTCTGCAACGTACCTCCTAAGCTGCGAAACGTGGAAAACGCTGTGCACACCTGCTAGCTCTGCCGGAAGACTCAGTATGTACGCCACCTCGCCGACCCTCTCAGAAATGGGGAAGGGCCCAATATATCTGGGACTGAGCTTTCCCCTCTTACCAAACCTCATGACCCCTTTGGTCGGCGAGACCCGCAGGAAGACCAGGTCACCGACGCTGAACTCTAGCAGTCTCCTGCGGACATCCGCATAACTCTTCTGCCTACTCTGTGCTGCCCGAAGCCTCTGCCTGACCAAACTGACTGTCTCTGCACACTGCTGTACTAACTCTGGCCCCAAAACCTGCCTCTCACCAACCTCGAACCAGTGAAGCGGAGTTCTGCACGGGCGACCGTACAAGGCCTCGTATGGCGCCATTCTGATGCTCGAGTGATAACTGTTGTTATACGCGAACTCTACCATCGGAAGGTGAGACTCCCAAGTGCCGCTCCAGTCTAAACAGCACGCTCTCAGCATATCCTCCAGTGTCCGTATGGTCCGCTCTGACTGACCGTCTGTCTGCGGGTGGTACGCTGTGCTGAACCTCAACTCTGTGCCCAGTGCTCTCTGAAGACTGCGCCAAAACCCTGACGTGAACCTCGGATCTCTGTCGGAAACGACTAAAACTGGGATCCCGTGCAACGAAACAACTCTATCCACGTACAGCCTGGCTAATCTGTCCACTGACCACGACATCCTGATCGGAAGAAAGTGCGCTGCCTTGGTCAAATGATCCACAATCACCCAGATACCATCGTGCCTCTGCGGGGTGCGGGGCAACCCAACCACAAAGTCCATGGTGATGTCGTCCCACTTCCACTCGGGAATGGGCAACGGCTGCAGCTCACCACCAGGACGCTGATGCTCGGCCTTCACCTGTTGACAGGTAAGGCACCGGGCAACAAACTCTGCCACGCCCCTCTTCATCTCTGGCCACCAGAAGGACCTCCTCAAGCAATGGTACATCTTGGTGGAGCCAGGATGAACAGCATACCTCGATCTATGAGCCTCTGACAACACTGCCTGACGCGCCTCCTCGGGAACGTACAAACGGCCTCTGAATCTGACCTCGCTGTCTTCGCTGAGCTCTACGTCTGGCATCCGCAAAATGTCTGCTAACTCTGCATCTGCTCGTTGCGCCTGCAACACCTGCCTGAACAGTGACGGCCGAACTGACAAACTGGAAGCCACGGCACGATCTCTGGTCCTCGACGGAACAAACAATCCCTGAGACAGCTCCTCAAACAGTCTCCACTCTCTGACCATCAGCGAACTCAAGCGCACGCGCCTACTCAACGCATCGGCTACAACGTTAGCCTTCCTGGATGATAGGAGAGGGTTAGGTCGTAGTCCTTCAAATACTCCATCCACCTGCGCTGCCTTGAGTTCAGATCCCTCTGGGTGAAGATATACTGCAAACTCTGGTGATCGGTGAAGATCTGAAAAGCTTCTCCATACAGGTAGTGCCTCCACAACTTGAGAGCGTATACCACTGCTGCTAGCTCCAAGTCGTGGGTGGGATAGTTCTCCTCATGCTTCTTGAGCTGCCGAGAAGCATAGGCAACGACCCCACCATGCTGCATCAGTACGGCACCCAAACCTGACCTCGACGCATCGGTGTAAACCACGAACCCACCGGTGCTCGACGGCAAGACCAACACTGGCGTTGAAGTCAACCTCGTCTTCAGCTCCAAGAAACTCTGCTCACAGTCCTCTGACCAAACAAATCTGGTGTCCTGCCTCGTCAACCGAGTCAACGGTGCTGCAATCTTGGCGAAATCCTGAATGAACCTCCGGTAGTAACCTGCCAGACCCAGAAAACTGCGGACCTCTGCAACTGATGTGGGCTGCTCCCACAACAACACGGCCTCCACTTTGGCAGGGTCCACTGCCACACCAGAACCCGAGATCACGTGCCCGAGGAAGTGCACCTCGCTCAGCCAAAATTCGCACTTGTTGAACTTGGCGTAAAGACGATGACTCCGCAGGGTCTCCAGCACAATCCTCAGGTGCTCCTCGTGCTCCTCTTCAGAAGCCGAGTAGACCAGAATATCATCAACAAAAACAACAACAAAGCGGTATAGGTACTCACTGAACACCTTATGCATCAAATCCATGAATGTTGCAGGTGCGTTCGTCAGCCCAAACGGCATCACGACGAACTCAAAGTGACCTTACCTGGAATGGAAAGCCGTCAAACCAATATCCGACTCTCTGATCCGCAGCTGGTAGTAGCCGGATCTCAAGTCGATCTTCGAGAAAACTCGGGCTGGTTGCAACTAATCAAACAAATCATCAATTCTCGGCAACGGGTACCTGTTCTTCACAGTGACCTGGTTCAACTGCCGATAATCGATGCACAAACGAAGACTAACATCCTTCTTCCTCACGAACAAAACAGGCGCGCCCTACGGCGAACGGCTCGGACGAATGAAGCCCAACTCAAGCAACTCTTGCAGCTGGCGCTTCAACTCACGCAGCTCCGCCGGGGCCATCCGGTAAGGTGCCTTGGACAAAGGCATCGTACCAGGCAAAAGCTCGATGGAGAACTCTACCTCTCGCTCAGGCGTCAACCCAGGTAGATCCTCCGGAAACATGTCAAAAAACTCAAAAACAACTGGCACATCAAAAACTGAAGACCCGCTAGGCTCCAAGGAACAAACCGAAGCAAGGTAAGCAACGCAGCCATCACGGATCAAACGACGAGCCTTACAGAAAGAAATGAACGGCCGACGGGTAGACCGGATACCTCGAAAGCAGAGAACAGGTGCTCCAGGTATCTCGAACCGAACGGTCTTCCTCTGACAATCAACCACGGCTGAGTGAGCCTCCAACCAGTCCATGCACAGGATGACGTCGAAGTCGCAAAGCTGCAGCACGTACAACCTGGCTGGTAACTGGTGACCCTCAACCTCGACTGTCACACCCTCCAGGTAACCAAAGGAACGCATGTAGTCACCGGACGGGAGATCGATCAATACGTCACACTGCCTCTCGGGTGTGTGACAAGCAAGAGACTCATAAAACTCCTCGGAAGCAAAACACAAGGAAGCACCGGGATCAACCAAAACACGAGCAGCTCTGCCAAGGATAGGTAGAGTACCTATCACCAGGTTCGATGCCTCTGCCTGCTCCCGGGTGAGTGCCATCATGCGACCACGTCCACGCTGCGGTGCCTGCTGGGGCTGCTGTTGCGGCGACTGCTGGTGTTGAGGAAACTGCTGCTGCTGCTGCTGGTACGACTGGTACTGCTGTAGCTGCAGGAACTGCTGGACCTGCTGCTGGTACTGCCCTCTCTGCTGCTGACGCGGTGCCTACTGCTGGGGAGGGTACTAGTACTGAGGTGGCTGCTGCGCGTACTGCACTGGCTGCTGCTGCTGCGGAGCTTGCCCCCTAGGGCAATCCCTCCTAAAGTGGCATGGCAAGCCACAAGTGTAGCACACTGGCTCCTGACTTCCCTGCTCAGCACCCTGTTGTACTGACTGCTCTGCAAACCTGGACTAACGCCTCTGCTGACGGCTCCGTCCACCCCCGCGAGTAGACAACTTCCTGAACTGCGAGCGAATTCCAGAGCTACCGGAACTGCCCGAGCCTGAGGAAGAGGAAGTCGCACTACCGTGGCTGCCTGCTGGACGCTGGTATGGCGAGGACCTGGAAGAGGCTCCTCCCTGCTGCTGAGGTTGCCAAGCCTCCCTATCCAAGGCGGTGGCCTTCGCCACGGCCTCTCCCAAGGTTGTACACATGTGTGCCATCACACCCCACCTCAGGTCTGGTCTCAGCCCTGCTATAAACCTCTCTGCACAAGCCTGGTCACTGCCTGCTACATGAGGCACATGCCTCAACAACCGGACAAACCTCTGGTGGTACTGAGAAACTGTGAGGTCGCCCTACACCAACTCGTGGAACTGGTCCCGTCTCTCACGTCGAGCGTAGTCGGGGAAGTACTTGCCGTGGAAGACCTCTGAAAACTGCTGCCAAGAGATCTGGTCCAACCGCTGCCCCTGGAAGTGAGTCTGCCTCTGAACTCTCCACCACTCATGGGCTGCTCCCTTGAGCTGGTATACTGCCAAACGAACCTGGTCCTCTTCAGCGCACTCCATAGTCTCGAAGATGCGCTCCAACTCATGGGTCCAGCTCTCTGCCTTATCTGGATCATACTCACCGTGGAACATCGGTGGCCGAAGGCGCAGGAACCTCTCGAGGAGAGCGGTCCTATCCTCCGTAACCGCCGTCCTTCGCCGCCCGGCCCGGGTACTCCCAGTACCTGACTGCTGCTGGCGGACTGGCTGCTCCACCTCTGGCTCCACCTCCTGCTGCTCTAGTACGGCTGGGGGAGGTACTAGAAACTGACCACCTACTGCTGCCTGCCCGGGCTGCCACGCTCCCTGGTACATAGCTCTGAGGAACTGCTCGGCCATGGGAAACAAGTCTGCATACTGCTGAGGCTGAGGGTGGTACTCCTGCTGCTGCTGCCCACCTGCTGCTGCTGCCGACGCGGAGCCATGACCTACACGGCAACACAACTGACAAAGGTTACAAATACCTCTCGGGCGGCTAGCAGTGTACTTATACTATTGTTGGGACTTACAGTTGCAGCTTAGATCCACTACAAGTCCTATCAGACCAAGCTCTGATATCAATTGTAACGACCCGAGAACCCGACCCTCGGCCCACGCCGAGGACCCGATTTTCGCGGTCGTCGCCCACGGACCAGGGGGACCCGGAAGGGCTATAACACGCGTCTGACAGGATATGTAACGGAGGTAAACGTCAACTGTTAAGCTAGAAGCGTACAAGCGGAAACAGGAAAGTAAGGCGAGACCGCTGCGTACCGCTCTAAGTACAGTCCCAACGCACGCACACTAGTACAAGTAAGGAAAGGGGAGAGACAAGTCCCTTAGGGGCATACCCCGAGGGTGACGTACACTGAGAGGGGGAACCACTGCTAGTTACGGGGACCAAGATTACCGCCCCGTCTCCTCCGCCCGACGCGCGCCCTATCGCTGCTGGGAAGACTCACCTAGAAAACAGAGGGATGAGCTTCACAACAGGCTAGAAAATAGGCAGAGGAACATATACAACTATTATTAAAGAAAAGACGGCAGTTGATATCTTTCTACCTACAAAAGGAAGTGCGGAAGCGAAGCTAAAGCTAACACGGTACGGAAAGTACTCTCGGTCGGAAACTCCGTACGACTGCTCGTCGTGACCACCACACGGCTAGTAAAACACAGACGGAGGGAACTCTGCCTGGACAAGGAACACTAGCTACGGGAACAACACCACTAGTCAGACGGTCAGGTGCGTCCACAGACGTCTTATCCTCGACCTAGGTCCTGGCCCTCGCGTCTCGTCAGAGCAAGGTAGGACACAAGCACAACAACAGTAACCGCCGTAGTCTGGCCGGACTACGGTCCCACGCCTAACCTCCCCAAGCGGTTCGGGGGCAGCAAGGAGCGAGGCAGTGAGAAACAGGACTAGCTGGCCTACGCCGGGTAGAACTCCAAACTGTCCTCGGCGTCCCAGACCAACCACGAGAGCTCTGCAAGCGACTCATAAGCCACTGTCCTAACCACCATTTTCCCCTCAGCTCCAGAGTCCGCCAAAGCGGCTGCCAACTCGAGCACACTCGTAGCCCGGAGTACTCCCTCAACAGGCTCCCGAGGACGGGGGTCCCAGGTAACGGTAACAACCTCTCGCATGGGACAAGCCCTCAAGTGCCGCGCACCGGGCGAACAACTAGTGTGAGACCATACTAGAGAACTAGCACAGGTGCCACGGGTACAGTAAAGTGAAAACGGAAGCGGCGGAAGCACAACCTGCCTCTGGGCTGAGAAGGCGACATAGGCCCTGTCGCCTTCAAGAAGACGACATTGGGGGTGTCGCCTTACCAGGGACTGAGAAGGCGACATAGGCCCTGTCACCTTCAAGAAGGCGACATAGGGGATGTCACTTTACCAGTCAGAAGGCGACACAGGGTATGTCGCCTTTAGGCCAGTCGGGGGTTCCGGCGACTCTTCTTCCGGGAACCTCCCCGAAACAGGAGAAACACTACACACGGGGGAGGGGAGCATGCTTATCATGCTAGAAACTCATTAAACACACAAACCACCCTCAAACACCCCAAGAACATGGATTCTACGCTCGGAGGAAAACCTCACTCACACGAGCATGGAGTTCTCACACTCCCCAAACCCCAATCACACGAGAACCGCGGTCTAGACGGGGAGGGGATCATGCTTAGGGAGAAGGAGTCGGTAGGGCGAAGGAGTCGGATGTCCCTACCTCCACACGAAGAACGCACCCGTTGGGGCCTTCTCGTAGGTTTAGCCATCTCCTCCTCGCACCGCACGGCACGAACACGACCCCTGCACGAACAGAGCGTCACCCTCCTCAGCACAGCCGCCTCAACATGGAGGAGGCACCCCAAAACCAACGGAAGCTCCAAGAGGGCGAGAGAAAGAGAGGGGGAAAGGAGAGGCGCGAGAGAGGGGGAAGGGCTCGGGCGCCCGGGCTTTAAGCCCGCGGAGCTGAGAAGGCGACAAACCTTGTGTCGCCTTGGGAACCAGAAGGCGACAGTGGGTATATCGTCTTCAAGAAGGTGACATACCCCCTGTCGCAATTCGACTGACAACTGTCAAATCTCAGAATTTGAAAAAGTGAAGGCGACAGCCATCTTGTCGCGTTCACCCGACACAGCCAGAGCCGTGCTGACACAAAGGACGCCTGTCACGTCTGTCAGACTGCGTCTGGGGCGACGCGATGGGAAGGCGACATAGGCCATGTCGCCTTCAAGAAGGCGACATACCCCATGGCGCCATCCATCAAACCAAAAGGCGACCGTGGGTATGTCGTCTTCAAGAAGGCGACATACCCCCTGTCACAATCCCAAGCAGAACCAGACATCGACGCAATCGGAACCACGTCGCGACAGTCGCCCTGCCGTGACCCAGAGGACGGGGCCAAGGGCCCAAGGGGGCCGGAGTGTTACACCAGCGCTGCAGGAGAGGTACAGCGCCGCGTCGCCTCGCCACCTCGCGACCCAGGGAGGGGAGGTGGTAGTATGCCCACACCTGCAAGAGCAACACAAGTCAGTGCCACAGTTCATGAAAATAAACATGAAAAGCAGCTAAGGGTAAGGGTAGAAATGTACCTGCAGGAGTGGGAAGAATCCTGCGACACCTGTCTCCCAGCTGGAGGTGCCCAGACTGTCAAAGAGGTGGGCCAGGAGGGCCGCACCCCATGCATAGCTACCCACGCTGGGCAGATCCTCCAGCAGGGGCAAGCATCGGCAGCCAACTGGGTCCGCTCTGGTCCCCAGGATTAGTTTCCCGATCACGAGGGTTAGGAAACGCCGCAAATATCTGTCCCCTGCCTCGCCCTCCTCCTCCGCCAGCACCGCTCTGGCATCCTCTGTCAGCCGAGCCACGTACTCCGCCGGGCTCTCTCCCGTCCGATGGCGCGCGTTCACCACCCCTAGGCTCGCCAACAATGCTGTCCTCTGCACCAAAGAGGATCTCTCTCCCCTCACCTCCAACCCGAGCAATCTCTCCACCGGCTCCTGATAACTAGTATAGGTAACCCCGGTCACCGCCTGGCCGTCCACGCGCAGGCCGGTGATCCGTACCACGTCCTCTAGCGTGGGGATCATGTGTCCCCACAGAAAGAGGAACGCGTGGCACTCCGGGTCCCACCTCTCCTTCAGCGCCTGGATGAGAGCCACATCCGGCGCCAGCTCCTCCAACCGGAGGAAGGGTCCGAACCCCATGCCCTCCAAGCGGCGCCTCTGGAAGTCTGGCAAGCCGTCATACATCGTCCAGACGACGGCCCATCCCAGTCTGGACCTCAGCTCGCTCTGCAAAGCAAACATCAGAAGATCAAAAGTCAGCAGAAAACCAACAAACCACTCTCTGTCCTGATAAGGCGACAAGGGGTCTGTCGCCTTCTGAAGGCGACAGCAACCTCGTCGCATTCAGAATCCTTGTCGCGACAGGCACCCCGTCGCCTTCTAGAAGGCGACATGGGGGTCGTCGCCTTCCCACTAGTAAGGCGATAGGCCCCCTGTCGCATTACCAGGGTCACTCGAGACGAGTTTTGCCCGTTCCCGGCCATTTCCCATCGGGCAAAACGCCCTACATCCGAGTGCTCCGCACTCTTCACTCCATGCATACAAGGTTTAGGGCTCAAGATCTTACCTTTTTGGGACCAACGGGCTCGTCATCGTCCCCCGCCGCTGGCGCAATCTCCTCCTCCATCGGAGTGACCGGAGGGAACTCCGGGGCCGCCGTGGATGGTCCCTCGCCTGGTTGTCGTCGCCGGATCGTCTTCTTGCGCCGCCGACCGCCGCCGTCACCGCCTTGGCCTTCTCCACGTTCGCCCTCCATCGCCGGGCCTCAAGGGGAGAAAAGGAAGAGGAAGAAGAGGAAAAGAGGGGTTGGTCGTCGCCGGCGATCACCGGCCGGAGAGAGGAGGGGCTCGTCGGATGGGGGGGAGTGCCGGAGAGAAGAGAGGAGGTCGCCAGTTTCACCGGAAGAAAGGAAGAAAGAGAGGAAAGAGGGGAAGGAGGAAAGGGGGCGCTCGGCCCGAATTCAAACTGCCCCGGGACCTGTGAACGCGACAATGGCTGTGTCGCCTTCTGCTCAGGTCGCGACATGGCTAATGTCGCCTTCACTTTGCTGGTCACGACCGTTGACCTGTCGCCTTCAGGGTAGCGACGCACCCTATGTCGCCTTCTCAACCCAGCAAAAAAGCCTCTAAAAATCAATTCTCATTGCAAATAACTCCATGCTCACATCAAATAAAAGTCATGAAAAACTAAAAAATCAACATGTCTCCCATTACATCAAGCCCACATCAAGTCTCTCAAAGCTCAAAAAGTACAATCAACTCTCGCCTTCCAGCTCATGGTCCACAAGTGGCCGAAGCTTCTCATGCTCCGGAGGTACGCCTGGTACGTCTCCCGGTCCTCATTCAGTCTTGGCGAGAGTGCGTGGGTAGCGCACGCCTTCCACAAGGCCAATGCGCTCCGCATGGCCTGTTCATCTTCCGGGTTCCCCAAGCGCCGCTTCTTCACGGGTGGCAAGTGTGATGGCGGAAGCACCCTAGTCCTCGGCTTCCCAATCTGTAAGTAGCACCACTGCGGGTTTAGAGTACGGTCGCCATATTCCCTATCAATTGCAAATCTAGTCCACGTCCAAGTGGTAGCCGGATCTCTGCTCCACGCAATGCCGCTACGCCCAAAGCAAAGTGCTCCACCGGTAAGGTACTGAAGTAGAGGCGCTATGCACCCCTCGTCTTCTTGTCCGCCGTCCTGCATAAAACCTTGTCGGAGATTTTGGCCGCCCCACCAATGAAGTTCAAAGGATGGCACCCGAAGATCCGACTGTCGGTGGTAGGATTGTCAACAGGCTTAAATTTTATCCTTACACCCAACCAACACTCCAATAGGATCATGGAGCCATAAGGGAAACCCCCCGTGGAAGCCGAGGTAAGGCCCGAGTAAAGGTACGCCAAGACGGCGTGAGAAAGTGAATGTCCCCGCCATACCCCACTAATAGCACTAAGGCTCGCGTAGTCTATGAGGTGATCCCCGGACGGAAAGAGGACCACCCCACACAAACATATGGCTACGGCCTTTGCTATCTCCCGGTGGTCTGTACTCTTGTTTTTACATTGGGAGATGACCCACTTAGACAACGGAACTAAATGGATGAATTGTGGGCTAATCATGGTGTATACATCCCTCGGATCGGTCATAAACTCCCCTAGAATAAGCTTTGGGTTAATGGGCTCAACAGTATAGCTTATGCTTTGCTCATCCCCCGGCTTGGTTTTAGGAAGAGCTAGGAAGGCCTCGACCTCCTCTAGAAGGACGGTCGCCTCGAACTTGGGAAAGATGAAAGTATGGGTTTGTGGGTGCCATAATTCTATGAGGGCTGAGATGCTATGCCAATCAAATGAAATTTTATGGTAGTTATGGGCCGCTATCAAAACCCCACCTAAACCCCACTCTCTCAAGAACCGGATAACAAACATGGGTAAGGCTTTGATCATGGGGGTGATCCATGTAAGCTTAGAGTAGCGGCGGGAGCCCGGGAATAGCTAGAAGAAGAGAAAAGGCAAAAAAGGGAAAAGGAGGAAGAAGAAGAACAAAATTAATGAAGAAATTCGTAGCAAAAATTCATTGTAAATTGAAAACACCAAAAAACTTACCTCTCTCACTTCCTTGCTCCGGCTCAAGTGGTTGGGAACATCTGTCAACCTCATGAGAGCCTCGTAGGTGGCCCGAGCACGCTTGGGACCCTCATAAGTCGTCTCCCCATCCATGGAAGCAAGAGGAGCTCTCTTCATGGCCATGAGAGCTTGCAAAACTTGAAGAAAAGAAGAGAGAGGAGAGAGCTACGAATTTGGCTTCTCATCCCCTTTATTTATAGAGCCATAGCACTCCTATTCCTGCTAGGAAAGGGTAGAGAAGACCCATTAGGAGTGAGACTTTGAGTGGAGAGCCATTGGAATCCAAATGGGAGTCAAACTCAAGCTTGGGGCTGAAAGGTTTTGAGCTTGGGCTGAGAAACCTGTGAAAGCGACATATCGACCCGTCGCCTTCAGGGTGGCGACGTAGTGCCCGTCACCTTCTTCAGTCAAGGGTCGCGACATACCCTATGTCGCCTTCTGATCAGTTTACACTGTCATGCTTATTTCTCTGTGATTGCTCAGAATGCTTGCACACATGCTTTGACGTCATTATTCGGTGCATTGTACATTGTATCTTTATTGCTTTGATTATTGAAAACCCATAAAAATCAGAAAATGTAGGAAAATCCACAAAAAAAATCAGAAAATTCAGAAAATCAAAAGCGACGTCTGTCAGGTAAGTCAGGTAAGTATCTCTAACTCTAATCCCTCTGCATTACTATATGATATCTACGCTACTATATTAGCTCAAGGACCGGCTGGTTCCCAATGTGTTCCAGGATCTGAGTTCCCCTTCATCAAAAACAAGGATGATCTAGGTGCACACTGCTAATCGCTGGATAGGCCGTTGGGTGATGTAACTCGGGGATGACGGATTCTATCGCACGTCGGGGATGCGAAGTGTCTTGACCCTTGCTTATATTATCTAGCAATATTATCCTTGAATATTTGTTATTTTCTCCCTTTCTTTGCATTCATTTTTATGATTTCTTTTCCTTTAGCCCAGCATGCATCATGTAGGAATTTTGAGCTTCATGAATCATGATTCGTCAAAGTCAGCTTCCCAATGATGTCCCAACCCAAATCCTCATTTTCAGACAAAGATTCCACTCCGAATTTGAAAGTTTTCCTCGAGCTTGTGCTCGGTCCAGTTTGCCAGTATGGTTCCTATGAAGGATTCCCCTCATCCCCATTCATTAAAACAGTCATCCCTTCATCTCCAATCCGCTCATTAGTCTTGAACCACTCAAAGGCCAGAGTCGAATCGACCCGCCGGGCAGCACCAATCCCCTAATGAACGAAACCTGCAAGCTAAAGATAGCCAGGGTACCTCTTGAATCAGGAGGTTGATCATTTCTTTTCTTTTTTTTTTATTCATCCCAAATAGGAACCATCCTCGCATTCTGTTCCCAGCCATGTTCAAAGTTAGCCAGATAATTCTCGCTGCTTATTCGTCCAAATGGGTGTCTCTTTACCTTGATGCCCGCTTTTCAGCTCATTCCGTTTCATTCCGCTACATCACCGTTTCACGCCATTTTCGCTCCATCACCGCTCCACTCCCTTGCAAAGCAGGCATCAAGGAGGGGCAATCTTTAGACACCCATTTCTGACCCATAAGTCGAGCAAAAATCCCTTGTCGTATCATTGATGCCCCATGTTGGCTCATCATCGTCAAGCTGGCTTTCTCCGATCATGACATCATTTCCATTAGTTCATCGCCCTGGAGGACCCTTCCTGGTCAAATCAATCTCTCTCACTATAGCTCTCTGAGTTAGGAGTCCGATGTTTCAATCCGGAGGCTGCGCATGGAGATTGGACGCATTGCATGGCCAAAATGCAGAAAAGTCCTGAAGGCGACAGGCCCTAAGTCGCGTTCCTGAAAACGACAGCCCCTATGTCGTGATCATAAATCCACATTTTAAATCTTTGAAAAATCGAAAAATTGACTTGAAGTCACCTTCCATATGAGGAAGGCGATGTATCGAGGCGTCGCATTCAGGAAGGCGACCAGAAACCCGTCGCGTTCAGGACCTTAAACAGGAAACCCTTTCCGAAGCCAACTTGGACACATGCCAAAGATGGTAATTTCCTCATTTGAACATCCAAATCGGGTCCAAATCCTTTCAAATTTGGAGGAGACCTTCCTAACATGTCCCTTTCCAAGTTCCAATTGCCCATACGCAGCCATACTTAACCAAAGTCAGACTCTTGCCCATTATTCCTCTCAGACCCGAGTTGGGAATAATCACCCATAAGTACCTCGTCTCTGCATCTTTTTGGGCAAGGCCGGAGTCTGCTTCTTCTTCCTCCAGAGAGCTTCATCTTCCACGAAGAGAGCTTCTCCTCCAGACGACTCAGAAGAGCCCCTCAGGGCGTTTTCCCATCGGCTACACAATTTCTCTTCCCTTCTTCTCTTTATTTCATTCAATTCTTGCATGCATAGTCTTGTTTTCTTCATAGATTAACATTAGATCACGACACACACACCCAAACTTAACACCCACAGGGGTTAAAAGCCCCAATCTCGTGAGTTCCCTCCATTATAGTTCATGTTTTCATGCTTTTCATTGAACAGATCTTCTATGCACGAATTCTAATGGGTGTTTAACTTGTTTAAATCACTTTGGCAGGTGTTTGAAGGTCAGAGCAAGGTGAGGCTCTTGCCCCTCGGCCGACTGAGGAGTAGGAAGACAAAGAACCCACGTTTCCATCCGTTGAAGAGGAAGGCGACAAGGCCCCTGTCGCGATAAAGAAGGCGCCGCCGTCTACGTCGCGTTCAGACCAAAGCATAGCGACGACCCCTGTGTCGCATTACCAGGTACGCCTCCTTTTTACTTTTTCCTTTCCAACGTAGTCAGCCTCCATCTGAACATCCAGAGGCGACTGCATTGGTGGCGATCACGGTAAATTTCCAATTCCCCATATTCATATTTTCATCAAGAAAAGGGAGCACAATCCCGTGATTACAGACGGGACTGAGGATGATGCTCAGGAGTGACCCTATTTCAGCAACCCTTGCTTTAGTAGTTTGTTAGTATAGAAAGAGTCAGTTAGTCTTGATGTATTAGTTTGATTTTTCAATAAAGTACTATGGGCCCTAGTTTGGCTCTAATCAGTTGATGTAATAGTTAGGTTATGATTTGATGGAATGTTAATGAAATTTGAGGTTGTTTGCTATTATTCCAATTGAGCAATGGTTTGTATTTATTTTCTCGCTCTGTGTTATTTAATTACTGTAATACCTCTCCGATATTCCGCATCGGGACATTACAGTTTTGTGGTATCAGAGCCTAGGTTATTCTTAAGTATAGGATGATCTAGGTTTGACCTGCCTCGACTTAGAGTCTACATTCCATACCTATGTGAGATGGGTAGAACCTTAGGTAATTAGATAAAATGAGCTCACACACGCACAACTTAGTGCAAACTCAGTAACTTGCATTAAACATTCTCTTTTGAAGGACCTTAAAACACAACAATGGCAGCGGAGCGTGCGCAACTCCGCGATATGCAGCGGACTATTCAGCAGCTTATTCAAGCCTTACTTCAAGCGGCTGGAGCCAACAATAACAACCGAGGAGCTAGTGAATTGCACCGGAATTTTCGTAACCTGAATCCACCCCGATTCAGCGGTACCACCGACCCCGATGAGGCAGAAAACTGGCTCAAAGAGATTGAGCGTATCTTCCGCGTTATCCAATGCGCGGATGGAGATAAGCTTTTACTTGCCACATTCCAGCTTGAAAGGGACGCCCGTGCGTGGTGGGAGTCCGTTGAAGCTACGAGGGCAGACGCACAGTTCACGTGGAATGAGTTTAAGGAGCATTTCAACTCCAAATATTTTTTAGAAAGAGTTCAAGAGAGGAAAGCCGCCGAGTTCGCTGCTCTGAAATAGAGGAACCTGACCGTTGCTGAATATGAGGCACAGTTCTCCCGATTGGCTCGCTACGCCAATCATCTGGTTAACACAGAGAGAATGAAGGCCAAGCACTTTCTTAACGGGCTGAGACCCGCTTATATCACACAACTGGCACCATTTGATATTCAGACCTATCTGGAGATGGTCAAAAGAGCACTGTGCCTGGAGGATGCGACTGAACTCACCGAGCGCATCAAGGGCAGAATGTTCAAGAAGGAGCAGACCTCGAGAGCGCGGAGAAAGCCTACTAAGGGCAAGAAAAGGCTGTTAAGTATCACTGATGGAACAAGCCAGGAGAGGAAACCTAAAGTCCCCACTCCTACTGTCCTAAATAACAAACCGAGATGCAAGCACTGTGACAAGCCTGGTCACACTACAGAAGAGTGTTGGAGAAGGCAGGTGCATGCCTTCATTGTGAGAGCCGAGATCATCGGATTTCTGAATGCCCATTACTGAAAGAAAATGAAAAGCGTCCTATGGGACAGAAGAAGCCAGGCTGACTGCAAGCCCTGCAAGAAGTGGACACCACCGAGGAAGGAGGAGTGGTGGAAGGTACACTACCAGTCTTTTCTCAATCAGCCTTTGTTTTGTTTGATACTAGCGCAACACATTCGTTCATATCACAAGCATTTTCGGATACATTAAATGAAAAACCTGCTTCTATGCAATTTGAATTGCATGTTACTACACCATTAGGAGAAAAGGCTCAACTCAACAAATACTTTCCTTTAGCTGATGTTAAGATTGGTGATCTCAATCTTAGAGCTGATTTGATATGTATGCCCATGGAGGGCTACGATGTCATTCTGGGAGCCGATTGGCTATCTACTTATGGGGCTTGTGTTGATTGTAGAAGAGGGATGATTACTTTTAGTGAATTCCCTAAGCTGACCTTCACGGGATGTAGACACAAGAGGCACTTGTCTCTCGTCTCTGCCATAAAAGCACAAAACATGATAAGAAAGGGTTGTGTGGCATTTCTTGCCACAATTGTAGTTGAGAAGAAAGCAACCAAGATATCAGACATTCATATAGTGCAAGAATATCCTGATGTGTTTCCCGATGAGCTTCCAGGCATTCCACCCGAGAGAGATGTGAATTTCTCAATTGATCTCGTACCTGGAGCTGCACCGGTTTCACGGCAACCCTATAGGATGTCCCCTGCTAAATTGAAAGAGTTGAAAGAGCAATTGATGGAACTTCTAGAAAAGGGATTTATCAAGCCGAGTACTTCTCCTTGGGGAGCACCTATGTTGTTTGTTAAGAAGAAGGACGGATCTATGAGGTTATGCATCGACTACTGGCAGCTGAATAATCTCACTATCAAGAACAAGTACCCTCTGCCTCGTGTCGATGAATTATTTGATCAGATATCAGGAGTAAAGTATTTTTCTAAGATTGACCTTAGATCGGGATATCATCAAATGAGGATTAAATATGTAGACATTTACAAGACGGCTTTCAGGAGCATGTACGGTCATTATGATTTTATAGTCATGCCTTTTGGACTAACCAATGCTCCTGCAGCTTTTATGCAATTAATGAACAGCGTCTATCGGCCCTACCTCGACAAGTTCGTCGTGGTCTTTATTGATGATATTCTCATATACTCCAAGACCAAGGAACAACATGAGGAGCATCTGAGGATTGCTCTGCAAATCTTGCGGGACAACCGACTCTACGCCAAATTGGGCAAGTGTGAATTCTAGCTCGAAGAGGTGTCGTTCCTAGGCCATGTTATTTCCAAGGATGGTATCGTTGTCGATCCTTCCAAGGTAGAAGTTGTACTCAACTAGGAAAGGCCGACAAATGTCACAGACATAAGAAGTTTTCTTGGAGTGGCTGGTTATTACAGACGGTTCATAAAGGACTTCTCCAAAATAACTGTACCTCTTACGCGTCTTACGCGGAAAGAGAACCCTTATGTATGGAGCAAGGAGTGTGAGAAGAGTTTCCCAACATTGAAGCAATTGTTGACTTCTGCACCTATCCTTGCATTGCCAGTCGAGGGCGAAGGATTGTCAGTCTACACTGATGCATCTGGAATTGGTTTAGGCTGCGTGTTAATGCAGAATGAAAAGGTGATAGCATATTCCTCAAGGCAGTTGAAGCCACATGAAGTCAACTATCCAATCCATGACTTAGAATTGGCAGCGGTGGTATTTGCACTTAAGATTTGGAGACATTACCTATCTGGGGAGAAACTTATTGTCTACTTCGACCACAAGAGTTTGAAATACTTATTTTCTCATAAGGAGCTCAATATGCGACAATGGAGATGGCTGGAGTACTTGAAGGACTTTGATTTCAATATCCAATACCACCCAGGTAAAGGTAATGCAGTAGTTGATGCACTCAGTAGGAAGCCAGTAGCTTCTTTATCATATCTAGTCATGGACGAGATGCAATTATTAGAGCAATTCGCCAGTCTAGATCTGAATATTGAGAAGAGAAGTGATAAGATGTTAGTGGCTAATCTTAAAGATCAACCCGACATCTTTGTCGAGATCAGAGAGCAACAGGCTAATGATCCGTTTCTAATCCGAGTAAAGGAGACTATAGCTGACAAGCTAGATTTCTCCATCGCTGAAGATGGAAGAATATTATTCCAAGCCAGGACATGTGTGCCTGACAATGAAGAGCTGAAAAGGAAACTGATGGATGAAGCCCAGAAGACCGAGTACACAATACATCCAGGCACAACCAAGATGTACCAAGACATGAAAAGGTCATTTTTGTGGCCAAACATGAAGCGTGAGGTGGCTGAGCATGCCGCACACTACCTTACTTGCCAACAGGTGAAAGCCGAACACCGTCGTCCTGCGGGTGTACTTAGACCCCTGGACATACCCGAGTGGAAATGGAAAAGCATCGGTATGGATTTCATCATGGGTGTACCCCGAACTCGTGCGTGGTGGACTCGATGCTATCTGGGTCATTATGGACCGTTTGACTAAGTCCGCACATTTCCTTGCCATTAAGAGCACCTGGAGTGTGGATGTGTTAGCCGCTTTGTATGTAAAGGAAATTGTGAGATTACAAGGAGTCCCCGTGTCCATTGTCTCAGATCGTGACCCCAGATTCACATCTAGATTCTGGAAGGGACTTCAGACAGCGTTTGGTACTAAACTCAATTTTAGCACTGCTTTCCACCCACAGACGGATGGACAAATAGAAAAGACAAATCAGATAGTGGAAGACATGCTTCGTGTCTGCACTATAGATTTTGAAGGTTATTGGAATGAGCAACTGTCCCTAATTGAATTCGCCTGCAACAACAGTTATCTGGCCAGCAATAAAATGGCACCGTTTGAAGCACTGTATGGCAGAAGTTGCAGATCACCTGTGCGCTGGAATGAGGTAGGAGAACAGTAATGGCTAGGACCGGACATGGTGCAAAGCACTAGCAGAGATATACAGATTATCAGAGACAGGATTAAGATAGCTCAGTCGAGGCAGAAGAGCTATACTGATAAGCAAAGAAGAGACTTAGAATTTCAAACTGGAGAGCATGTGATGCTGAAGGTATCCCTGATCAGAGGATTCCAAAGATTTGGGATGAAAGGCAAACTGAGACCGCGATTCATAGGTCCATTCGAAGTGTTGGATAGAGTTGGCGAGGTGGCGTACCGATTAGCACTACCTCCTCAGTTCTCTACAGTCCACAATGTTTTTCTTGTGTCAATGCTGAGGAAGTACGTGCATGATCCGTCACACGTAATCAGTTATGATGACATTATACTGAACAAGGATATGACCTATGAAGAAAGGCCAGTGAAGATTTTGGACAAGAAGATGCAACAGCTTCGGAATCAATATATACCCGTGGTAAAGGTATTATGGAGAAATCATGAAGTCGAAGAAGCCACGTGGAAGCTCGAAGCAACAATGCGTCGGAATTATCCGGAATTATTCGGTAAGTCATTCTTCCTCTTATGATCCTATGAATTTTGGGACCAAATTCTTTTAAGAGGGGGAGGATGTAGCAACCTTGATTTTTAAAATCAAGAAAAATAAAAAATTAAATTTAAATAAATGAGATAAATAGATTTAAATAGATGAAATGAAAAATAAGTGAAATAAAAAGGGAATTAAGCAAGCCCATTAAGTTAAAACCCTAATGGGTTGTGTAAATGTTTTAATTACAAAATAATGGGCCTAATATAGTGGAGCCCATCATGGGATGGGATTTAATTAATTGAAATTCGCATTTTTAAATAATAGTAAATTAGAAAAGGGGTGAAATAAGTATTAAATAGGTCATATATATATAAAAGAGGAGTCCTAACCTTACTATAACTCATTACCCATGAAATTAACCTCTCCCCCATCCAAAGAAGAAGATAATTGCGAGGGAAGGTGATAATTATGGAAAATTTGGAGTTTAATGAAAAGGAGGACTCTTAGAATGGTTAGGATTCTATTAGCCATCAAAACACCCTAATTCGGCCCTATCAACCCTCATTTGCATGTCGGTGTTGTGACCTTTGGGAGACGAAGGAGAGGCGATTTGGGACGAGGAGCTTGGAGGAGAAGGGCTGCGGCTTGGCTTTCTTCTTCCTTTTTTCGTCATCAAACTCTAGTCTTCTTGTCAACGCAAAAAGGTAGGCAATCTCTCAAGCCAAATCCGTGTAAAAATTTTCCTAGGAAGACTTCATCTTCCCAAGCAAAAGCCCTCTAGTTTCGCTCCATTTTGATCTCCCATGAGGGAGAATTGATTTTTTGAATCCCTGTCAGTTACATGTACCCGACCCTTCATGTTTACTCTTAAACCTCGGGCATACATGATCCCATGCCATGAGAAAACTCTCATAAATACTACATCATGTTAGCTTTCAAACACCCCTAGTTTGCCTAAATTTCATCATGTATCCATCTCTAATTAATTCATTGAACCTTGACTATGCATGTTTAGGTCATCGAATTGTAACTTGATCACAGCATGTCTAAACCTTGTCTATTTTCAAATTAATCGTGCATGTTGATAGATCTATATGTCTACTTTCGTTTAAAACTAGTTTCATGCTCTTTGGATCACCGTGTGATTTTATAATGAATTTAGTAGTGCCCTATATCAACTAGTATACACCCTGGAAAATGGGGTAAAAGACCGGACCCACCCTGGAATCGCGGCGGCACGATCCTCCGCGATACCAGCTGGGTCGTGGCTGGCGAATCCGACGCGTTAAGGAACGCGGCGGCCTCAGCCGCCGCGATTCCTGGTGCGGACCGGGCCGGTCGGTCTTCGGACCGCGACCGAGCCGCCCGTCGCGACTTGAATCGCGGCGGGTAGGCCCGCCGTGATTTGAAGATTGTGGCCAGGTTTTTTAATTATGCTCATGCCCTTGCTGTTTTGGCTATATAACCCCTATTTAGCCATGATTAACCCATGTTATAGTTTATTCAACTTGGTAAATTAATAAATGGCTATAATGATATAAATTTAATTATTTAAAGGACATTTGCACGATTTATCATCATCTCATAATTTCCTTACACTTACACACACATAACATTATTAATTGTCATTTGACCCTAATAATTTATGCAATAATGTATCTGGTAAATTAGCGAAATAAATGACTAAATTTCCCTATTTAATTGATCACGTTTGTCTTCGTTTTATACGTGTATTTTTGTACACCGTTACTATTTCCCTCGGCTTTCGAGCACTCGAGGCTCGACGGACCCATTTTCTATACACTTCCTCTTGACTTGGACCACCTCACCATCGGGAATACTCTCGACTGGGCCAGGGACTCCTTGTCAACACCTCCGTAAGTCTTCTTGGCTTTGGCATACGTCCATTGCCGACGAGCTGGTTGTACCCTCAAAACCCGTTACACCTTAGGGATTAGTACGATCCATGGCCTTAGTGTGTTCTCTCCTTATCTTTTGATCACGCCGGACCATCTAATATGTGTACACATCACGGCTAGTGGGCGGTGGTGACTTCTACCAGACTGCCGGCCCGCAATGGTGTGTCGTGCAACCGTTACTATCGATGTTTAACGTGATTTTACGATAATACCTCTATCTCATCTGCTCTCTATAGCCTATCATCTGTTCACGTTCTCTCTACACTCTCATCTATCTCGTCTAGTACTATCTTATCTCTTCTTGGTACTCTATTGGTCATTCTTGTGATTGTCTAAGATAAAGAAATGACTAATGCCAGTGCAATGGGGCCCGATCAGGTCTTGGGAGGAGCGCTCGAAAAGTGCTAGTACCCATGGGAGTTAAAATGATCAAGGATGTGTTACGGCATGCATCCAGTGCCAGCATACTATCAAGATTAATCTATGACAATCAAAGTACTATCTATACTAGTACACTTGTTATCGTTACTAGAGCACGTTGTGTAAATTACATGATATATCGTTACATGGCCATTCTATTATCATTCTCGTTGAGCTATTTTCCATGTACCAGATGCTATTGTTCTCTCGTTTTCATTGCTTGATCTACATGACTCTTCTCTCTAGTTAACCTGCCATTAAGACATTAATTAATTAAACCATGCTTGTGTTCATGAGATATTAAGTCCTACTGGGCGTTATTCGCTCATCCTGTGTTATTATTTAATGTGTTTCAGGTGAGTCTGATGATGACCACACTCACGAGGACGGGACTGAGGATGATGCTCAGGAGTGACCCTATTTCAGCAACCCTTGCTTGAGTAGTTAGTTAGTATAGAAAGAGTCAGTTAGTCTTGATGTATTAGTTTGATTTTTCAATAAAGTACTCTGAGCCCTAGTTTGGCTCTGATCAGTTGATGTAATAGTTAGGTTATGATTTGATGGAATGTTAATGAAATTTGAGGTTGTTTGCTATTATTCCAATTGAGCAATGGTTTGTATTTATTTTCTCGCTCTGTACTATTTGATAACTATAATATCGCTCCGATATTTCGCGTCGGGGCATTACAGTTTTGTGGTATCAGAGCCTAGGTTATTCTTAAGTATAGGATGATCTAGGTTTGACCTGCCTCGACTTAGAGTCTACGTTCCATACCTATGTGAGATGGGTAGAACCTTGGGTAATAAGATAAAATGAACTCACACACGCACAACTTAGTGCAAACTCAGTAACTTACATTAAACATTCTCTTTTGAAGGAACTTAAAACACAACAATGGCAGCGGAGCATGCGCAACTCCACGATATGCAGCAGACTATTCAGTAGCTTACTCAAGCCTTACTTCAAGCGGCTGGAGTCAACAATAACAACCGAGGAGCTGGTGAATTGCACCTGAATTTTCGCAACCTGAATCCACCCCGATTTTGCAGTACCACCGACCCCGATGAGGCAGAAAATTGGGTCAAAGAGACTGAGCGTATTTTATGCGTTATGCATTGCGCGGATGGAGATAAGCTTTTACTTGCCACATTCCAGCTTGACAGGGACGCCCGTGCGTGGGGGGAGTCCATTGAAGCTACGAGGGCAGACGCACAGTTCACGTGGAATGAGTTTAAGGAGCATTTCAACTCCAAATATTTTTTAGAAAGAGTTCAAGAGAGGAAAGCCGCCGAGTTCGCCGCTCTGAAATAGAGGAACTTGACCGTTGCTGAATATGAGGCACGGTTCTCCCGATTGGCTCGCTACGCCAATCATCTGGTTAACACAGAGAGAATGAAGGCCAAGCTCTTTCTTAATGGGTTGGGACCCGCTTATATCACACAACTGGCACCATTTGATATTCAAACCTATTTAGAGATGGTCAGGAGAGCACAGTGCCTGGAGGATGCGACTGAACTCACCGAGCGCATCAAGGGCAGAATGTTCAAGAAGGAGAAGACCTCAGGAGCGCCGAGCAAGCCTACTAACGGCAAGAAAAGGCCGTTAAGTATCACTGATGGAACAAGCCAGGAGAGGAAACCTAAAGTCCCCACTCCTACTATTCCAAATAACAAACCGAGATGCAAGCAATGTGACAAGCCTGGTCACACTACAGAAGAGTTCTGGAGGAAGGCAGGTGCATGCCATCGTTGCGGGAGCCGAGATTATCAGATTTCTGAATGCCCATTACTGAAAGAAAATGAAAAGCGTCCTATGGGACAGAAGAAGCCAGGCCGACTGCAGGCCCTGCAAGAAGTGGACACCACCGAGGAAGGAGGAGTGGTGGAATGTACACTACCAGTCTTTTCTCAATCAGCCTTTGTTTTCTTTGATACTGGCGCAACACATTCGTTCATATCACAAGCATTTGCTAATACATTAAATGAAAAACCTGCTTCTATGAAATTTGAATTGCCTGTTACTACACCATTGGGAGAAAAGGCTCAACTCAACAAATACTTTCCTTTAGCTGATGTTAAGATTGATGATCTCAATCTTAGAGCTGATTTGATATGTATGCCCATGGAGGGCTACGATGTCATTCTGGGAGCCGATTGGCTATCTACTTATGGGGCTTGTGTTGATTGTAGAAGAGGGAAGATTACTTTTGGTGAATTCCCTAAGCTGACCTTCACGGGACGTAGACACAAGAGGCACTTGTCTCTCGTCTCTGCCATAAAAGCACAAAACATGAAAAGAAAGGGTTGTGTGGCATTTCTTGCCACAATTGTAGTTGAGAAGAAAGCAACCAAGATATCAGACATTCATATAGTGCAAGAATATCCCGATGTGTTTCCCGATGAGCTTCCAGGCATTCCACCAGAGAGAGATGCGAATTTCTCAATTGATCTCGTACCTGGAGCTACACCAGTTTCGCGAAAACCCTACAGGATGTCCCCCGCTCAATTGAAAGAGTTGAAAGAGCAACTGATGGAACTTCTAGAAAAGGGATTTATCAAGCCAAGTACTTCTCCTTGGGGAGCACCTGTGTTGTTCGTCAAGAAGGATGGATCTATGAGGTTATGCATCAACCACAGGTAGCTGAATAATCTCACTATCAAGAACAATTACCCTCTGCCTTGTGTCGATGAATTATTTGATCAGATATCAGGAGCAAAGTATTTTTCTAAGATTGACCTTAGATCAGGATATCATCAGATGATGATTAAAGATGCGGGCATTTACAAGACGGCTTTCAGGAGCAGGTACGGTCATTATGAATTTGTAGTCATGCCTTTTGGACTAACCAATGCTCCTGCAGCTTTTATGCAATTAATGAACAGCATCTATCGGCCCTACCTCGACAAGTTCGTCGTGGTCTTTATTGATGATATTCTCATATACTCCAAGACCAAGGAAGAACATGAGGAGCATCTGAGGATCGCTTTGCAAATCTTGCGGGACAACCGACTCTACGCCAAATTGAGCAAGTGTGAATTCTGGCTCGAAGAGGTGTCGTTCCTAGGCCATGTTATTTCCAAGAATGGTATCGCTGTCGATCCTTCCAAGGTAGAAGTTGTACTCAACAGGGAAAGACCGACAAATGTCATAGACATAAGAAGTTTTCTTGGACTGGCTGGTTATTACAGACGGTTCATAAAGGACTTCTCCAAAATAGTTGTACCTATTACGGGTCTTACGCGGAAAGAGAACCCTTATGTATGGAGCAAGGAGTGTGAGAAGAGTTTCCAGACATTGAAGCCATTGTTGACTTCTGCACCTATCCTTGCGTTGCCAGTCGAGGGCGAAGGATTCTCAATCTACATCGATGCATCTGGAATTGGTTTAGGCTACGTGTTAATGTAGAATGAAAAGGTGATAGCATATTCCTCAAGGCAGTTGAAGCCACATGAAGTCAACTATCTAGTCCATGACTTAGAATTGGCAGCGGTGGTATTTGCACTTAGGATTTGGAGACATTACCTATATGGGGAGCAATTTATTGTCTACTCCGACCACAAGAGTTTGAAATACTTATTTTCTCAGAAGGAGCTCAATATGCGACAAAGGAGATGGCTAGAGTACTTGAAGGACTTTGATTTAAATATCCAATACCACCCAGGTAAAGGTAATGCAGTAGCTGATGCACTCAGTAGGAAGCCAGTAGCTTCTTTATCCTATCTAGTCATGGGCGAGATGCAATTATTAGAGCAATTCGCCAGTCTAGATTTGAATATTGAGAAGAGAAGTGATAAGATGTTAGTGGCTAATCTTAAAGCTATACCCGACATCTTTGTCGAGATCAGAGAGCAACAGGCTAATGATCCGTTTCTAATCCGAGTAAAGGAGACTATAGCTGACAAGCTAGATTTCTCCATCGCTGAAGATGGAAGAATATTATTCCAAGCCAAGACATGTGTGCCTGACAATGAAGAGCTGAAAAGGAAACTGATGGATGAAGCCCACAAGACCATGTGCACAATACATCTAGGCGCAACCAAGATGTACCAAGACATGAAAAGGTCATTTTGGTGGCTAAACATGAAGCGTGAGGTGGCTGAGCATGTCGCACACTGCCTCACTTGCCAACAGGTGAAAGCCGAACACTGTCGTCCTGCGGGTGTACTTAGACCCCTGGACATACCCGAGTGGAAATGGAAAAGCATCGGTATGGATTTCATCATGGGTTTACCACGAACTCGTGGTAGACTCAATGCTATCTAGGTCATTATGGACCGTTTGACTAAGTCCACACATTTCCTTATCATTAAGAGCACCTAGAGTGTGGATGTGTTAGCCGCTTTGTATGTAAAGGAAATTGTGAGATTACATGGAGTCCCCGTGTCCATTGTCTCAGATCGTGACCCCAGATTCACATCTAGATTCTGGAAGGGACTTCAGACAGTGTTGGGTACTAAACTTAATTTCAGCACTGCTTTCCACCCAAGACGGATGGACAAACAGAAAGGACAATTCAGATAGTGGAAGACATGCTTCATGCTTGCACTATAGATTTTGAAGGTTATTGGAATGAGTAGCTGTCCCTAATTGAATTTGCCTACAACAACAGTTATCAGGCCAGCATTAAAATGGCACCGTTTGAAGCATTGTATGGCAGAAGTTGCAGATCACCTGTGTGCTGGAATGAGGTAGGAGAACAGCAATGGCTGAGACCTGACATGGTGCAGAGCACTAGTAGAGATATACAGATTATCAGAGACAGGATTAAGATAGCTTAGTCGAGGCAGAAGAGCTATGCTGATAAGCGAAGAAGAGACTTAGAATTTCAAACTGGAGAGCATGTGATGCTGAAGGTATCCCTGACTAGAGGATTCCAAAGATTTGGGATGAAAGGCAAACTGAGACCGCGATTCATAGGTCCATTCGAAGTGTTGGATAGAGTTGGCGAGGTGGCGTACCGATTAGCACTACCTCCTCAGTTCTCTACAGTCCACAATGTTTTTCATGTGTCAATGCTGAGGAAGTATGTGTATGATCTGTCACACATAATCAGTTATGATGACATTATACTGAACAAGGATATGACCGATGAAGAAAGGCCAGTGAAGATTTTGGACAAGAAGATGCAACAGCTTCAGAATCGATCTATACCCGTGGTAAAGGTATTATGGAGAAATCACAAAGTCGAAGAAGCCACATGGGAGCCTGAAGCAACAATGCGCCGGAATTATCTGGAATTATTCGATAAGTCATTCTTCCTCTTATGATCCTATAAATTTGGGGGCCAAATTCTTTTAAGAGGGGGAGGATGTAGCAACCTTGATTTTTAAAATTAAGAAAAATAAAAATTTTAAATTTAAATAAATGAGATAAATAGATTTAAATAGATTAAATGAGAAATAAGTGAAATAAAAAGGGAATTAAGCAAGCCCATTAAGTTAAAACCCTAATGGGTTGTGTAAATGGTTTAATTACAAAATAATGGGCCTAATATAGTGGAGCTCATCATGGGATGGGATTTAATTAAGTGAAATTCACATTTTTTAATAATAGTAAATTAGAAAAGGGGTGAAATAAGTATTAAATAGGTCATATATATCTAAAAGAGGAGTCCTAACCTTACTATAACTCATTACCCACGAAATTAACCTCTCCCCCATCCAAAGAAGGAGATAATTGCAAGGAGGGAAGGTGATAATTATGGAAAAATTGGAGTTTAATGAAAAGGCGGACTCTTAGAATGGTTAGGATTCTATTAGCCATCAAAACACCCTAATTCAGCCCTATCAACCCTCATTTGCGTGTTGTGACCTTTGGGAGATGAAGGAGAGGCGATTTGGGACGAGGAGCTTGGAGAGGGCTGGGGCTTGGCTTTCTTCTTCCTTTTTTCGTCATCAAACCCTAGTCTTCTTGTCAATACAAAAAGGTAGGCAATCTCTCAAGCCAAATTCGTGTAAAAATTTTCCTAGGAAGACTTCATGTTCCCGAGCAAAAGTCCTAGTTTCGCTCCATTTCGATCTCCCATGATGGAGAATTAATTTTTTGAATCTCTGTCAGTTACATGTACCCGACCCTTCATGTTTACTATTAAACCTCGGGCATATATGATCCCATGTCATGAGAAAATTCTCATAAATACTACATCATGTTAGCTTTCAAACGCCCCTAGTTTGCCTAAATTTCATTATGTATCCATCTCTAATTATTTCATTGAACCTTGACTGTGCATGTTTAGGTCATCGAATTGTAACTTGATCGCAGTATGTCTAAACCTTGCCTATTTTCAAATTAATCATGAATGTTGATAGATCTATATGTCTACTTTCGTTTAAAACTAGTTTCATACTTTTTGGATCACCGTGCGATTTTATAATGAATTTAGTAGTGCCCTGTATCAACCAGCATACACCCTGGAAAAAGGGGTAAAAGACTAGACCCACCCTGGAATCGCTGCGGTACAATCCGCCGCGATACCAGCGGGGTCGCGGCTGGCGGGTCCAACGGGTTAAGAAATGTGGCGGCCTCAGCCGCCGCGATTCCTGGCACAGACCGGACCGGGCCGGTCGATCTTCGGACCGCGACCGAGCCGCCCATCGCGACTTGAATCGCGTCGCGATTTGAAGATTGCGGCCATACTTTTTAATTATGCTCAGGCCCTTGCTGTTTTGGCTATATAACCCCTATTTAGCCATGATTAACCCATGTTATAGTTAATTCGACTTGGTAAATTAATAAATGGCTATAATGATATAAATTTAATTATTTAAAGGAAATTTGCACGATTTATCATCATCTCAAGATTTCTTTACACTTACACACACATAACATTATTAATTGTCATTTGACCCTAATAATTTATGCAATAATGTATCTGGTAAATTAGCAAAATAAATGACTAAATTTTCCCTATTTAATTAATCATGTTTGTCTTCGTTTTATACGTGTATTTTTGTACATTATTACCGTTTCTCTCGGCCTTCGAGCACTCGAGGCTCGACGGACCCATTTTCTATACACTTCCTCTTGACTTGGACCACCTCTCCATCAGGAATCCTCTCGACTGGGCCAGGGACTCTTTGTCAAGGCCTTCATAAGTCTTCTTGACTTTGGCATACGTCCATTGCCGACGAGCTGGTTGTACCCTCAAAACTCTTTACACCTTAGGCATTAGTACGATCCATGGCCTTGGTGTGTTCTCTCCTTATCTTTTGATCACGCCGAACCATCTAGCCTGTGTACACAGCACGGCTAGTGGGCGGTGGTGACTTCTACCAGACTGCCGACCCGCAATGGTGTGTCGTGCAACCGTTACTATCGATGTTTAACGTGATTTTACGATAATACCCCTATCTCATCTGCTCTCTATATCCTCTCATCTGTTCACGTTCTCTCTACACTCTCATCTATCTCGTCTAGTACTCTCTTATCTCTTCTTGGTACTCTATTGGCCATTCTTGTGATTGTCTAAGATAAAGAAATGACTAATGCCAATGCAATGGGGCCCGATCAGGTCCTGGGAGGAGCGCCCGAAAAGTGTTAGTGCCCATGGGAGTTAAAATGATCAAAGATGTGTTACGGCATGCATCCAGTGCCAGCATACTATCAAGATTAATCTATGACAATCAAAGTACTATCTATAATAGTACACTTGTTATCGTTACTAGAGTACGTTATGCAAATTACATGATATATCGTTGCATGGCCATTCTATTATCATTCTCGTTGAGCTATTTTCCATGTACCAGATGCTATTGTTCTCTCTTTTTCATTGCTTGATCTACATGACTCTTCTCTCTAGTTAACCTACCATTAAGACATTAATTAATTAAACCATGCTTGTGTTCATGAGATATTAAGTCCTACTAGGCGTTATTTGCTCATCTTGCATTTTTATTTAATGTGTTTCAGGTGAGTCTGATGATGACCACACTCACGAGGACGGAACTGAGAATGATGCTCAGGAGTGACCCTATTTCAGCAACCCTTGCTTTAGTAGTTAGTTAGCATAGAAAGAGTTAGTTAGTCCTGATGTATTAGTTTGATTTTTCAATAAAGTACTCTGGGCCCTAGTTTGGCTCTGATCAGTTGATGTAATAGTTAGGTTATGATTTGATGGAATGTTAATGAAATTTGAGGTTGTTTGCTATTATTCCAATTGAGCAATGGTTTGTATTTATTTTATTGCTCTGTACTATTTAATAACTGAAATATCGCTCCGATATTTCACGTCGGGACGTTACACAACACGTGGAGAGTCACACCACAAGACCTCCACAGTATGCATGGTTTCACCTCAACACCAACTGAGGTCGGGACTCACGTACCACCACACAACTCTACCCACGAGGGGAACATGTACTTGCTACCACGAGGTACAACACTGAACCACAGAACTGTGCCACCTCCAGGGCACACCACAACGGTTATCGGTTTCACGGTTATACCTTAACTGGCAGTTCACACACAAACCACAAACAGTAGTCAAACACGAGTCGGTACGGAGATGATGCCACCACACGGGAACGGACTACTGATTCATGACGCTAGTATCCAACCCGGATAACAAAGCACAAGAACTACCTCTTAGTCTCACAGTCACGGACGGAAGGTCCAACTGCAGCTCCACAACAACAAGCCAAGAACAGTGGAGACTAACTAACCACCACAACCTGCAGGTCACACACCCCGCAGGCCCAAGCCTGACACCTTTAGGGACTCCGGTCGAGAACCCTAAAGTGAGGCACTGGAACAGGACTAGCTGGGACCAGTACGTCTACTGGTGTCTGTACCCCCAACCACGAGCGCGCTATAAGCGACTGCACACCTACAAACACAAGTCGCTGCCCACAATCATCTTTCCCCTCAGCTGTGTTGTGTTGAGTGTGAATTTAATACATTTCCCCTTATAATTTTGATGATGACATGTTGTGATTTTAATGCTTAATTGTTGAACCACTCTCTATTTGTTCTTGTATTTTGGTGATAATAAAATTTATGATGTAACTACTTGAATATTTTGTTTCATCTGTGTCAATCCCATAGCAAAATGCTAAGTCTTTCATTGATGCAATATATAGCGCACTAAAATGATAAAATCGATGTTTAATCAATATACATCGATTTCTGTTTAAAGTGCCAAAGTATCAAGCGCCGCAACGATTTGCTAAGAAGTCGATGCCATAACGATTTGATAAGTGGCCTTAACGATTTCTTCTTTGAGCGTATGTTTTGTTAAGAAGTCGATGCCATAACGATTTCTTAAGTGTTCGTAACGAATTCTTCTGTAAAGCGCAAGAAGTCGATGCCATAACGATTTCATAAGTATTCGCAACGATTTCTTTAGAAGCCATATCGTTTTGTTAAGAAGTCGATGCCATAACGATTTCTTAAGTGTTCGTAACGAATTCTTCTGTAAAGCGCAAGAAGTCGATGCCATAACGATTTCATAAGTATTCGCAACGATTTCTTTAGAAGCCATATCGTTTTGTTAAGAAGTCGATGCCGCAACGATTTCTTCTTTGAGCGCAGTGATTTGGTAAGAAATCGTTCCCATAACGATTTGTTAAGAAATCGTTCCCATAACGATTTCATAAGTCATGCTCATATCGATTTCTTCATGGATTCTGTTCAAACTCAGATTGCCTTTATATTTCAAATATGCTTGGCGCTTAAATGAAAAGTCAAATATCTTCTGACAAAAAGCTGCATGCATATTTCAGAATCTTGTCAAAAAGATATGACCTACTATTTTCAGTATGTTAGCAGAAGCACAGTACCATGCATCGTTTATCATAAACACTCTTTTATGCTAACACTCTCTTCTATGCTCACAGACATCGAAGACCATCAGAGTCTGAGTAAGACAAATGAAGAGAAAGATCAGCAACGACTAGAAGAACTCCAACGGATCTCTTCAACGGATCTATTCTAAAGCTGCTCAATATAAAAGATGGAGCATTGCTGAAGAACAGAAGAGCCTTTTCCTGAATATCCTTGAAGGAGTGTACATCTGTGAGAAGCACCTTCACGCCACATACACTCAAGGAAAGAGAGAAAGAGCCTGAGCCAAGAAGAAGCATTCAAAGCATTTCAAGCTCTCAAGCTTCCAAGCCTTCAAGCATTCGAGCCTTCTTTTCTCTCTTCTGTTTCTCTCCGAGCTTATTGTATATCTGGGGAGAGTTTGGGACTGTGAGCTTTACATGAGTGTTCATCTTGTAAGGTCTCTCAGTCTGATCTTTCTAAGAAAGATCTGTGTCCAGCTGTAGGACTGTATACAGTTGTTAACCCAGCTAGGGTTGGTGTCTAGCAGAACCTAACTGGGGTTTGTACCAGTTTCAACCCAGCTAGGGGTTTGTGTCTAGCAGAACCGCACTGGGGTTTGTTCCAGGAGGTTGGCTTCTTTACCTGTAAGAGAAGTGGGCTGCCTTCTTGCCCGGGAAAGAGAAGACCTGGTGGGGGATCCAGGGTGTTGTAAGGTCCATAAGGGGGACTGTACCTTGGTTAGTGAAATCCCAAGAGTTGCTTGGGGACTGGACGTAGGACTTCCATGTGGAAGGGCCGAACCAGGATAAATCTCCTGTGTCCTTGTGTGATTGTTTATTTGCTTCCGCACTGCACTCTCTATCACACTGAACTAACCAAGCTTTCAAGTGTTATTTTTCTGTGTTTAAGATTCTATTTCAGATCTCAGAAAAACCTATTCACCCCCCCTCTAGGTTGGTTTGCTGCCGTACCAAAAAGGGCCAACAAGTGGTATCAGAGAGAGTCTCTGAACTTTCAAAGAAGATCCAACGATCTTAGAGTAAAGATCCATGGCAGCTCAAGGATATGCTGAAGGTCAATCAGTCACCAGACCTCCATTCTTTGACGGAGAAGATTATCATATTGGAAGATGAGAATGGAATGCTTCATTCGAGGCACAGACTTTGATCTGTGGCAGGTAATTGAGGTAGGTGATTTGTTATTGTTCCTATAGAAGGCACTACTGCCATTACACCTGCTGATAAAAGTAAATTATCTTTAAACTTTAAAGCTAAGAACTACTTATGTTGTGCCTTATCCGAAAGAGAATTTAGTAGAGTATCTGCATGCAAATCTGCTAAAGAAATTTGGGATAAACTGCAGATAACTTATGAAGGAACGGATAAAGTGAAACAAACTAGAATAGATATTCTTGTTTCACAATATGAACAATTTAAAATGCTTCCAAGCGAAAACATTACTACTATGTATATAGATTTTCAAGCATAATAGTAGGCTTAAATTCTCTTGGTAAAACTCTTTCAAATGAAGAAACCGTTAGAAAAATACTTAGGTCCTTAACTATTTCATGGACACCTAAAGTAACCGCTATTGAAGAAGCCCATGACTTAACCAAATTGTCAATTGATAATTTAATAGGTTCTCTCATGGCACATGAAATAAATATGGAGCGATTGTCTGAAAGCTCATCTAAGAAGAAATGTACTAATGCTCTTAAGGTTGTAGCTGCTCCTTCCACTTCTTCTTCTAGCTCCAAAATGCAGATTCTGAAGACAGTGACGTAGATGAAGTTCTGTCAAGCTTCGGAAAATTTTCAAGAAGAAGAAAAATGGATCAAGAAGGATTCAAAAGAAAGAAAAGAAAGAAAAGGAACCAGTCTGCTATGAATGCAGAAAACCTGGACATCTGAGACCAGATTGTCCAAGGTTAAAGAAGAATGGTCAACCGAAAAGCTCAAGAAGCAGCACAAGAAATTTAAAAGAAAAGCTATGGCGGCTGCTTGGGAAAATGAAGAGACCACATGCTCAGAATCATCAAGTTCAGATTCCGAAAAGGAGCAGGTAAATCTAGCCCTCATGGTGGGGCTAAATGAGGTACTCTCTGAACCTTCTTTTGACTCTTGCACAAATTCAGGGTCAGAGTCTGAAGACTTAGAAGAAGTCTTTAATGAACTATATATAAGCATAAGGTTGTTGTAAAAGAACTAAAAAATCTCAAGAGCAACCTTACCTGTTTGGAAACACTAATTCTGATCTTAAATCAGAAATGGAACCAATTAGAGGAACAATTAAAGATAGTAAAGAAAATAATCATCTTTTGAATGAAGGTTTGAAAAGCAAAAATAATGAAAAGTTAGAGTTAGAAGAAAAATTAAAAATTCTAACTGAAGAAATCTCTACCTAAAAGAATCAGTTAGAAAATTAACAAAAGGAAAAACTTCTTTAGCTTTATGTTTGAAAGGGTCAAAACCTGGAAATAACAAGCAAGGCCTTGGATACATACCTCTGGAAAAAGGAAAACAAGCAGTAATTCCAGGAAATATCCATTACCAAAATTTAAAAGAAACCAAGTTGCCTCAGAAAATGGCCCCTGTAAAAGAAATGTTTTAAAAAGTTATGTCCTAAACAGACATCATAAAAACAATAAGAACTACAAATAGATTATATTCATTGCTGTTCTCATTGTAATAAATTAGGACACACAGTAACCACATGCACAACTAAGCACCTAGTTTGGATACCTAAAGGCTATTTTTATGCATCTAACGATCAAGGACCCAAAATTATTTGGGTACCTACTTTGAGTAGCTCATTTGCAGGATAGCCTTGGGCATCAGGAACAAAGGATGCTCAAGGCACTGAAGACTGCCAACTCTTCATCCATCTCATATCTGAAGAGGGAGTAGTCATTAATTTATTTGTAAATTTTAAATATTACTAATAATTATTTTCAGTTTCTTTCAGGTGGAGT